>JAKWBJ010000015.1:600000-782500 GCA_023159175.1 Wohlfahrtia magnifica
TAGTCAAAATGTCACATAGTCCCGAAAGGTCTTTTTCCAAAAGGACAATTTTCCAAAACTGTCGGCAATACTAGTATAGTGGCCAGCTCAAAGTTCAATTGAAAATGTATGGATTTACATAAAATCGCAACTGGGGTGCTACCAGAAGCTTCCAAAAAGCCTTAATGAACTTTGTGAGAGAACTATGTCGGATTGGAGATTTTACTTAAATTTGTATCGATTAATGGAAATGGCTAGAAAGTATTGGACTCGTTACTAAATAAGGGACATGGCTACACTTATGTGCGTTGTTGCAAATGTTGGGCAATGAGTCTAGAAAATAATATGGCATATATTCTAAAATATTATTTGGTTTTTTAGGTGAATATAGTGCCACTTAATTATTGTATTCAGTAAAAAAGGAGAACAATAGGGCCAACGGCGTTAAAGATATAAACCAAATAAATTTGGCGAAAGGTAAAATTTTTCCGGAAATGCCCATTTATCAAAATATAGGTTACTTTTGGCTTAAGTATGTCGCCGCATTACGCCTCACACCCGTCGACGGATTTCAATCAAACTTATACACAATGTAGGTAATGGTTTGTGTTTTTGTGTGGCTGAAATATGAAATCGCATGTGTGCTATAGTGAAGCTCAACAAGGCTTTCTTTTTTATATATAGTGTTACGAAAATAAACAATGCCTAAAGAAGATATAAAAACATCAGTGGGCTAAAAACTGTATTACTCGTATGTGATTCTAGTCTATTGGTTTGTGTCAAGGCTGTCAATGTGCCACCCTGGTAATGTCATGCATAATGTTTGTTATTAACAGTGTTACTAATTGCGTATTGAACGGTGTTACCGTACCGATTTTGGATATTACATATAAGTTGTAAGTTACATACAAGTTGTAAGAACAAGAACAATTGGAAATAATGTCATTTGTACATAAAAGGCGGTACATTAGAGATAATCAGTTATAGTTTGTCAGTCATTGTGAAGTTGAAATTTAAAAGTCATAAAGTAAAGTCGTGTTGAGGCGTTCGTAAAAGTGTTGAGTAATTGTGTATTAAGTGCAAGTTAAAGAAGTTGCTGTATAGAGATAAAGTGTGGAAATAAAATAAAAGACTATAAAGTAAAACACAAATTGACTGCATTTATTTTATTTTACGCAATTTAAAAGAACGCAATTTTTTTTCAAAAAATTCAAACGTAACAATAGTATATAAATAAGTTGTGCTATGTTAGTCATTTAATAACTTGAGAACCACTCAACCAAGAGTCTCTAAATTTAGGCCAAATAGGTTCGTAGTCAATACAAATCATCAATTGAAAAAAGGGCGGGATTAGACAAAGTAAATATTGATTTTTGTATACCTTGAAAAGGATTAAACTGGAAGTTTACGATTTTGATCTAAATGACTTCTTAGTTATTACAATTTATCAGTCATAAAGTAGAAGGACCCACTTATCTTATGTGGGTGTAGTACAGCCCATACAAAGTAAATATCGATTATTGCATGTCTCAAGAAGCGTAAAAAATTTTTTTTGAATTTTTTCTAAATGAGTCATATGTTTAAAAGTGGGTGAATTGGATAAGAGGACGTAGCATCTCCCACACAAACTAAATAAAAAAATTTTATAACGGCAATGGTAGAAATTTCTAAATTTGGATTGAACAACTTCTTGGACAACACATATCATCAGTCAATAATTGGGTGATATTGAATATGTGTGCGTGGCACCTCCCATTCATACTAAATATGTAATTTTGGACGTATTGGAGAACGGTAACAGTTCAAGCTTCGTTATCTATATACATCAGCCAAAATGCGGAATAGATTGGATAAGTGGTTAGTACGTTTTTATAAAGCAATAGTTAAGCACACTGTACGTATGTCTTATTGAAAGCTATATTTCATCTCCTTCCGATGATATTCCTACAGAGTAAAAAATTATAATCAAAGGATAGTTCTACAATTTTATAGCTTCTATGTTATCGCTATAATATCATTTATTAAATTTAATTTTTAAAGCCTTATCATAAGAAAACTATAATTACAAAATTACAATCGAATTTGTTATTAAAAGCTATACTCTAATTATATTGAAATAATATAGTGACCATGAAAAGTAAAAAAGGAAAAACAATTGCTAACATAAAATTAGTATCCTTTCGTTAATAAAAAGGAATGAAATTTTAATTAAAATACTAAAAATGAAACTCATTATCTAATCGCTCAATACAGCTGCTGTTAATTTAACGAACCAATAAAATGGCAAAGCTGACAACTGCAAATGCAGTCAATGTAACGTAACGATTACACCCAAAGATATAATGTTAGTAAATGTTTGCATGCACAAGTAAATATAACAATACTCGTATGTTCAAAAATAAATATGTTTATATAAGAATTTCAATTTGTTTCTTCAATAATTTCATCGAAGATAGAAAGTTTGTTTATTTATTGTTCGCTTCTTTTTATTTATTTGTCTGTTTGTTTGTTTACATTATAAGACATGACCTTTCCAACATGAAGTGCACAATGAATTTGAGGATATAAGTAAGTGTTTTCTTTTTTATTAAAAACCACCACTTTGTCATTATAAGGAAATGAAACCATAGATGGTAGTAATTAACTGAAGTGAATTTGAAAATATTCTGTTAGTTAGTTACTTGACTTTTTTCAATTACGGCATTATTAGATAACTTAAAATGAATTCCATCATAATCGAGCTTGCTTAGCAAAAAGCCAGATTCATGCTTAGAAACGTAAGAAGGTTTATATTTTAAATGTAAGTTTAAGGTCTTTTTGAGTGTAACGGCATAATAATTCATATAAGAGTAACATAATTTTCATAATTTTAAAATTAATTAATTTTTTAATTTACTTAATTAATCAACAGATTTCTCACCCGTAATTTAAAATTTTTGAGGTTTACTATCTATTTTTTTTGTGGCGTATTGTTATAATAAAATAATTAAGATACGAGAAAAATGTTATATATTATGCTAAAAATTGAAAATCTATTTAATTAATAAGCATTGGGAATAATACGACTATAAAATTATTACTGACACCAAAAATCAAAGCATAAGTTTTTAGCTTAGCTACAAGTAAACCCAAAAGTAAATACACACAGGCACTTACATTATGTTTTCACAAAGGAAAATCCATTTCAGCATTACTGAACCAATATATGTCTTTAAGAATTTATGAAAGAGTGAAATTTATCTGTCCAAATACACTATATTTATTTCATTTCCTAGAGGAAAAAGCTACATGTAATTGAAAGTAGGTTTTCTTAGCAGCAACAACGAAGGCTAACTTTCAATAAATAATTTAACAAATAATATATTCCATCCCTGAGGTAAACACTTACATATTATTTTAAATGAAAACTAAATAAACAAATACACTGCGTATCATAACTATAGGCGCATATACTATTTAGTTGATACTCTAGTAAAAAAGAAAATTAGGTCTATAAAGTTTTCATATTCGATTAAGTATACAAGAAGCACATGTGATTTAACAAATATAGGTTATTTGTTCTTTATGGTTTGGTTTTATTGGTAATTTTTGATCATAACCCTGTTTCACAACTATAGACGCACTTTTTCTAAATTAACTGAATAATCCTAAATAATAAAAATTAGTAACGGGTAGAACCTCTTTTTTTAATAAATTCAAAAATACTATCTGAAGTATTGTTAACCAAAATCTTTAGTATTTTTCAAGTATTATCCTTGATTGTCATTCATTGATAATCGGCTTTTTGAGGTCAAATACTGTTTGGTATTGGCGATCTTGCTTTTAAACACTAAGAACCAAATGCTCTCGATTGGGTTTTGGTCAGGAAACCATCCAGACCAATCCATATTTATAATATTTTTAAGCTAGAACGTTTCTTGAGTATTTCTACTGTTATAACTTGGCACGTTGTATTGTTGGGAAATCAGTCCTTTATTGACGTTACTCTCCAAAAATGGCAGCAATTTTTCCTCCAAAATATCGACATAATCCATAGAATTCATGTGACTACAAAGAAATGCCAAATAAAGCATACCAGCACTGCAAAATGCTTCCCATACCATCAGCGAACCGCCACCAAAATATCGTTAAGAGTATTATCGTAGTTCCGTTAGTAAAACTTTTCGATAACAACTGATACCATCTGCACTATCAAAATTAAATTTTTATCATCTAAAGAAATCACTTTAATGAGAAGAAATAAATAATTGAAGCCGGATAGGTTCCATAGGTCACAGAACTTGCCTTTTTCCAGTTTTTTGGTACATTTTTTTACTGAAAACTTCAGACAAGGAAGTAGCTTGGACATTGCCATTAGTTTTGGACTTTTTTAGTATCCTACTTATTGAAGAATTGGACACTTTCAAGCTTCAGTCATGAGCAATCTGCGAAAGATTTTTCATGGAATTGCTTGCAGCCTTATCAAGTCATCATCGGTCTCGGTCTGATAACTTTTTTGGTGCCCTTTTATTTTTCCTTTAGTTAGTTAATTAGTTACGACGGGTAGCCAGACAACGTCCAGCCCACCTGGGTCCAACAATCATCCCACTGTGATACCCATCAATAATCCAGAAAATGAACAACTTCCATGTCCGTGTCCCGGTCCTATTCGAACCAACCAGACGCATGCACAAAAGAAGCCAATATTCACATCAGTCAGATCTGAAATGGACTGCCAGTCCTAATGTTCGAAAGACTCGGGCACTGGCACAGAAAGTGCTCGACAGTCTCCTCCTCTTCCTCATCCTGACAACCCCTACAGTAGTCATTGAACGGCAGACCCAATCTCCTAGCATGCGCACCAGCCACCCAGTGCTCAGTAATCACAGCCAAATGAGTTCACAGCCTAAGTCGCGGCATCCCTATAATAGACTTCGAGCGAGCCCGATCATATAGAGGCCAGATTTGTCTCGATACAGAGCATGTTGCTCAACATGTACCGCAGGACCATAAGTCTGCAAGAGGAGAGTGGCAGCTCAGTGATCAATCTCCTCATTTCTGAGGAGAGAGCCCACCCTCGCAAGTCCGTCTGCCACACAGTTTCCCCGGGTGTCCGAGTGACCCCTTACCCAGATAATCCCTTTATCCACTGATCGATTAATTTTCTAACCAATTTTTCGATAACTTCAACCAGTTTCTAAAAAAGCTAAATTTTGCATTTTTCGTTTTCAGTAGGGTACTTATGTACCACATGGCACTTTGCTTAAAAATTGATAAATGATATACAAAATATTTTACAAAACTTGTCTTAAATTATGTGACACTGCTTTGAATTGAACTAATTTAAATTGATTTTTTTACAATGCGTCTGTAGTAATTAAACACTAAGAAATAATTACAAATATCTAAATACAAAAGTACCGTTACCTTATATATAATATACTACAGTAGTTTCACAAATATATACAGTTACTAACAGTGAAATTGGTCTACTTCGTGCCAATAACGTACAGTCTCAATAAGTTTAAGTAATGAAAAGGAAACACAAAAGAAAACGACCGAATTAATAAAACTACTTTATTTAAGGATAAATAGATAAAGAAATAGTTGTAAATTCAACCAAATTTTTTTAGAAAATGAATCTTGTATAAAATTAAAAATAAATTAATATTACAGTGAAAATGGTCCACTTTAACTTACATATCCTAAATAAGGCACAAACGTAAAATAGCTTGTTTTTAATATTTTGTTGAATATCGTCTCTGACGTATGACCAATTTTAGTTTTTTTTTGCGTATTAAGGCCATATTTTTTCTAACTCCTCCAAGAGAGTCTTTTCAAGTTATTTTGTTTGGAAATGGAATGTTGTGTTTTCCTATTTCCAGTTTCTGCCACAAATTTTCTATTATATAGAAATCCGGCGATAGGGGCGGAGTTTACATCACCCTAGAACAATTATACAACAGCCATTCCTTAACAACTTAGCCAGTGCGTTTTGGATCATTATCCTAACAAGAAGTGTAGAGCGTCTTTTATACCGAGTTTCTCAGCATTCTTTATTTAATATATAAATATTGGATCTTATTAATATTCCCTTTAACAAAGTCCAATTTACCAACACAAGCAACCGAACACAATACACCAAACCATAAAACGGCCACCACCATGCTTGAATGTTGGGCTCAATTTCTCTGAATACATATCTTATTCGGTTTTTTCCTAATATTGATATCTGACCCGAAGGCGTTACATTTACTTTCATCTGCAAATAAAACGATTTTCCAGAATAAAAAGTCGCAGCGCAACTCTGTTCAAACTGCAAACTAATCTGCTTGATTTCATGGCTAGCTAGTGGTTTTTTACGTGCAATTCTTTCATTAAACAGATTCTTTTTAAGAACTCTGAGTATGGTTTGATGTAGCAGCTTACACTTAAATGTTTTTCAACCATATCTTGCAGCTTTGGAGCACTTAGTCTGAGATCACTTTTGTTTTTCGATCTACGTTTTTTAAACCTCTGTAAATAATTTTTTGGGGAGTGTTTTTAGCTTTGCAACTGCTAGTCCTTAATTTTTGAAACGATGAATGATGTTTTAAACCGCTATGAGAAATTTGTTGACAATTTTTGTGATTTGTCCTCGACTTTTTCCATTTTATAGTGGTCAGTGATTAAATTTCTGATCTCCATCAAATTATGGAGTTCAATCTAGAAATCTTAAGCTAATAACAATAAACCGATGTTATCTTTAATGCTAGGATATTAGAGACACAGAAATGAGAAAACCAAAGGCAGGATATAAAAAAGTTTCGCTATACATATTTAAAAGCTGAATATAGTGGATCATTTTCAATGTAATATGATTATTTTTTTTAATGATTATGTTTTTGCAAACTCTTCTGAATTCGGTAGTTGTCTCTTTACTTAGCAGAAAAGTATTATATTATATAATTTAGATTTTAGCTATCTTGTAGATCAATTTCACTGTGAGCCACTGTATAAATTATACTTAAATTAACACATAAAATGCAGTGCGACTATCGTTATGATACGCAGTGTACTTGGATGCCTGGGTCTGTAAATATGAGAATGTGTTGACTGAGAGTGTGAGGCACTTGAATTTTACTTAATTGATCAAAAGGATTTAAAAAAAAAAAAGTTTTTAAATTCAACGACGTAAGTGTTGACACATGCCCCGTAGCCCTAGAGTTTAATTGTTTTGGTAAAATTAGAACAGTAGCTAAGCGCTCTTTAAAAAATACGTACTTATCATAAGAGAATATATCACCTTTATTTAAAAGCCTTTCTGCATTTTAGATTTTTTAAGATAATAATTTAGGATTTCAAGTCTGTAGAAATATTAAACAGGGCACTCTTCAATATTTTTTATTTTTTGTTTTAATGTTGTTGAATTTGTTGTTGTCGTTGTTGTTGTTGTTAATTTTACTGTTGTTGCAACAATAAACCCCAATACAGATGGCATTCTCTGTTGTTGTGTTATGTTTCTAATTAAACTCGGGTATTTAAAATAGTTTATGAGGTGTTAGATATTTTAGAACAAGAATAAAAATCGAATTGATTTACAAAATAAAAATTTAATTTGTCTGTAATATAAAATCGATAAAGAAATCTCTATTGGAAAAGAATTCTCAAGGCATATGTTTTCTTAAAACCATAGATAATAATTTCAGAAAATTTGAAAAAAACAAAAAATACCATAAATGACCATTTCAATAAAGTTCATAAAATATGTGTAGATTTTATTATTATTTTTTTTTTTTCATTTTATATTGCTTTAAATTTTTATTACGGCCCGATCATTTTAATGTTTGCCATATTGTAAGCTTTTATGAAAGTTATCAATATAAATGAAAGGGATTGTTGTTCTTGATAAAAGTGTTAATAGCACATACAAAATGTGTTTCAAATAAAAAGAAAAATTCATAATACATACCATATTAAGAAATTTTACAATTTACAACATGGCACTTCATTAAGTATAAAAAAATGGGTCATTTTTTTCTTAAAACTGCCATATGTTTACACTTGCACACTCTGTTCTTCTTTTCTTTTCACATTTGTACTCTTTAAAGCAGTTGCATTTAATTTAATTTTCGTGAATTACAATTTAAACAAGTGTTTCAATATTGTTGAATAATAATCTTTAAATCGCTGATAATTTATTGACACCCTTTCTTAAGCGTTTGAAAAACAAAAAAAGGAAACAAAAAAAAAATTATTAAAAAAAATTCATTGTTAAAAAACAGATGGTTTAATTACTCAAATCTCTTTGGGGAAAAGAACACCCTCTAAATTGGGTTAAACGCTTGTTATTGGCAATGACTTGATTTGTTCCGATACTCCTCATACTCATTGTACAATGGCAAAAATTACGAGTTGTGATGACAAATATATACATATTTTAAAATTCATAAAAAAATTTAAACTAAATTAATGCGGAAATGTCGGCATGAATAACTAAATGAAAACATATTATTATGAAATAAAAATGGATTCACAATTTACAAAAAACAAAAAGCGAAATATCATCTTATTCAGCTTCCACTTTAAATTTTAAAAATATATCAACTTTAACCGAAGTTATACAAAAATGTTTTTTTTTTAAACTGGAAATTACCGAAAATACTTCTTGCACGTCCATGAGCTTGAACTTCCCAATATACAATATACAATATACAATATACAATATACAATATACAATATACAATATACAATATACAATATACAATATACAATATACAATATACAATATACAATATACAATATACAATATACAATATACAATATACAATATACAATATACAATATACAATATACAATATACAATATACAATATACAATATACAATATACAATATACAATATACAATATACAATATACAATATACAATATACAATATACAATATACAATATACAATATACAATATAATATACAATATACAATATACAATATACAATATACAATATACAATATACAATATACAATATACAATATACAATATACAATATACAATATACAATATACAATATACAATATACAATATACAATATACAATATACAATATACAATATACAATATACAATATACAATATACAATATACAATATACAATATACAATATACAATATACAATATACAATATACAATATACAATATACAATATACAATATACAATATACAATATACAATATACAATATACAATATACAATATACAATATACAATATACAATATACAATATACAATATACAATATACAATATACAATATACAATATACAATATACAATATACAATATACAATATACAATATACAATATACAATATACAATATACAATATACAATATACAATATACAATATACAATATACAATATACAATATACAATATACAATATACAATATACAATATACAATATACAATATACAATATACAATATACAATATACAATATACAATATACAATATACAATATACAATATACAATATACAATATACAATATACAATATACAATATACAATATACAATATACAATATACAATATACAATATACAATATACAATATACAATATACAATATACAATATACAATATACAATATACAATATACAATATACAATATACAATATACAATATACAATATACAATATACAATATACAATATACAATATACAATATACAATATACAATATACAATATACAATATACAATATACAATATACAATATACAATATACAATATACAATATACAATATACAATATACAATATACAATATACAATATACAATATACAATATACAATATACAATATACAATATACAATATACAATATACAATATACAATATACAATATACAATATACAATATACAATATACAATATACAATATACAATATACAATATACAATATACAATATACAATATACAATATACAAAACAAGTCGTTTTCTAAGTGAATAGAAAGAAAGGAGAAATGACATATTTGAGGAACATATTTTCGGCCATAATCACGAATTTCTGTCATCATGTTTTTCAGTGTTACCATTTTTTACCATTGTTTGTGTAGTTGTTATATATCGTATGAAAATTATGAATTATAACATAATGTTCTTTCCCTTTCGTTCTTATCTGGTACTATACTATATGAGCGTCAAAATAAAGTCTACAAGCTTATTCTCTACAACTTAGTCTCTTTTTCAGTTTTTTGAAACACGATGCTTTTAAAAAATTTTATTCTCTTTTAAAACTATATTTAAATCTTTACAAAATTCACAAAAACAACAAAAAAATTCTTATTTTTTATACGTCAAAAACAAGTGTACAAGAAGAAAACAATGTCATAAGAAACAATGACGTAGAAATACCTGTAAAGTGATCCCATATTTCTTATAGGTGCTATCGAGTAGAACGCTTTTAAAATCTTGAGTTACGGGTAAAAAATTAGTTTTTCATACCTTCCTGTACTCATAAGTTGATACATGTATTCTATACGTATATATAAAACTAATTTGACCTATATTTGTCCTTGAATAACCTGAGAATCACTTAACCGATTTATAAACCAATACATATCTACTTTCACTGATTGTCTTTTTTAAACAGGCGGTGTCACGCTCATACAAATATTTATTTGTCTATATATTTAAAACGGAAGCAGTAAGAGTCACTAAACTTAGTCCAAGTAGGCTTGAAATCATTAGTCAAAAAGGGGACGGAATTGGATATGTTGTCATGATACCACCCATACACACTAAATATTGATTTTGGAATATCATGAAAATGGTTAAAGCTAATGTCCCTCGTAATACAAATCACCAGTCAATAATTGGTCAGAATTAGACAAGGGGTCATGGTACCTCCCATACAAAACTGAATTCTGACCTAAACGCATTTGTAGTCAACAAATATCATCAGTCAGAAAATGGGCGGAATTAAATCTGCAGTATCTATTGCATATTATCTATTAATTTTTGCGTATCATGAGATGATAATAGTAGAAGTATCTAATTTTGTATAAACAACTTCTTAGACAGAACACATCAGTCAGTAACCGATTTACAAACAAACAAAAAATGTCTTATGCACACACTTTTGTGACGGCGTATTTTCTTAAATATAAAATGTGTGCATTTCTTTATATTTCGCTTATGAGAAATACGTTTTATAGGTATACAATACAAAGGTTTTCAGCAATGCGGAAACGGTTTCTCTAGTATATTATAAATTTCTTTGTAAGTGTATTTGTTTGTTTGTCCGTCAATCACGCTTAAACAACTGAACCGATTTTGATGATATTTGGGAAATTAGGAAATTGGCAAAATTAGGTGATATCACCTAATTAAGATGTTTTTAACATTGCAAATTTTGGTGAAATTTGAAACACAGTTGAAAATGTAAGTTTCAAAATTTAATCCAGGAGAGGTCAAAATCGGGGGAAAACTGGCAAAATAAGTGACTTTTATACTAAAATGACTTTTTTATTCTTTTTTAAACGAAGTTTTTGCTTAATAATATTTAGATTTGGATGAAATTTGAAACACAGATAGATCTAGCTAACGAAAATGTTATACGGTAACTTTTTTTAAATTTGGACCTGGGACAGGTTCGAATCTTGGGAAAACGGCCAAATTAGGTCATATAAGAATTTTGTTTATTCAGTTGAGTGAGACAATCACGCGGAAATGACTAAATCGACTTTGTTAAAATATGGAACACAGATATGTGGAATGAATTACGAAAGTAAAATAGAGTGTTTTTTTCAAAATTTGGTTTTGGGGTCATTAAAATCAGAGGAAAAGGTTAAAGTAAACGACTTTTCTTCTGAAATGACGCACTTTTTTTTCTTCTTAAAGCAAAGTTTTTTGCTCGCTAACATTCATCATCCACAAAAATGTGTTGCACAAAAGTATATTTTTAAAAGTTGCACTTTAGTTGCTAGTAAAGAGTAAAAGAAATTTCATAGTCCACTCCTACGACACATGTAGTTATTACATTATATCTTAGGAACTATAAGATAGTTTTCAAACTTTCTACATGCTATTCTATTATTAAAGTTACACATTAAGTTCAAAAACTAACGTTACAGAAAGAGTAGGCGTGAGACCTCCCATTAAAATTAATATTTGTTATCTTTACAAAGACAGACAGGTGTCAAAAAAAACGGATTGGGAAAAAAGGGAATTTATCTTCCATTTGTAATACACATAATTATATATAGATTTCGGGGAAATGCTGGACGAGTAAAGCTAGTTACATCTACGAGTATATATGTATTTGAAAATATTTCAATATTATTATTTCTGAGCTTATTGATTTGATTTTAATATCACATATTAATATGAAATTTTAAATAATATAATATGTACATATATTTTTAATTCCAGATGCTTATCGTTGAAATAATTCAATCGCAAAATCAAGAAAAACTATCCAATGGCAACGCTCTGCCAAGGCGTTACGTTTTTATGGACTATGAGATTCCAGATTGGATGATTGAGTGCTATAAGAAAATAGGAATTTTCGGGTTTGGAGCTGCCGTCAGTCAATTGACAACCGATATTGCGAAATATTCCATTGGGCGTTTAAGGCCACACTTTTTGGCTGTAAGTTGTTTTTTAAATTTAAAAATTTTTCATAAAACATATAGAAGATATTCTATAAACTCCACAAACATATGCTGAATATAAAAATAATTTGTTGGGAGTTGTACGAAATTTAGTAGAACTTGAAATGTTAAAATTTCAATAACACATACCATACATAATTTTTGAACAATTTTTTAATGATATTTTTAATTATCCCTCTTAACAAATACAAAAAAAAAAAAAACTTTAGTAATAACTCAAAATGTCATATTTAATTTTGTGCAATTCGCATTGAAAATTTGAAGGAAAAAATTGTCTGGTTTATTTGCTTGTCTGTTAGTCTTATAAAATTCACTGTCATACACAATTGGGGGAAGATGTAGAGTTTTATGAGTTTCAAAAATAATTTCAAAATTTTATTTAAGTTTGTCGCCAGCTGTTGTCATGTTTTTGTTGTAAAACGCATTTGATGTCTGCCAGCCAGTCAACCAACCATTTAGTTAATCAACCGCAATTGTAAGTTTCTATCTAAAAAGTTTTAACCCTCTTGTACACAATAAACTAAAAATATGATTTAAAATAGATCTTCAAGATGATTTCCATTATTCTTCTGGATTATTAGTGTAATTAGGCGTGGATTTTTCGTTTAAGTAATACAGATTCTTTTTTAAAGCAGATGTTGTTCTTTTTGTTGTTAGTATGTATTTGCATTTTATAAAGAAGACTCATTAATTTTATTTGTGGTTAAGAATGTGTATCAAGTTCATTTTCAAGGTCACTTAAACATTTGAAGTAATTATTTTCTGATGTGCGTAGCCACAAAATAATAAAAATAAAAAAATATTGTATATAAAAAGATAAATTATGACTGAATATGCATAATCGTAAAAATTTTATTTAAAATTCTTTTTTTATACCAAAGCAAATTGAAGTGATTCTTTTTAACGTCAACAAAGTGCTTTTTATACTCTACATCGTTTTAAGCAGTGTGGTATGTTGGCGCGTAATGTTTGTAACACTTTAGAAACAGTTTTGAGCCTACACTACACTACACTACAAAGGAAGCCTAATTTTATTTTGTAAGTAAATTCTAAGTTCAATTTATTAATTTGTTCAATTTAATAAATCGCCTTCTTAAGGTCGAAAGGTTGAAATCTATAATATCGGGTTATAACTTCCACAAAAAAAAATTATTTACTATTTTCTCTATTCTCTTCAGATATTTGTGTTTATAAATAATAAGAAAACCAGCATTTGACCCAATAATAACTGTAATTTTCAATACAAAAAGAAAAATAACTCAATTTCTTAAACTCAATTTCTTAAACTTAAAGCATAATCGGGCAAAGCAAAGTTTGAATTACTAAAATGGAATAATCGAACAATCAGCTATAATTCTAGTATAGTCAAAAAGCATCTGAGAATTAATTTTTACATACTTCTGGCTCTATAAAATTCAATATTTTTAATAATGTCACATTAAGTTGAACAAGGGTTTCGGCTTTTTTTTTTGTGGACTCCCCTAGCCAATTCCTCTCAAAGACGTTCAACGATATAAGGTTCTGGACTGCACGCGAGTTTTTTTTACATTTTCTTATGACTAAATCCAAAATTTGTTTTACGTTATACAAATAACTTTTAATCCGCTTTTTGTAAATTAAAATTGCTTTCGTAGGTGAACGAAACCTTAAATAGAAAGTTTCAATCAAAGGGTATTTTGAAATAATTTACCACCAAATTAGCTGATTCTTTAACTAATTTGAATTCAATAAAAAGTTACATAAGGCACTGTTAGGGTTCGGACCTGTAGTACTGGTGTGGGGCAGTTGGCAAAATGCATTTTATTTTTAGTAAAGTGGCCACATTTGCTTATTTCAATACTCGAAAAGAAAATGTTAAGCTAGTTTGGAGTAATTGGGTATAGCGAACAACTGCTAATTCTATGAAGATAAATATCTCAAGCTCACATCAGGTGTCACAAAGTTTTAGTTGGCCTGTAATTGTTTCGAACTTGTAGAAACACCTGTAGGGACTACAGAGCCTTATGTAATTGCAGGCGTTTGGAAGAAATTGTCCAGCAGAGTTTATTAAAAAAAAGTTAAGCAGCCTTGTTCAGCTTAACGTGACATTATTTGCAATATTGAACTCCATAGAGCAGAAGGCATATCGATATAAATTCTAAGACGCTTACAGACTGTGCTAGATAACAAAGGATACACAAATTATTACTGATTGGTCGATCATTGCATTTTAGTAATTCAAACTTAGCTTTGTTCAATCTTGAGTTGAGTTTAAAATATAGAGTTATTTTTGTTTTTGTACTACAACTTACAGTTTTCATTGGACAAAATGCTGGTTTTCCTATTACTCATAAATAAGACCTCGAAAAATCTATATATTTATTATATTTTTTACGTTTAGAGGACTTATCTATGAGAAAAAAGGTGTCCGATTATGCGTTGAAGTCAGTATATATGAAACACACTTTTTGAGAAGGAAATCAAACTAATTCGAATAAAGTTAAAACTTGGTAGAGCTATGCCGTGTAATTGTTTCTAGTTGTTGTATAAATTTCTATCCAAAGTAATTAAAATTAAAATTAGGCTTTAATTATTGTTTGTTTTAGCAACAGTTTGTTCTTATAACTATGAAAGGAAACTAATTTTTTTAAAATTGCATACTGGTGTAGGGTAGTGTGAAGTCATATCCGATTTGCTTTAGCTTTCTCTTTTGTTTCATATTCAAAAGTATTTACATATACATATGTATGTATGTACTCGTATATTCATATTGATCTTATCATATATTTGCAGATAGACAATGTAAAAGTGATCACTTTAATTGGCATTAATTGACATGTATGACCAATAATTTATTGAAGTTAAAAAAACCTTAGAATATTAAATGGTCGCAAGTGCAATTTTGCATACATATATTTAAAATAATATTCGGGGAATATTTTTGTAATATTTAGTAATACCACAGTAAGACCATTTTTAGGGACTTAATAGATCAACAACTCTAGGAATCATAAATCTCAGAAAAACACATTTTTTAAATATCAGAATACAAATTTTCTTCACAGTAATCTTAATTAGTTTCGGACTTTTGTTTGGCAAATATACACATTGTTACGTTTTAACCTTTTTAAAAGGTTTGAGTTCTTTTTAATTGCGTCGAAATAAAATAAACACCACTGTGTTGTACGTTTTACAGTTTTTATTTTCTCACTTCTTACAGTATACATTTATAACTATATAGTCAAATTATTTATCTTGTACTTAATATTCATTTATACAACACTTTAATTTACGCCTAAACACGACTTTACGTTATGACTGCAAACGATAACTATCACGATGTAGGCAAAGCACCATCCTTATAAACCTAATTTTCTACAATTTGGAAAGTTCCGGAAACGCCTTAAACGCTGTCAAATCCTCCATTTTATGTCCGTTAATTTTAAAAACGTAAGATTGTTTTACCCAAGGATAGTCGAATTGGCAATGCCGTCAAATATACTGCTCTGAAGCATGGAACTGATCCAAGCTATTCCACCCCCTTCCGTTACAATGACCAGGCCTGTATTGTCAAAGGTGTCCTGAATATCCAAGAAGGTACAAGGAGCCAATTACCTATCAGAGAATGCCTTTTCGATACTGTCTAGAAGAGACGAATGCGAACTGACTCAGGTAAAAAAAGCATTCCTAAAGGTACCTCTCCCTTATATAGACATTAGTCAGTCTCTCCATCGTCTTTAAAAGAAATGCCTTCAGTATAAAAATAACTCCCGCCACGCTTGTGGGACATAACCCAAACCAAAATCACTAACAGTTTTGATAGGATTATGTCAGAGTTCTTTTTCAAAAGAGCCGGAAATATCCCACCTCTACCTGGAGTTTTGTAAAGTTTAAAGGAGACAATCGCTCACAAAGTCCTGTCCGGAGTGAATATTCCACCCGCAAGTCTCCTGACGCTTAAACGGTTCTTCAAAGATAAAATTTGAAATTGATAGAATTTACAAACAATTGATTCGACCTCATTCGTTTGCCCGGCAAGGAATTATCATTATTTTAAAATTTTTTGTATAAAAGTAATAAAATTCTAGATTTTTTCTATTTTTAAGTTATAATTTCTGTGTCAACAGGGATGAGTTATGAACCGATTATTACCGATTTCATATAGATAATTGAGACAAAATCCAATATGCGTTTACACGAAGGCTAAGGCATTTAAAACTCCTTTTGATTGAGTCTTTATATAGAAAACTCTTGGAATTATGAATAAATTCTTAACAAAAACTAGAGGTTTACTCGATGTAATAGAATATGGGCACAAATACAATGATGGTATTACAAGGCATTAAAAAGAATAACGAATTTAGAATTAAAAAAATTAATTTTTTACGTTTAATGATAATCTTTTTCTAATATTTTTGTGCTACACTTTTTTTACGTAGCATGTTTAAAACATAATTTTTTAGATATATTTTCGTATTATTTTCCTTCATTTTTTAACTATTGTTCGCTGACTATTGTATGTAAAATCTTTTTTGCTTCATTGTAAAAAATTTTTTTTAAAGATTGTTCGGTTTCACATTTCTGGCCACACCTGAGCATTATATAGTATAAACAGTGGAAGTAAAATAATGAATGAGAGAATTTCAAAGGTACAATACGGTAGACAAACACAATAACGAAACTACAAATACTGATACCAGTTACAATCAATTATCGAAAGACCAAAAAAATCTTATGGTGACAGATTTATAAACAATTAAAACAACTAATGATTCAGTGGACATTATCGTTCCTGTTTTGATCTAACAGGCAATACCACCCAGGTTAGAAATAATAAAAAAAGTATATATCCTATGTTTTATAAAAATAAATTTCTCACACTTGTAAAATGACTCATAAGAGATGGATTCATATTGCAGCATTAAAGTCATCGGAATTGAAAAAAATAGATTTAATAATAGAGGATCAGTGAATAAAAAATAAATAAAATAAATAATTTTTGTATGCATTAAAAACAGGCAATACTGTGCAAATCATGCAATCGACTCGAATTGCATAAAATGGAAATGAAAATAAATATTAAATCTGCTAAGTCACAATTACGCAGCAAATGTGTATGAAATTATTAAAGAAATGTGCAATAAATACTTCAATAAATCTAATTTGAATTTAATACAAAAAAAAGAAGGGACTCCAAAATAAGCAAAAAATCCGCTTAAAAGATATAAAAACAAATCAAACACATATTCGCCAAATTCCTTTTTATTTCACCTCAAGCCAAACTTAAATTATATATATTGTATGAAAATAAAAAATAAGCTATTGGACCAAAAATGAATACAAAAAAAGCAATAAAATAAATAATAAACGGTAGCACTTACTTGCCAAACCGCCAAACATATTCAAATATACATATTGCTTTGGATATTGATAGTGAAAATGTCAAACATTTTAGTCTATTGGCAATAAAATCATAAGCAGAAATTTTAAAGAATTTGTTCTTTGTAATTTTCATTAAGCTTAGATAGACATTTTGTATTACTTTGTATTTATTTATGTCAAGGACATGGAATTTGACATCAAATCAAAATATTTTAATTTTTTCGTAATCATTGACCCGTAATAACATTCTATTCGATTAGAATGTAGACACAATTGGTGCTGTAAATATTAGCTTTTACAATGTAAAAAACAAACAATGTAAAAAACAATGTAAAAAATTTAAATTGTAACTGAGTTAACCACTAAATGCCAAATTTCTCGACAAAGGCCGAAACGTTTTGTTATAGTTTCATTGCGAACTTATTAGGCAGTAATAATGACTTTTATGTACTAAAAAATAATCTTTTTTTGTTTATTGCTTCGATATACACACGTTATGTGCCGCTGTGGTTTGGCTGGTAAGATACCTGCTTACAAGCTAAGAAGTCCTCGGTTCAATCCCAAGCAAGACCATATGAAACAAAACAAAAAATGTGTAAGGTTAAGATTGACTGACCAGTCGTGTCTTCGTTACACAAGCTTAAATTATAATAAAACAATCGTTGGATAGAAAATTTAATGGCATTAATTTTTAAATATGATTTTGGCCATGTGGGCGCCACGGCTGACGCATACACGGCACAATCTGGAACTCCAATATTCACAAACATTTAGAAGCATACTCGCCATTAACTCCATTTTTCGCCAATAACTCTGAATGTTTATTTCCAGGTGTTCAATTGTCTCTGGCTTATGGACAAGTAACTTTACATAACTGCAAAGAATATAATCCAAAGGGGTTAAATCACACGATTTTGGTGGCCAATTAATTGGACCATTACGTGAAATAACTCTTTCATGAAAAGTTTCTTTGAGTAAATCAATTGTAGCGCGCGCTATGTGTCATGTAGGTCCGTCGAGGTACCAACAAATTCCTAATCATGTCCCTATACAATTCATCATTGATAGTAACATTCTGACCATCATCGTTTGGGAAGAACATATGCCTATAAAACGCACCACACAGTAACTTCCTGTGGATATAGACTCACCGAGTCATTGCGACTATCACCGCTTAAGTGGTTTTGGGCCGGATAATGGCAGTATGTAACAATTGCGCCATTTTCGGCGAAAGACCGCTTAGACTTGTCTTACTATAGGCGGGGCGACTTGCCAAAAGACGTTTGTGGCTTTAGTCTGGACAGCGCCGATTTGCGAGTTCCAACTAAGTCTCCTCTCCAGAATGACTCCTAGATATTTAACCTTCCTAGAAAAGTTTATGGTACCCAGAGAAGAAAACGCTACAACAACCGACTGTCGTTCTTGAATGCACCAATTTGATACCTCGTTTAGAGCAATCCTCATGAATTCGCACAAAGTGCTCTCATATTTTAGAAGGCCCATCATAACAAGATCTTCGGTACCCTTCTTTATGGTACCCAGAGAAGAAAACGCTACAACAACCGACTGTCGTTCTTGAATGCACCAATCTGATACCTCGTTTAGAGCAATCCTCATGAATTCGCACAAAGTGCTCTCATATTTTAGAAGGCCCATCATAACAAGATCTTCGGCGTACTCACCTATGCCGACATCTCTGTGATACGACATGGTAGCAAGCTATCTGCTACCATCTATAATAATTGAGATAATACTTCAGTCTAAGGCACCCTTTTGACGCCATCACAAAACATTATTCGTCATATGCTATAACTTTGTTTCATCTTTTTGGCAATATGTGAATGTTATTTCAAGACCATTTCTCAATCAAGCTAAATTTTGTACCATTAAACGTCTTTCCCATTATTCGGATTCGGAACAGTTGTGTTGAGTGCACATTTCCCGTCATCGTTTCATTTAGATAGATCATTGCAAATCATTCCCTTGTGATCACATCAAAAACAGAGTATTATATTGGTTCTATTTTTCCAACTGACCAATCTTCACATGCGAATTATGGCACCAATAAATTCCTCAGCTTTAAACTTATCTGATGGTCGAAACTTTTCTTATTATTGCATTATCCTTAAAACTACGATCTAAGCTTTGATTAGTTGTTTTGTTGTTAAGCAAACATTTTTTTCTTGCTATTGAAGTCAGTATATTGGTATGCAGACACCCAATGTGAAATATTTAGATAAAATATATTTTTCAAATTAAACTTTATCGAATTTCAGAATTACAATAAAAATTTTAAATGTTTTAAAGCTCTGATTCTAACTGGACAAGTTTATTTTTTATTTGTTTGCCCGTGCTAAAGTAACATAAGTTTTTACTCTTATTAGCTGGTCATTTTTTTCCGCAAAATAACTCACACCTGTTGATTTAGTATTTCCACAAGAAAATAATTTTTTAGCGTTTCAAATTATTTTAATTGCAATTTATAATTTATCTTTTTTTAAAGCCACAAAAACTAATGTAAAATATCTAATAAAATGCGCTATTTATTTTGGATATAAATTTGGGCGCAACATATTTTTTTACACGAAAATCGTTTAAAACGAGAAACATTTTGTTCAAATGTCATTTCGCTATATGAGCTTTAATGTTTGAATTACGCATTTAAAACACGCAATGAAGGAAATTATTTAATAATCGTTTTAGAAAACACTTTAAAGACAAAAGTAATCGATCATTAAAACATTGTCTATGACAGAGTGTAAAAGTAATCCTATTAAAAAAATTGCTAATGATAACATACTTACATACATACATATCTAATTTAAAAGTATATTAATTTATTGTTTAATGCTGATGTCCAATGTTAAATTTTTTCTTTTTCTTTCTAATCCTTTGGTCTATTTAGGTTTGCCAACCCATCATGCCAGATGGTACGACATGTGCAGATTCAAGAAATCTAGACAAATATATTATAGATTTTAGGTGCAGTAATCCGGAATCATCGCAACGCATCTTAAAAGAATCTAGACTTTCTTTTCCCAGTGGTCATTCAAGTTTTACTTTCTACACGATGGTCTATTTGGCAGTAAGTCTATACAATTTTAAATGAAAACATACTTAATTAAATAGAATTTAAATTTTCAGTTATATTTACAAGCCCGCATGACATGGCATGGTTCGAAATTGTTGAGACATTTTCTTCAATTCGCTTTGATTATGATTGCCTGGTACACAGCTTTAAGTCGTGTGTCTGATTATAAACATCATTGGTCTGATGTGTTGGCCGGTTCAGCAATTGGTTCCCTAGTGGCTGTGGTAGTGGTAAGTTTTATATTTACTTAAAAATATTATTTTTATATATTCGATCACTTATTGTTAAAGCTTAGTATAGCATGTACTTGTATTGGCCCAAATTATGCACTTAGCAGTAGCAATATTTAATATTTTTCTTCAGTTGTTTATCATTTAAGTTGACCTGGTCTATAAGCCATGATCTAGGTTTGCCTTGAATGCTTTTCAAATAATTTGCATAATTTTTTTTTTTCTTTTATTGACCAATCCCTTCACACTATTTAATAAATGTTGCATTTCTCTTATATTTTCAATTCTTCACCTTCATTCTAGAGTTACATGGTGCCGTATAAGTGGTTTAATTGGAATACTGTTTGGCCCACTGTTCATAACAAAGAAAACTAGTTTCCGAAATTCATTAATAACACTAAACATATAATTTTAATTACAAAATAAAAGTTAAATATAATTTATTTTGCAGGCAAAAAATATAAATTTTTTAATATAAAAAAAATTAAATAAATTTAGCAATTATTGTGTAAAAGTATAGATTTAACTTTAATAGTAAATTAAAAAAGAAGTTTACATATATATTTAAAATATATATATATATATATATATATATATATATATATATATATATATATGTATATGTATATATATATATATATATATATATAATAAAAAAAAAATAAAAAATATATATATATATATATATATATATATATATATATATATATATATATATATACAAATAAAAAATGAAAAAATAAAAGTATGTATATGTATAGGAATATAGTAGTTTTTCTAATTATCCAACATACCCATTAGAACTGTCTTATTTAATATGTATAATGTTAACAGGGCGTCATTAAGTAGGAAAATCAAAAGATCAAGCCATATTGTTACAAGTCTTAAAAGCAACTTCTTCTTAAATGTTGATCAAAAAGTTTGTTGAGTTGGTACATCTGTTGTTGATATTCCCACTAAATCTTAGCGTCATAACTTGACCTTTGCAAAAGCTACGTAGCCAAGAGTACATCTATCTCTATGCGTGTTGGTGATATTTTACAATTTTTGAAATGGATTTAAATTTGCAATAATGAATTTATATTAAATTTTGCGTAAAAAAACGGATTTAATGGTGCGCGAAAAAGTGTTTCGGCAACGATTCTCTAAAGAAAACGGTTGTTTACCAGTAGAACGAGCGGTTCAAAAGTGGTCGTGAGTAATCGAAGATGATGAACGCAGTGGCAGACCATCGACATTGAAAACCGACGAAAACATTGATAAAGTAAAAGAAATGTTGGTCAATAACCGCAAATTAACCATCTGAGAGATTGAGAAGGACTTGAACATTGCCTATGGATCCGTCCAAGACATTTTTATAAATGAATTGCGTTTCCGTTGTGTAGAAGTCAAGTTAGTGCCAAAAGGCCTAAATTTCATGCAAAGAAGAGACCGTGTTGAGGTCGCAAAAGACATGATTTGCGAGGCTGAATCCGATCCCACATTCATCAAAAGGATCATTAGTGGAAACGAGACGTGGGTTTATGAGTATGACACGCAATCCAGACGTCAGGCAAATGAATGGCGTTCACCAAATGAGCCGAGACCAAAAAAACCACGTCGTTTACAGTCAAAAAAGAAGGAAATGCTCACGGTTTTCATGGATTACAACGGAGTAGTGCATCATGAATTTTTCCCAGAAGGCCAGACAGTAAGCAAAGAGTATTATTTGGGCATTATAAGAATTGCGTGTAGCAATTCGTCGAAAGAGATCAGAATTGTGGGCAGAAAACCCGTGGTTTTTGCACTATTAGAAATTTTTGACGATAAATGCAACAAATGCCATCCAACAGCCACCGAATTCACCTGATTTGGATCTCTGTGACTTCTTTCTGTTCAATCGAGTTAAAAAGCCATTACTGGTATCGCATTTCAGCAGCCGAGTGGAAATAATAGAAGAATCGCAGGAAGCACTGATAGACATACCGAAAACCGAATATAAAAAATGCTTCAAAGATTGGATCATGCCCTGGTATAAGTGTGTTACAGTCGATGGGTATTGCTAAGCTGTCTTAAGTCAAGAACACTTAAAACTGAATCCCTACTATGGATGAAACAAAAGAGTCTTCATTCAACGATTAAACTGTGACTGGTCGTTCATTATTAAGGTTTTCAGTTTCTACAATTTATTGTGATAGCGAGGTCATTAGCTCGTTCATTATCTCCTATCCTAGAAATGGCGGGCATCCAGATAAAGCGCAGGTGGCACTAGCCGAATAGTCGAAAAATGCTTTCGCACAGCTTTAAGCCCATCGATCATTATTTTTTAAACGATAAATTCGATTTTTCGGTTTCTAATATAGATTCGCAGACCAGTTTTTCTCCAAACTTCAGTTTCGTATAGTAATTTATTCCCACAAAAATTCAGCTTGACCATTACTGTCCATCACTATCTCCCAGTTGTCTAATATATTCCTCGTTCATTTTATTAGTTAACATAAAAATACATACATATAACCTTAGTCTGAATTCATGACCTCTCTCAATAAACCGGTATTAGATAAATTAATCTACTAGATCTTCGTTATAATGTAAGGGATCTATACACCAAGTTGATTGATATATTTTGCATGGTCGTAATATTTTTAATTTTACTTAGACTTGAACTTCACCTTAAGAAAATGTTTGTGACTTTACACACCGAAAGAAATCAAAATATTTCGTTTTGTTTACACTTAAGGGTCATAAAATAAAATATCTGTAATGCCAAATTTTGTTTTATATTCAGAGAAATTGAGATAATAGTTAATGACAATATTAAACCCAAGTGAGCTGGACCAGTGTTTGGCTAACGCTTTTAAAGTGAGTTTCATCTTAATGAATGTGCCTTACCAAGAAATTATTGATAAGTTTCTATTTTTGGCTTAAAATTTATATACTACTAGCTGACCCAGCAAAGGTTGTTTTGCCTTCATGGTGGTTGAAGAGGAATCGTTCTTTGTCTTTAACTTTTTTGTTTTGTAACCTATAAAACACTATAAACGGGTCTGTAGTATATACTTAACTACACTAAAAAGAATGATAATTTCAAGAATTTGTTTTATTTTTAAGATCTGAAAAGATTCAGCTCAACATTCCAATTAGAAAGACCGATTGTCATTGTACATATAAGACATTACGATACATGGTTTGGGAACTTTTCAGGTGGCAATAAATAATAATAATAATATGGAAAATGGAGGGCATTTTGTTGATATTTGTTTGGGAATATACAGGAAAATCTAAATACCATATCTCCGGAACCACTGAACCGTGCAAACTTCACATAAACCATCTACAGACTATTCCTAACGTAACCTGAAATTATGGTTGAGATTGGTCGTACCGTTTCCGCAGTTAGTTATTACATTTCAGGCGAAAAACTTTGCCGCGAGTCTCTTTACCCTACATAATTTATTCATGGTGGTATCTTCCATAGCCTTTCTCCACCAAGCTATTGCCGCATAAGTGATAATGGGCCAAATAATTGCGGTATATATCCATAGCGACATTCTCGGCGAAAGACCCCATTTCTTACTCTTTAGGAGGAGTGACTTGCCCAAATAGCCCTTATCGCCTTGTTCTGGACGGCAGCGAAGTGTGATTTCTAAATAAGCGTTCTATCTGAAATGGCACCTAGATACTTAACCTTCTTAGAAAATTTGATGGTAGTACCCATGAAAGAAATACAGTTACTTGATAACTTATATTTCTTTGTAAAAGGTACAAGAATCGTTTTTGAGGAATTTAGCGAAAGCCGTTCCTGGGTATACTAATTTGACACCTCGCCTAGGGCCATGCTCATGAGATCATACAACATAGTCTCATATTCCCTACGGACCGTTATAATGAGGTTACAATTACACTGACACCCCTATTAGCCATCTCCATAATAACGGAGAAAGTACTCCAGCCTGAGGGCATCCTTTTGTTATTATTCACTACATATTTCTCTGATAGACTGGTTTTTGCAGTAAAAAAAACCAGATACTTATCAATAATATATTTAAAATCTAAATAAATTCTCTATCAGGTCTTTAAATTTAACTTCAATAGCATTGGCAATAGTTTAATACTAATTTCTTATTATTCGCATAATTAAAATAACACTTTATTCCGCAAGAAGTCTGAAATCAGAACGTCAAAGGCCACTTCTATTTACAAATGAAAGAAACATGATAATAAAACAAGAAATGAGTACAGGAAACCAACAAAAATCAACTGCAACGAAACAGGTAAAACAGCAGGAAGAATCTAAAAGTCAAAATGGTCACACAATTAACATCATTGATACACAGATTGCATTAAGAGATACAAGATCTGAATGTGGTTATATTTCCCTGATAACACAGGCGTAGTTGAAGAAACTAAAGCCAATAAAGTTGAAGGAGATTGTAAAGTTAATAAAGTTTTTATAGGTCCTACTTACTGCTACGCTTCTGGAATAAATGTTAGACTGTAGATGCAAATGATAATTATATTTGGAAAATTTCATATTAAACACAACAACAGCAACATAAAAATTTATCTTGCAAAGATCAAAGAAACAACAAATAAAACACGATTCTTTTTAATGTTTAACTATTGATTCGACACGCAATTCATAATATACGTGCTTTTTAGAGTGTTTCGTTTACACTCCTCCATTAGATTCCAAATAGATTCACTTGCCTCATTCATTGATTGCAAACAAATCGCAAACACATTTGATGTAATTATTTAACTTGAATTGCAACAATTTATTTTAACAATCACATAACATTCCTTATCTATGACGAACAAGTGTTTCACAAATATTACTCCACCAAAAGTTATTTCTGTATTTCTTTAATGGCAAACAGACAAGTCAGCTGCCCAGTCACATCGTCAAAGATTCAAGTTCTGTAATTAGATATGACAGATTTACTTCAATGTTTTTTGTTTTTGTTGTGATTATTACAATATTTCCAAAATTAAAGCCATTATTAATGGCCAATTAAATTGAATTAATTGCTAAAAATTATTAAATAAATGTGTCACTACTCAAATCATGAGTTCATAATTGTTTTTTTGATATTTATTTACCAGGAATGAGAAATTTTGTTAGAAATTAAATGGACATCAAAGCAATGTGACATCTATGTATATATGTATGCATGTGTGTGCTTTTACCTTTACTTTACTTAGCTGTGGAATTTACAATATGTTTAGGAAAAGAAAGAGAAAAGTTCATTTATGCAATTTATTTCTATATTTTATTGTATTTATATTGTTTATTAGCAACACATATATATGTATGTATGTACTCGTATGTACATAGTATCTCATGACTCAAAAAGCACGGGTTTTTAGGAGAGCCATTGATGCTTTTAATTGCCTGTTATTTAGCATATGAATGTACAAACATACATGTGGGCTGGTCAATCTTGTGGATTTCATTCTATGGCCATTTTGGATATATTGTCAACAACGTGTGCTCCTTATACATCTCCACCTCCTTCTGACAATTTCGGTATTTATTGGAATTTGGTTTGTCTTCTGCCAGAGGCTATGGTCAGAGAGCGTGGATGGCCAAAATACTATCAGAAGTCGTCGCAAGCATCGGTTTGTACTCGTAAATAGCTGGATTGCCGTAACGTCCTTTATCTCTGCGTTCGGTCTAGGACTCATATCAATACAAAAGCGTGGACTTTACACATGGTTTGAATATTTTCAGCTTGGTGTTGACAGAAATGTTGGAGGATCGCTATACAGAATTAAGGCGGAATTGGTTGTCTATACGGAGATTAATTGTGTTGGAGATAATAGTTCACATAACCTTGGTTTTTTAGAATTCTGAGCTCTGATGCCTCAAACTGCAGTGAGTCCAACTTTTTCTGAATATCATCATATCTATGCGCCAAGAGACAGATGTCATCGTCATAGTCAAGAATTTTTAGTCTTCCGTTTAGACCACAGGTTATCCCTCTTGCTGTGTGAAAAGGTTCGTTTTCGTGCAGAGTCAAGAAGAATGTTGAATAGCATTGGAGAGAGAACATGTCCTTGTCTTACTCCAGCCCTGACGGCGATTGGACGGCTGACACTTCGTTTTTGTAGGATGCGGCAACCTTGATTCGTGTAAAGGAGTCTTATAATATCAATGATCTTCCTAGTGTTCCTTTACAAGCCACTGCATTCGTGATAATGATAAGGGTAATTTTACGCCAGTTTTGGCACTGAGTTCTTTTTTCGTGAAGTTGATAATTACTAATCCTTTAGCTCGTCGTATAGCTTGTTGGAATTGCTAGATGGTGTGAATTAAGAGTCTGTCACTAATTTCTAGAGATGCCTTTAGTAGTTCAGAGTATATGTTGCCTAGTCCTGAGGCCTTAGTATTCTTTAAGCAGTTAATGGGTTCAATTATCTCGCGGACTTTAAGGGGTGCTGTCACAGTTCTGGCACATAAATTAGTCTTTCAGGGTCGCTGTGGTTTTTGGGTTATTATCACGGACCTGATTCTTAAAATAATCCCACAATCGCACGATCACGGTGGCCAGTTCACATTACCTCGAATCACTCATGTAGTAAGTCCCATTGCACCATATGTCGTTGGTATCCACATCATCCAATTCAGGTCAAATGAACTTGGTAATCATCGACCTATAGCGCTTGACGATGACGGTGATGGCCTGGTCAACGCCGTTCTCAGAAAAATATGGACTTTTTTAATCTGCATTGGAGCTCAGTCACTATTTTATACCAAACATTTTAATACAACTATTTTAAATAAACTACGAAAAGCCCTGGTGGGTTTTTTATTTAAAGGTTTTCGTAGTTTATTTGCAACAAAAATAATTAAACTTTACGTATTGGGAGTACAAATTAATTCGATCCGTTTTTTAGCTCAAAGTAGATTATGAATTAACACATTTATCGAAATAAAAATTTATCAAATCACTGCTTATATCTTTTCCCAACCTCTGAGCCAATATCCGAACCTCGTCTCAGAAAAACTTTTCGAATTTTGAGGCGATCAACTTAGAAGCTGATTTTATATTTCTTCAAAAGAACTGATTTGGTGACACGCCAAAAGATATTATATCCGTCGAAACAGCCAATAGTCAGAAGGAGCAATGTTTGGAGAATACGACGGGTTCGGCATTTGATCATTTCTAACAATTGCTTGACAAATTATGTGATGTGAGACCGAGCGCTGTTATGCAAAAGGAAAATTTTATCTGTCTATCCGTCTTTATATTCCGACCGTTTTTCTCATAATGACGGTTCAAACGAAACAATTGCAGCCTGCTCCGATCTCCGAGTTTTAGCAGTTCATAGTACATAATGTCGTCTTGATTCTACCAAGAATGCAAGATTGCATTTTAGATACTAAAGCAACGTAATTGTATTAACAAACAAAATGTATTTTCGAAATGAACGCAATTCAAAGCAGGAATAAATTCCAATAAGACCCGGTGGGTTGGGTTTTTAAAAAAATCCCGGGTTTTTGCCAACCCTGGTTTTAAATAAGATATTAATCTTTAATACAATTCGAGTTTTTTCAATGCTTATACTATAGTACATAGCGTACTGCTTTGTTTACAGTGTTAGTGATTAAACAAAAATAGAGGAAAACAAAAACACGATTAGAGATGGAAAAGTTAATATGGCCATATTTTTTGCAAACTATGTTATTTAACCTAAAAAAAATACCGTAGTGCTCCATTAGCAGATTCGATACTCTTATGAATATTTTCCTATTTCTAGGTTTTTTACATTCCTTTGTTTCAGCATTTTCCGATTTTTATTTATTTTTAGTACTAATGAGAACTCGATTACACTATGTGACAGAAATGAATGAAGTTGAAATACTTGGGAAGTAATACCATTTTTCTGATAGGCATTACCGAATACGACAAGAATCTGTTTATAAAATATTCAAAACATCACAAAATTATGAGTTATGGTAAAAACCCGGTTTTTCTTGCCTTCATGCACTTATAAGTTAATAACTTAGCTGATAAGCTAAGAGGAGCCACAGAAATATAACAACCGACGGTTTGACCGATATTACGGGATGTTCAAAAGGGATAGCTCCGTATTTACATAAGTTCCCTGGAGAGTGACAACAACATGTGGGGAACTGTTCATAAAGGTAACTGCATGGCGCATGTACTTGATCAGGCAGACACCACTTAGAATCCAAACGGATCGATGGAGATGTTGATGTTCATCTTAAGCAGAATAGATGACTGGTGTTATGGAAATTACGACAAATGGCTATCACATGATGGTGAAATGAGACCAGAAGAATTTGTGCACATTTGAGTTACCGGAAAATGTGACAGCTTTTGAGGCTGCCTAGAGCACAAGTGAGAAACCTTATATGGGATATTACTGACCTGTGGGCTGTTGGCAAACATGCCTGTATTAGGGTGACTGAATGGCTAACTATTGCCAGACAGGATCTGCGAGAGCCATGGTGTGGTAATGGACATACAACGTAACACAACGGGACTTAAAATTTAGACCCAAGTGATCCGATGATATATGCCAGATTAACCTAGCCTGTGTTTACTTAAGAAATGCTTGTTTGCTTCTGAAAAATCGTTGGAAATTGACACAGATATTAAGTTTTTTCTTTTTGGGAAGAAACTTATGAAAAAGCCTTTTTAATTTTATAAAATTTGTTACTCTTACTTTCAAAAAAATACTTATGGGTCGGTTATGGATGGTAACAGAACTTTAGTTGCGTTGCCAGTTGCCGAAAATTGTATTACGTATGGCAACTGGAAACTAAAAATCTATTAATTCCAATTGTTACTTAGTCAACTACAAATTTCTAGTTGACGTTCGGCAACGCAACTGAATTCTGTTGCCATCCATAATCGACCCATTAAATTTATTTTATACCGAACGAAAATCCCATTTCCAATCACTAAGCAAAATATTTGATTTTAATTCTTTATATTTGTTGGGAATAGCGCAACAAAGTAATTTTTATTATGCATATGTTATTGTACCTGGGTACCCCAAAGAAATACTCTGCAGTTAAAGTACAATTGAGTCATCCTAAGTTCTTAGTTTTTTATTACGAATAATCGCTCTTAGTAGGAAACGTAAAAAAATCAATTGTTGTATTTGAAACGAAAGTAAAAATGCTATTACTCTATTACGGCAAATCCATAGAACTACCCTTGTCACTCTGCTAAGTTTTTTTTGTCATTCGCACAATAGTTAAAGAAGCAAAAACTTTTTAAAATGAAAAATAAACCATTTAGGTTAAGCTTAGAATATTGCTGATAAGAATGCTGTTCTTAACTATAAAAGTCTAACGGCCATATGCAAAAGAATTCTAAAAGTAGACTTGTAGTGCACGTTAGTTACCACACACTTTAAGCTTAACAAACATTTGTTATAAAAAAACACATGCAAAAACCCTACATTAGATAGAGATTGTTTTACTTAATTTTAAGTTTTCATGCTGGCAATACCATGATTATCAGCGATACAAAAAACGAATGCCACACGTACAAATACTCGTACCAAAAAAAAAATTATTTTTATTAAGTTAATTTAAAATCATGTTTTTTTTTTATAAATCTGTTTCAGTTTTCATTACCTTTTTATATTTTATTAATTGCAATACAAATTTATTGCAAAAATTTTAAAACATTAAGACAATTAATTTTATTGGTAGAATAATAAATACCAGAATAACGAGCTTTGTGTAGTTGGCTCGATTTTATTTACATTGCTAAAGGAAAAATGTTTTTATTGTGCTTAAATGGAAAAAATTATTAGAAAAAAATTGTTTTAAAAGAAAAAAGCTCGAAAATTGGGCCGAGGATAATAAAGTGGGTGTATAAATTTATATATATACAGTGAAGTTCAAAACCAAGTGCATGTTTTGAAGTTTTGAAGTGAAGAGTTCCACTAAAAACTTAAATACTCAATCATATAAAACAAAACTTTACACAAAAAAAGGTATGACGTTTATATACTGGAGTGGGAGAAAGACAAAGATATAAAAGAATCCACATGCACTTCGTACTGCACTTTTCTTAGAACTCCTTTTTTGCGGTGTCTTTGAAGAATTTAGACATACTGTCTACAATATTACCCAAAAACGAAAGATAAATATGGTCCCATTCATTTATATTCGTTTACATAACTTCAACATGTTCCTGGAAGTCCAATTATATTTTTCCAGACTTTTTTTTTACTATTTATTGTATGGTAATTAGGGCTTTACGGTGATCACTAATTTGCCTTAAATTTCTGTTAAAACAGCCATTCTTTGACGCCCAAACATGCTATTTTTATTTTTATATTAAATATTTATAAAATAAATGTTACTTTTAAGTACTCTTAAAGTAGGCAGCTTCCTACTTTAAAATTCATAAAGTTAACGTAAGTTCAACAAAGGGATTTTTAGCTAATAATCGTTTTTGCATACAACATTAAGGAATTTTGCTCAACAAAGGTGTAACAAACCATGTTAAGTTTTTTTTGCATATGGCCGTAAAATTCGTGGGAACATGTATATCGAAAGGATGCATTATAATCAATAAAACAAGTCGATTTTTAATTTTTTTTTTAACGTAGGGCTTTTTGGATTTTATATGACAAAGTGTAATTCGTATATTGTATTATTTTTTAATGTTGCTACTGCTCTTATATATGCATGTATTTGTTGGCCTCAGAAAGGGTTATTATTACAGAAAAAAATTTCTGGCAATCTTCTTCTTTATTCCTATAATTCCAATTGGAATTATGAAATAGACTAAGGAATTCATAATTTTTATGTTTAAATAGCAATTATCAAAGCATATTTTTAGGCTGTCTGAATAAAAAATAATTTTATTTCTTCTCTTTTCCAGGCAAATTATGTTTCCGATTTATTTAATAAGAAATCTTCAAAATCCTATATGTTACCACGCTCCATGCAAGATGTGCCACCACAAACGATAACGTTAACATCAAATGGTAATTAATGAAATATAAGAATTATTTAAATGAAAAAAAAAACAAAGAATCAATTTATCTATAGTTTAATTAAAAAAAGGGACAAAATCAGAGTAAAAGAAAATATTACTTTAATGAAACATTCTATACAAATATAAAAGTATTTTTGTAATATTTTTAAGTTTAATTGTAAGATATTATTAATTATATAATTAAGTAAGTTAATTAATTTAAAAATAATTTATATTTTTATCTACTACAGACTCGCAAACTCAGACCATTATAAAATGTAAAAAAACAATAATTATTTAAATAATTTAATTTTATATAAAAAAAAAACTTAATATAAAGACACAAAATATTTAAAACATAAAACACTTGAAAAAGAAAAGCAATAGAAGCCAAGCTTTCAATTAGTATTCATGTAATGTTATAAAAATTATTTATTAAATAAATGTAAACAAAAGTAAATATTTCAACTTAATAAAAAAAATATATAAAAAATTAAAATTAATATTTATTTTAAGTTGACTAGTTAGTTGAGCACCTCAAGTGTCTTCCTATTTCTTAAGAGAATAACCTTTATTTAAAATAATTTATTTAAATATTTAATTATATGACTGTCATAGCGACTTTCAATTATAACATACACTCACTATACACAAATATTTCAATTAAATAAAAATAATAATTTTAAATTTGCATACAAATTTTGTTATAATTTCACCAGTTGATTGTTAATTGTTACAATTTTGAAATTATTGACTACTTTAAAAAATAATAGTGAACGTAGTTAAGAATTTACTTTAATTAATTTACTAAATTAGATGCCTTAAGAAATCTTACAATAAAGAAGAAGAAAAGGGATTTTAACATGCAATTGACTTTTATTTTTTGATAAATATTATAATTTATAGAAAATAACTGATGATATTCATAGTACTGACTATGAAGCTATTTGGGCCAAGTTTAGAAATATTGTATGTATGCATGTTATTAATTATTGTACACAATATGTTGAGAACGATGAAACAAGTTTCTCAATGTGGTCTAGATGAATTGGCAGCCAATACAAATCATCTGTTCAAAAGTGGGCGGAATTAGATAAGTGAGCATAGCATCTCCAAAACAAAAACAATATCGATTTTTGTATATCTTGAGAACGGTAATGGTAAATATTTCTAAAGTTGGTCTATTAATTAAAATCATTCTGTTAAAATACATATTACTGTAAATTAGAGATTAAAAGTGATGCGCTATTTCGGTGTCCAGGTCATCATATTTTCATAAACGCTATAATAAATATAAAGTGCCTTTTCTCAAAAACATGTATTACGACTTAGGCGATTGTTGGTTGTGATACAGAATTTTGGTAGCATAGGATAGATTTTTATAGTTAAAAATTAATAATGTTTTTAAAATATTGTACATTCAAATAACAGTCAACCAGATATTTCCATAAATAATTAATAAATATAAAATATATGTAATATACACACATATATTATATTTACATAAGTAATCAATTATTCTTTCTTAGTGCCATTATTTGATGAGTAATCAACAAGAAAAGTGGTTGTTGCATATAACACATATTCTTCTTTGCATAATTGAAACAAAAATATTACAGCCTTAGGGCAATAAAAACTCGACCGACGAAAGTTGGAATTATGAATTGCAACTTTCTATGCAAAACCTCGAAATATATATTACGACATATTAAATTATATACGAAAAAGATGATTGAAAAATTTCATCTGCTCTTATATTAAAAAAGTAATAAATGCAACATGATTTTGGCATGATGGTAAAACCATTTATATTTATTTTTATTTAAATCATTTAAATAAGAATACAATTACAAATTATATTATAATTATTAGGGGAAGAATAACTAAGTCCAGACAGAAGTCTCTGGGAGGACTCGACTGACTAGCACAGTACCCAATAGCTATTGCACCAAAAACATTTATAATTTTAATTTATTTTATTTGATAATTGGAAATATCAACGACAACTGTAAAATCAAACAAACACGAACTAGATTTCCAACGAGAATAACTAAGAAGTGGGAACAAATGTATTTGCAATTTGAAAAAAAGAACAGTACACCAAAATGCTTTAACTTAGAATGTGAGGAGTTTTATTTGTCTTTATCTTCAAATGGTAAAAGTATTAGTTTCTGAATTTGGTCTTATTGGCTTATTGATCTCTGCAAGCAGTCAATGAGTGGGCGGAATTAGACAAATGGGCATGGTACCTCCCACACAAACTAAATACTGACGGTAAAAGTAAGAGTCGCTAAATTTAGTCCAATTAACTTCGTGGTCAGTACAAATAAGCAGTCAAAAAGTGGACGGATTAGTTGACGTGGCATTGTCCATATAAAGTAAAATAGGCAAATAATATACAAACAACAAACACTGAAATGAAGAATTCTAGTCGGCCAGGTCTAGACGGTCTACGTACGCCCCCAAAAAACGGTCTACGTACGCCGCTGAATGTGCAAAAAGCTTGGAGAGTTTTTTTTAACTTCTTTTCACATTTTGAAAGCATCTTTAGTTTAATTAGTTTGAGAATTGTGTAGCAAATATATATGCTCATAAAAATGTTGGCGCGAACACTTGTGAATATTTTTAGTTATTCTGTACTTTATTTGCAAAAATAACCTAAATATAGGGTGTCTGAAAATTATGGTGGCTAATGAACATTTTCTTTTATTAAAAAAAAGTTAACATACTTTTAAAAAATACTTAAAAATAGTATTGATCAAAAAATAGCAACATTTCTCAATTCTTCATTTCTAAAGGGTATTTTTTTTTAATTAATCCCTTTTATTATATTCTAAAAATAATTGCTGAGCAGCTCTGCCACCTGTAATTGTTATCCCATTAAGGATTTTGATTCCTGATCAGTGAGATGCTTTTTATGTTTTCGTCAAGTTTTGTATTTTTGCCACTGTTTTTGATGAATTGAACCATTGTGCAACGTTAAGAAAACGTATACGTTATTAATGCTTTTGTGCGTCGTTATAAAATACTATAATTTGTTCGAATACCTATTCGAATCCTATTTGTTCTAAATATTTAACTACGTATTAACAAACATCGCACAATAGAAAATATCGTTCGTTCATATGTTTACTTTAGAGGTTTTAAAATGTATTTGTGGATAATTTTAGCTCAATAGCCTTTACTAGGAGATATCTTAATGAATCGCTAAATACCCGAACCAAACAATAGCGTTGAAGTGAAATGTGTCTGATATCACTTAGCCACTGAACGAAATAGTATAAACAACAAAGTTTTCTTGCTTTGATTTTTGCCAAAGCTGAATATGTTCTACCGATTTCAACGTGCGAGAGATTATTAATGCTGTTCAGAAGTAATGATTTTAATATGAAAAAGAAAGACCTCTCAGGTCAGGCAAAAATGTTCGGAGGTGATGAATTGGAGGCATGACTTTATGAATATTATTTTCAAACCCAAAAAATTATACAAGTTGGAAAAATTTTTAGCGGCATCCATTCATTGCTGACGATGAAAAATAGATCTTTTAGGACAACACTCGACCAAAAGTTCCAAGATCAGTTGAAACAATTTAAAAAATAGTTTCAGCCGCCTTATAATCCAGACATTGCCCGTCAGACTAACATTTGTTTCGATCGCACTAGCCTTCACTTTAGAACAGAATATAAGAAATTGGTTCGATCCATTCTTGACCTCAAAACATATGTAGTCTTTTGGAACGCAATCCATATGTTACCAATGGGAAAGTTTGGCAAAAAACCCGTTTTTAAAGTGATACACTCAGTAAGAACCTGGGTAATAAGCGTTAAAAGAAATCATTATCTTAATTTTTTTACTTCGAGAAAAAAGTACACGTCTACACATCAAAGAAAAAAATAACCAATTTTGGTTAAAAATAACCAAAACGGCAACGCTGCATATTATACATAAATACATACATTCACAATCTATGGTGGTGTAGATTTTAATAAAAAAAAATTAAAAAAAAAAACAGAAAAATGTTAAATAATAAATATTTCTCTTCTGGTTTTGCTAAATTTGATAAACTTGAAAAGCAGTTGTTTTATTACGTCTCTGCCGCAAAATAGAACATTTTTCTACTTGATAAACAAGCCTGAACCCACCCCTGCTTATTTTTCAAATGTTTCGTTTCATTTTCAGTTTATTCTTCCGTATGCAGAAACATTATTTTTGTTTTTCTAATGAGTAAGTGTTTTTGCATTCTTTATCATCAGTTCTGGCCAATGTTTCTATACTCTCTCTGTATTGGAATAAAAAAACATTTTTTTCTCTCTTTGTTTCAGTTACATTTTGTTGTTCGTTTATATCACATCGTTGGAAATGTCTTTTGAATCGGATGCTAAATTAGACATTTTGGTAGAATTCAATAAAGAACATTTAAATGAATTGTTGATTATTTTACAAAATGCATTGCCACACATGATACGTCAGTATAATTACCTTTACAGTTACTTGTATCATTACGATACTTTAAATAAAAATCGTGACAGAGTAGCATCGTGTCGTTGGAATGTACGATTTTATGGCCACCGTTATGGGAAACTCAAAAATTGTACCATCGTTACCATCACTAGCACAAAGGTCAGTATAAAAATATTGATTTTACCACACAATCCTGTAAATGGTGTGTTTTAAAACCGGAAACATTTGCTTTCTATTCTGAATGGAATGAAATGAAACCATGAGGAATGGTAAGAGTATTTCATTCTATTTGAGATCGAAAAATAGACGGAAATAAGAGTTTTCTTCAGAACAACAAGAAATCAAAAAAGTATTGTATAAAAATTAAAAAAAGCCCATTTGTCTAAAATTGTATCCATGTAATGTTCAATCTATATGTCTATTAAATTTATTGCTGAGATTTTTTCTTGTTCAAGATATGAACTTATTTTAGAAAATTTGATACCGTTGTTTAAACATGAGTTCAGCGTTACTTTTCCCAATGTTAGATTATATTCTAAAAATGTCTAAATTTTCTTTCTTTTTGATTTTAATGAAAACTGCTACAAATGTACTGTAAGTTGCTATTAATTATACAATATTCTCATTTTGATACGTTTATATACAGTTTGTCAAATAAATGTTTTCAAAGTAGAAAAAAATTAAAATCTTATTTTCATTTGACAATTGCAACAACAAACTAATTCCATCACTGTAACTGTTAAGAACTACCAGACATTCCAATTTTTAGAATAGACCCACACATTACAACGCCACCATCAAAAAAAGATCTTTAAGAGATTTTTACATTGTGAAATAAGTGCATGTTTTTAAGAATAATAAATTATTGGAATTAAAATAGAAATAGGGTCTTTTATGAAAAAAATATTTGGATTTTTTATGAATGTTATCGTATGTAAAAGACGTCACAAAGCATTCAGTAATACAAAAATTTTTCAAACGTGCAACAACAAAACATTCGGTGATCACGAGCTTCAAAAGATTGTGGTAATTCCATTGTTATAAAGTCAAATCGGCTAGAAAATTCGATGATTTGTTCTCAGAGCTGTCTACAGCATCTTATTCAGAGCTGAAAAAGTAGGAAGAATCGAGTTGTAATTTTTTTTCATAAAAAACTACCTCTCAAAATATTCCAATAATTTCTTATTTTTTTGAAAACATTTTTTCGACAGCATAAAAAACAATTAAAGATCAATTAAACATAAGTATTAACAGTTACAGTATCGGAATGTTTGAAAAAAACAATCATGTTATGAGTTTTTTGTTGGAATTCTCAAATAAAAATTGAAATACATTTTTTTTACTTTGAAAACACTTATTTGACCAACTGTAGGTACATAGCTATTTACGTATGCTTGGTTTCATCAATCAAAAATTTAACTTTTACGACTTTTTTGGATATAATTGTATTGTAAAGAACATAATTTTGAAATGTGTGTCTAAATTAACAATATGTAGGTAGTGGGCCGACGGCATAATTAGACCGTACGTCATCAAGAGTTTGGAGCCTCTTGAAGCTCACAAATAGTCAACCTACGACACACAGTAAACATTTACATAAAATAATCGTTAAAAAGTAAATTACAGGCATTCATTTATCGCCCCAAATAAAAATCTCCATCACTTTTGCAAATTTCTGTATTTTTTTTAGTTTTCTAAACACAAACTGTTAAAAAACAGCCGTGAATTCCTTGAGTAGGCAATCAGGTTACGGGGGCGGTTCCAAAATTATCCAAATTAACAAAGAAAACACTAAAATTTAACAAGCATTTTTGTAATTTCTAAAAATAATCTCCTTTTAGCAATATCCAAAAGTTTCGATACTCTGGTGATAATAAGAACTGTCAAGTTCCTTAAAATAGCATATTCTACTTCTTTATTTTAGACAAATCTTTTACTAATAAGATGCCTGATTAGGTAGTTTGAACAAATGCAGCCTTTTCTTTCTTAATTTCATCACTTAAGTACTTGCCATTAACATTTTTTTTCTTTTTGAAGATAGTCAATAAAATCTATCCTACGCGAATCTTAAAAAACAAACGACATACCTTGCCTGCAAATGGAACTGCCTTTGTCTCCTTTCTAACTTTGACTGTAGAGCCTTTGTTACGAATGGACTCAAAAACTCGGCTTTATTCAGGTTAATCATCGCCAAACATTCTAAATTTCTGGCCAAAACGCAATGTATAGCACTTTATGAAATGCATATTTTCCATCGACGTCTCAAATGGAATAAGGGGACTCCTCTCAATCAATGAGGTGTTTCCGATTCAATTTTTAGATTCACTGAAAGATAGCAACAGTTTAACGCCGGCTCCGAACTGCAAATCCATTAGTTAGATAAATTTTTCACAGTGCAAATAAGCACAACCAGTCGTTAGTCGCTGTTAAATTGAAATTGGAATTGAACCGAGAACCTCGTGATTGGCAAAAGGATGCATAACCTACCATACCACAGCGGCACACTTCTTGTCGTATAGTTGTAAATAAACGAGCAGACTCCCCTAGAGTAGAATCTAGCCTTAATTTAATATTGTATTGAAATATATAAAAGTGACCACTTTTTTCAATGGGGTCGTTTATTTTTCATGGCACCAAACAAACTAAACAGTCTGTCACCAAGCTGGAAACATATTTTTTTTCCAATCTACTGCCATCGTAAGTGAAATTAAGATTATATTTCGAAATTTAGTCTGTATGTCAGTCGAAGTCGATAAAAAAAATCGGATCATCGACCATGACATTTTTCAAGTCTATATTTAAGAAAAATATTTCTTTCTGCAAACATTCATACATATGTACATACATTAATAATTTCTTATTCTATATTTATCATAAGGACTATGTCGTCACCGCATTTACACTAGAGGATTCCAGAGCCGAGTTACAAGAGTGTCTTAGAAAAACTAATCTAATACATTGGGATCATAAGAATCTAAATGTCATGTGTGATGAGTCCATATTTAAAGCTGTTAACGAAGTGGTTTATGAAAAGGACACAAATTGGTTGTATTTGCCATTGGAAAATATACTGCACATAACAGCCCAAAAAATAAGAGAACTACCACTCGATGAGTAAGCAAGCACGTGTTAAAATATACATACATATGTAATTAAAATCGAAAAGAACAAATTTTATAAATTATGCAGAGTTTTACCAGATGACTTATATGTGGCACCACTTGATTCTCAAAAACATGCAAAAATCATGGATGATTCTTGGGATTATAAGACTGAGCATTCGTTACAGTTGATACAACAATCTATTCAGCTGAATGGTGGAACTGGTCTATTTCGTCGTGGTGTTGGACAGCCCATTTGTTGGATGTCCACAAATGATTTTTTTGCTCCAGGGTAAGTAAGCAAAATTTAAAAAAATAATACCTCCTCCTTACTATTTTATTTTTATTTTTTTTCACAGTTACCTTTATACCGTGGATACGGAGCGAAAAAAAGGTTATGCCTGCTTAATTATGAAAATGGAGATGAAGCGTTTATTGGCCATTCACAATATTGACTTGTTTTCTTTTGTCACCGTGGAAAATAAAGCTTCGCTAGCTTTGCATAAAAAATTAGGATTTGAATTTGTGAATAGAGTTACATGGATAGAAAAGGCAAACTGATTAACAAATTTAATTTTCGACAATTGTTTTAGAGATTAACTAAAACAAAAATATATATATACTTACAAAAAAAAAGATAACGCTAATAACCAACTACAGTCAAATTTTAAGTATATACATATTTCTGACTAATGTTTTTGAACATAGTACAACGGTAGACCCAGACTAGTAGACTGATCTGATATTTTCAAGCTCTTACTAGTTTTTTTATGTATGTATGTCTAAATAAAAGTGTCATATCAGATTAATAAATTAATGTTCGTTATATCGTTCAACGCTCTTTTCTAAGTAAATTCTTTTTATCGACAACGATGCCATAAAAATAATAAAACCCAACAAATTATAATTATTTTACTTTCCGTTGTTATGGCCAATTAGTTATTTAGATATAAAGACTTTGACATGGAAAACTGTTTTAATATTTTATGCATATAACAGTTGAATTATGTATCATCTTATATATTAAAACTAGTGTAATCCATCCCCCGTTGCTGGGAGCCTTTGTGTTGTATCAGCTTTTTGACTGATGTGGATAGATAAAGAAAACTTTAACTGCTACCGTTCTCTACACATGCAAAATTCCATTATTTTTTTAATGATGGCTTGTATTTACTACCAAATTTAGGTACTTCTACTATTAACAAAGATAGATAAAAATCATTATTTAATTTGTATGGGAGATACCATGTCCACTTATACGATTCCGCCCACTGTTTAACTGATGGTTTGTACTATCTAAGAAGTCATTTATACCAAATTCAGAACCTTCCATTCTAATTGTTCTCTAGATATACAGAAATATACATTAATTTTTGTATGGGAATTATTAAATTATATATATATATATATATATATATATATATATATATATATATATATATATATATATATATATATATATATATTAGTAGTTAATATTAATCATCAGTGGAAGTATTGGGCGAAATTTAATAAGTGTGGGTGGCATCTCCCATACAAAAATTAATGTATATTTCTGTATATCTAGAGAACAATATATACATATGTATATATATATATATATATATATATATATATATATATATATATATATATATATATATATATATAAATATATATAAATGTAATATATATAAATAAACTAATCGATGAGTTTATATATATATATATATATATATGTCTTGGTAATGAATTAACGTTTCGTTCAAGGGCTTACAACATACAACGCATTTTATAGTCCTCTTATATATATATATATATATATATATATATATATATATATATATATATATATATATATATATATATTTATATATATATATAGTGTTGAACAAACACGAGTTCGACAGATCACATCACATCGGTGTTTGGACATGATAAAGTATCATCCTGCTCATTTTTGGCGCAGATTATTAACTGTTGATAAAATGTGGGTCCACCACTACACATCTGAAACCAAAAATCAATCGAAGCAATGGGTGGAAGCTGGTGGGAGTGCTCCGAAGAAGGCGAAGACAGCGAAATCGGCGTGCAAGGTTATGGACATCGATTGTCTTGAAAGGGATCCACAATCATAGGAGAGTATTATCGTGCATTATTGGATCAATTGGAAAAACGATCACATTTAAACAAGAAAAAAGTGCTCTTTCTTCAAGACAACGCACCGGTTCACACAGCATTAGATACGATGCTAAAACTACGAGAAATCCACTTTAAATTGGTTGATCATCCACCTTATAGTCCAGATTTAGCCCCTAGTGACTTTTTCCTGTTTCCAAACTTGAAAAAATGGCTCGCAGGAAAAAGATTCATCTCAAACGAAGAAGTGATTACCGAAACTAATGCGTATTTTGAGAAGTTCCCAAAATCGTATTATTCAGATGGTATAAAAAAGTTGGAAAATCGTCTTACTAAGTGTATTGAGCTAAAAGGAGACTATTTGAGAAATGAATGGTTTTTGAAAAAAATGTTTTTTTCCTACTTTTCCTAGCTTCAATATCAAATCGCCCTCGTATATCTTGAGAACGGATAAAGTGGATGTCAATACAAATTAAGTAGTCGTGTTAGCTCCCATACAAGGTAAATATTAATTTTTGTATATCTCGAGTACGGTTAGAATGGCAGCTTCTGAACTTGGCAGTCAATACAATTCATCAGTTTTAAAGTGGGCGGCATTGGATAAGTGGGCGTGGCATCTGCGATTTCGAAAAACTTCTGCGCGAACAGACCAGAAAATTTTCCGTCTAGTTAAAAAAATCCATTTATTCGTCGAAAAACAAAACTTAAGGAGCTTCATGCCATCTAAGAAGCCTATGCTGACTAAGAAGCACTTAAAAAAGAGGTTTGTTAAATTGAGCTTTTTGGTTAATTTAGGTTGGATTTTGCTAGAGCACATATGGATTGGACTATATCCAAATGGAGACCTGTTTTGTTTAGTGATGAATCTAAATTTAACTTACTAAATTCAGACGGAGTTTGCCACGTGAGAAGACCAAAAGGAAAGCGGCTACATCCTCGGTACTCAAAAGCCACAATAAAGCATGGGGGTGGCAATGTGATGGTTTGGACTTGTTTTTCGGCCAGTGGTGTTGGTCCCTTTGTAGAAATTCAAACAAAAATTGACCGTTTTGTTTACAATGACATTTTAGCAACACACATGCTTAACTATGCTGAGTGGGAAATGCCACTTCGATCTGTATTTCAACATAACAATGACCCAAAACACTCATCGAAGTTGGTCAAGGATTGGTTAGCAGTTAATGGGGTTAAAGTTTTGGATTGGCTACCTCATTCGCCAGACTTGAATCCCATAGAGAACCTCTTTGGAATTTTAAAACGGAGAGTTGGAACTCGACGCTTTAAAAATAAACAGGAGTTGATGAACTGTCTAAAATCAGAGTGGGAAGCTACACCAATATCTATTCTATCAAATCTTGTTGAATCTATGCCCAAAAGATGCGCTGAGGTCGTAAGAAACAAAAGATATCATACTAAATATTAAAAGTTGCTTAGGTTCTGAACAGCGAATTTTTAAGTTAATTTTCTTTTTATTTTATTATAACTTCCAATGAAATGGGATTTAATTTTTGTTGTTATTTTTAGGTTATAGGACCATTGTGCAGTAGTAAATAAAAAAAAACATTTTTTATAAATTTATTTAAAGAGAAGATATTAGTCTATTATTACTTAGTGGGAAAAAGTTGCTTAGGTTACGAAAAGTACTGTATATATATATATATATATATATATATATATATATATATATATATATATATATATATATATATATATATATATATATATATATATATATATATATATATATATATATATATATATATATATATACAAAAATAAGTTGTGGTGTGTTTTTCTTATATAAAATGTGTGCATTTCTTAAAATTTTTCTTATGAGAAATACATTTTTTATACAAGACAAAGGCTCCCATCCGCACTGGAGAGGTTTCCCTAGTACTATATAAAAATTAATGTGTGTTTATTTGAAGACTGTATACAGCTAAAAGGCATACATATTGTTACGAAAAGTGCAGTTTTTGTCTTAGCTTTAAGCTTTATTGTATATAATTTTTTTGACTATAATTTTCAACAAATCTATTGAATTGGGTTACTTGTCACCCATTTGGAAACAATTATACATTATTCCATTGTTTAAATCCGGAAGTAAACTTGAATGCAATTCCGAATCCAATTCCGAATTCCGAAACTTCTTGAAATGATTCAACTGACAATTTATATCATCATATTTCAACCCTTTAATCTCCATTCAAACATGGTTTCCGGAAATTACGTTCAACGGCTACTAACATTTTGGAACTAACAACTTAAATTAATGATGGTTTTATTGATAACAGAAAAACTGATTTTATCTATTCTGATTTTAGTAAAGCGTTAAATATTATCAATCACAATATTTTACTTTACAAGTTATGACGCATGAGATTTAGTAATAATGTAATTCGTTGGCTGAAATCTCTCATGCAGAACACAATAAGTAAAATTTAAAAATGCTATATCTAAAACTATTGACGTTCCCTCGGGAGTGCCTTAAGGCAGTCATCTTGGTCCGGTTTATTTACATTATTTATGAACGATCTTCCATCCGTTATTCTTCATTTCAATATTCTGTTGTATGCCGGTGACGATAAAATTTTTAATTCGTTTAATAATTTTACTGGTCAATCATCTTTACAAACTGATATTAATTATTTCTCTGAATGGTGTAATTTTAATTTATTGGATTTAAATATTTAAAAATGCAAATATGTGTCGTTTTCCGTTCTTCTAAACTTAATACCAATTAGTATTTTAATGAAACTCTTCTGGATAGAATAATTAATATTATGGATGTTGGGTTTTTTCCGAATTTTGGAAATTAACATTTTATGATCGTATCATAATGATGGTGAATAAAGCTAATGGCGTACTTGGATATATAAAGCGTTGGACGAAAGATTTTTCTGATACTTATGTCACGAAACAATATGTAAACAATATGTATGTTAATTTAATATATTTTTTAAAAAATTTTAATTTATTTCATTACAACTAATTAAGTCAGATATAATACTCTATAAATGTGTTTTTTTCATCTCTTCAAAAGCGATTTTTGCAAAGTGAAAACCAATGCTGTTTTTACTACAAGTTGTATTTATGTTATGTAAAGTCACAGTTGATGTTAGAGTTTGATATTAGTACTTTGGAAAATTTCAAATTTAATAGCCGTGGTGCCTTTACTTAACGCGCACATGTTTTGAATTTCTTTCAATATATCCTTGGAATATAAATCAGACGTAAATTTGTCTTCATAGTATTTGCATTTAGAGAAACTTATTCTAAGATTATTCTCCGTCCTTAAATTAAAAAAAATTTATTTAAGTTCTTCAGCATTCGAACATTGTTGATTTCTTATGGCCAAAGAATAAAATAATTCTTTTTCGTTCATGATTCTCTTTAGTTCATGTGTCTTTTTTCACGTTATATGAAAAGAACAGAACAGAACTACCAACGTAGTGCCACCCTGAAAATAGCATGTACAATCAGTGTTGCCAGACAATGAGTTCCATTGATTCCGTAGTTCATGTTTCTTTTCGTTTGTTTCTTCTTCGTTCATATTTGTTTCATTGATATGTTTGGCACTTAATTTGAAAAATAAATAATTTGCAAATAGTATATATAAGCAGTGTTGCCACAATCTTTATATGCAAATTAAGCAAAAGAAATATGAATATTATGTTAAAAAATATATATTACATATTATTACATTACATATTACATATATAAATATATATTACATATTACATATTATGTTAAGAAATATATTATCATTTTTTTCTTTTTATAAATAAATAAACAATTGTAAACTCGTATGAAAAATTTATAAAACGAACACAATTGATTTTGCTCTGTTTTCTCTCTTTTTTATTTAAATTGTCTTTTGTCTCGCTCACTTTAATTTTTCTAACGGTCTAATTCATTCAAAAGAATATAAAAAATGGAAAAACGAATTCGTACAGAGAATAATTTCTCATTAATTTTGATCCTCACTTAAAGAAATAATTAATTCAATGACATTTATGTAAAAATCAGCTAAAACCCCGGCAATAAAATAATAAAAACTGTTTCAAATGCTAATGTACATTTGCAAATTTTGCGACAAATAACTTTTTAAAATGTACCTGCAATAACATATTATTGCAAATTCTTAATTATTAAAATTAAAAAAAATACCTTAAAAATAACCAGAATAAAATGTTATTTTAAAAATTATCTGCAAGAAATCAAAGTAGGTTGTGGCAACGCTTGCGGCCGTGGTGAAATTATACAAGGTGAAGTTGCTTGTCCGTCTGATTGCTTTTTTGGGTTCAAATATTGTCGCAAGTTTTTCTTGAGACTTACTAAAAAGAACAATTCAAGGCTTTCGTTAAATTATATCTTATTACAAAAACATGCTACAAAACGCATTAAAAATAATATATTTGTAATTATGTCTAAATATTCAATGTTTATAATTGAAAAACGTCCTCAAAGCGGAATATTTGAAAATGGAAATTTTCAACAAAATAATAATAATTTTTATGAAATTAACTCAGTAGTGAACTACTGAACTAAGTGAACGACCTAGTTCATTTAAATGAGCTGAACTAAAAAGAGCGATCACTGAAAAGAGCTAAAGAACCCAAGTCTAATATGTATATGTATTTTGAATAAAATTATACTTTATATTATATCCTTACCTCACATCTTCTGATAGCCACTTTTAATTTTTAATTAATAGATAAGTTTTGATACATACATACATATGTATATTTTGTCGCTTTATAAATACAACATTTTTCTCAATTACGACAAAATCTTAAATTACAGTATGCCAAATCAACATTCATGCATTCATTTTTTCAGAAAGCATGTGTTTTTAAAGCCCCCTCTTTAGCAAAATACATATTTGAAATAATCTGTGTTATATGATTTTAGATAAACATGTTTTCTTTCTTAAAAGATATATACGAGGGCAGATTGATATTGAAGCTACCTAAGTAGGAAAAAACATTTTTTTTTTTCAAAAATCATTCATTTCTCACCATAGTCTCCTTTTAGCTCAATACACTTAGTAAGAGGATTTTCCAACTTTTTTATACCATCTGAATAATACGATTTTGGGAACTCCTCAAAATACACATGAGTTTCGGTAATCACTTCTTCGTTTGAGATGAATCTTTTTCCTGCGAGCCATTTTTTCAAGTTTGGAAACAGGAAAAGTCACTAGGGGCTAAACCTGGACTATAAGATAGATGATCAACCAATTCAAAGTGGATTTCTCGTAGTTTTAGCATCGTATCTAATGCTGTGTGAACCGGTGCGTTGTCTTGAAGAAAGAGCACTTTTTTCTTGTTTAAATGTGATCGTTTTTCCAATTGATCCAATAATGCACGATAATACTCTCCTGTGATTGTGAATCCCTTTTCAAGATAATCGATGGCCATAACCTTGCCAGCCGATTTCGCTGTCTTCGCCTTCTTCGGAGCACTTCCACCAGCTTCCACCCATTGCTTCGATTGATTTTTGGTTTCAGGTGTGTAGTGGTGGACCCACGTTTCATCAACAGTTATTAATATACGCCAAAAATCAGCAGGATTATGCTTTATCATGTCCACACACGGATGTGAAGTGATCTGTCGAACTCGTTTTTGTTCAACACTGAGCAAACGCGGCACCCATCTTGCCGATAGCTTTTTCATATGCAAATGTTCATGCAAAATGTTGAACGCACGTTCATATGATATGTTTACCATTTCAGCAATCTCACGGATTTTGACCCGGCGATCATTCATAATGATATCGAGAATTTTCTTGATATTTTCTTCAGTAACCACCTCTTTTGGCCTTCCTGTTGATGATATTGTTGCAGTCCTTATTCGGCCCCGTTTAAATTCAGCAATCCAATATTTTACCATATAATCTGAAGGAGCAGATTCGCCGTAATGTTTATTAAGCTTTTCTTTTGTCTCTTTCACCGTTTTGCCTTTCAAATAATAGTGTTTAATCACTACACGAAATTCACTTTTTTCCATTTTCCAAGAAACGCAAAACTTGCTTACTTCAAACGACTACAACAAATAAACTAATCGATGAATTTAGCTAAAATTTTAACAGCTGACGTTTGACAAATCGTAATTTCTAAGAAAGAAAAAGATTTTGTGTTTGTGCTGCCATCTAGCGCTAGGTATCTTCAATGTCAATCCGCCCTCGTATAAAAATCAATATTTGTGTCGTCATTTGGAAACAGGCTGTTGCTTTATTTTCAGCCTGAGGCTGTTAGTTTATTTTCAGCCTGTTTCCAGATGACGAGCGTAAGAAAACGTTCGTCTAACAAGTTGAGTGACTTGTTCATTTATATTTCAAACACCAACAAAAATTGAGTGCTTTGTTTGTGTTTTACATATAAACAGACAAGTCACTCAACTTGTTAGACGAACGTTTTCTTACGCTCGTCATCTGGAAACAGGCTGTAAATCTTTTTTTATATTGATTCTTATGGCATAGTAAAGCATAAAAATTATTATTATTATTATTATTATTTTTTTTTTTTTTTTGTTGAAAGAGTATATAAAATAATCTCAGATTTTTACCGTGGATTAGATATGGCCACTGTATATCGTTTTCTTGAAAAAAAAAATGAAAATTGAGCGGTACAAGTGCAATATGTATATTGCATTTGTTAAATACAATTTTCAGAACGTTAGAGTTTCTTTCAATGAAAAAACACACAAAGATAATTTCAATGCCAAATAATATTGTTCTAAATTTTTCACTCAGATATACATATGTATGTACAAATTTATGGTCGCAGAATTCTTTACCGTGACTTCTCTTAGAGGTAAATGGTTTACGCAAATCATCTTTGCCTTGTTTCGGTTTCTTCATAATCATTTTTTGTCTTCTAGCTAAGCAGATGATCGGTCTAACGTAGTAGATGTCTAGGATAGATGTTCGTGCTGCCATCTGTCGTTGCCTAGAAACAGCATCCTTTGTATTTTTGGAGTGATGGTGGTTTTTTTAAGAACATTATGAAACAACAATATATGAACTATGAGCTTTACCATAATTTCACCAGACTTAGAAAATTCATTTTAACACAAAATTTATTTCAGATATACATAATTTACAATTTAAAATTTAAATTCGAGAGTCGGATATAACTGATAATTATAACTGATAACTGATAACTGATAACTGATAATTTATTAATAATTTGTAAATTTTAATTAGACATACATTTGTTAAGTAAATTTGAAATGATATAAATCCGTAATAATTAAGAAAATAAAGAATGAAAAGTTGTTTTTAATGATTGCTATAACGATATGACACATGCGAAGGAATATGAACTGAACAAGTTTTTTACCGAGTAACGAAAGTCCCATCAGAGCACTTCGTGTTATACATACATCCAAGTTCACATTAAACGTCAGCAATTTAACTAAAACATATTTTATGTAGAAATGGAATATCTAGTGTAAATCTTCACAAATATCAAGAAATTGTTTATATATCTGGCAATGCTGCTTGAACTTTAAATAAAAACTTTTCTCAAAACGTCAAAATTGTTTAAAAGCTAAACAATACAATAAAACAAGTCAACAGAAGTTGGAATTCCATGTTGGCTCGTTAAGTTGGATGGCTAACTTGTTGGCTAATTTTCATAAATGATTTGAGAGTATAGAAGAGTTTTAGTTTGTTAGTGGCTTGTTGGTTGTACATGATGAGTTTTTAGCTTGGTTAGATGATCTCACTTTATAGCGAACACACACTACTAGCAGAGAAATAAAAGAAATATATATGTATATATTTAAAATAATCTATTGAAGTAAGTATATGTAGTTGTTGTTTTCCAATGTAAGTTATTTAATAAAGTTGCCATATAGTAATTTACGAATGCTATTTTGTAATTTTTAAATCCCGTTTAAGGAAAGCGAAAAAAATTTAAGAAAATTCAACACTTTTTTAGAAAAAATATTAGTAAATAAAACACGTCAAAGAAATCAAGCAAAATCTTTGAAGTTTCACCTTATAAAGCAACAGTTTTTGCTTTTAAAATCCAAAGTTTTATTTCACATTAAAAATTTGTTCTGTTTTTGCAATATTAGATTTAAAGTAAAATGCATTTTTTCAATAAGTCTGATTTTTTGATTAAAATATTTTTTTTTTTTAACCAAAGTCTACTCATATTGTGCTGACTTTTTTATTTCAATTGCTTCTAAGAACTTAATTTTATTGTTACAAATAATGGACCGCATTCTTGTATTTTTCTACACACGAGTGTATTAAAAATCCCAAACGTTAGTGCCCTTTATTTGAATGTATGGCTGGAAAACGTAGACTATTTTAAGATATAATAAAGGAAATAGACCACAATTCAATTCCTTAGAAGTAAAAATAAAAAAACCTCATAAGAGAAGAAAAGAAAACTCTTATTTTAAAGTCAATTAATTTAGAAGCAAATTTTAAAAGCATTTTGTGAAATGATATTTATTGAATTATAACATAAGTTAGGTTAAATTAATAGGGGGATCCAGTTGCGCTGTCTCAAGTCAGTGTTCCTTCATCAATTATAATTGAGAAACTCAGTCTCTTTACCAGAAAATCCTTTGTCGTCAAAGGATTAAATCGCTCCTTTAAAAGTACTCACTAACGCAATATAAACAATAAATTCTTGGGTAACATTAAGGCAATTCTCTAAATGTGTTACAATTGTTTGAAAAATTCTGGCTTTAATTGTTTGTACGGACAGACATATTTTAAAGGATTTTAAAATTTGATACTGGGTCAATCGGTCTAAAAACTAGGTCTACGAGTAGTACTTATATTACACATCAATTCGTATTACCACTCCCTACACCATCATAGCAGATTGAGTGCAGTGAGAAATATATATTAAGACGATAAAGCATGGTGGCGTAGGGGGGTAATTTTCCTACTAGGGTGCTGGGTCATTATATCGTATACAGCAACTTATGAAAGACAATGAGAATATTCCACTTCGATAGGTATTCCACTGCAAATTATACTAAGAAAGGTTTCGAAGACAACAATATCACTCTATTAGACCGGCTCCCACAGTCTACAGATTTAAATGCGATAGGGAATTTGTGGAGTATAGTAAAAACAGTAACCAGAGAAAAAGTGTCCTACAAATTATGTATCATGAGCATTGAATTAATTTAGCTACGTGGTATGATATACTGGATCCAGTAGATCAAAATCTTGTCTACTCATTGCCCAAACGTTGTTTGGCAGTTTTATAAAACACGGGGCCTCGACAAAATGTTTATCCACTCTAGAACACCATTAGGACTGAAAGTAGTGAAAATCTTTTGTTATATCTGTGGCTTTGGGCCAAAAGCGCCAATGTCAAAATATTTATTTTTGAGATTATTGAGTTCAAAATTTTTATTTCATATACAGTGGTGGTAAAAACTTTTGCAACCGGTCTTCTGACTACAATATTGTTTTTTATCGTTGTGAAATGCAATTCGCATGTGCTCGTGCAAAGTTCTCTGTTCTTTTCGATTATATAGGTTCTTTTGTATCCTTATGGCTTCTGAGACCATATTTCTTGGCTCTTCTATAATGGTTGATATGCCAACATTTATGGCAGTTTCAATTTTTGCTTCTCCAGGTATAACTTTATGATATTTCACAAAAAAGTGTTTGATTTTTCTGTTTTCGTGTGCTGTTGTTACATAAGGTTCTACTCCCTTATGCACCGTACGGATGTTGCCATTATTGACTTTTTTAATAAATTACAACTCACATTATGAAAAGGAAATGTTATTAAAGGCATTTCTAAATGTTTGTAAGTGAAAAGTACTTCATATATAGTAAGAGTTGCAAATGTTTTGAACAGCAATAGCTAGATTTTTATGCTCAAATATTACTTTTTTGTCGTTGTGTTTAATCAGAAGGTGATTTCTTCCTGCTATTAAAAAAAAGCAAGCAACGAAGTTGTAATATACCAAAAATCAAGGATTAAAAAACAATTGGAAAGAAATGGCGAACTGAAGAGCTAGAATACTGCTTTAGTTGCAAATGTTTTGACCACCACTGTACATATAAATTCATAGTAACATTGGCTAGCAAAACCCTTATAAAGGTATTCTTGATTAAATTAGACATTAGTTGCAAATGTTTTGACCACCACTGTACATATGAATTCATAGTAACATTGGCTAGCAAAACCCTTATAAAGGTATTCTTGATTAAATTAGACATTGGTTGTTTTAGCAAAATAAAATAAAGTAAGAACAGGAATCTAATGCAACGACTAACTCAAAACATTACAATACTGACATTGACCTTTTTAGTACTTATTTGTAGCTATTTTGAAAAAATCATAAAGTGTTCTTATTTTTTTCACAGGAGGATTTTTTACTTAAAGTTTAATTTAATTAAAATGTTCAAATACGTGCAATAATTTAATAAAAATGTAATTAAACTTGTTTCTGTAGTTTATTAACTAAACATAAGTACAATTATTTATTAACAATTTTCTCATTTAACGTATATATCGCGTTCTAAATCATAAAAAGTCACAACTCAAAATTTATCAAAATTTTGTCTAATGACCTCACTAATTTTGTTTTCGTATCTGTACGGTGCTGCGGTGTAGAGGTTAGTGCGCACGCATAACAACACAAACGACACAGGTTCGAGCCCCAGCCGAGAACATGACGAAGAAAAAATTTAATTGTGGTTTCGAATGTTTAATAATAAAAAGAGGCTTCAACTTCTTCCCTCCAGACAACTCTATCTAAAAAAAATAAAGAAAAAAGCCCCCCTAACCCTTCTCGCATACCTCTGGCGATGATGACAAACATCAGACGAATGGTCAGGAAAAACACGCCACCTACTGGGAAATAATTACATTGCTGAAGTAAGGATCACCACCAATTAGCAAGGATCTTCACCACTACACAAAAAAATCATATGGAGGAAGCTACAGCGGATTAATCATCTACTTAGCTTGAAATATCAAATTGATTAAAGAAACTGAAACAAAGCAATAGATGCTTTGTGGAAAGCCAATATGCTTCCCAGAGGAGTGACGGAGAAAAAAAATCTGTACGCTTTAACTAATAAAATACTGTTATGTTATATATAAATATGTATATAAAAATATATTGTCCATTGTTCGTGATTTAATAACTCGAGAACCACTTGACCGATTTGCGGAACAATGCATGTGTTGGAAACATCTGTTATCACTGATAATTTTTTTTTCAAAATAGGTGGTGCCACGCCCATACAAATATTTATTTGTGTATATCTCCAAAACGGTAACAGTAAGTATTTTTAAGTATTGATTTTTGTGTATCTTGAGAATGGTTAGAGTGGAAGTTTCTGAATTTGATCTAAGTTACTTCGTAGTTAATTTAAATCATCAGTCAAGTGGGCTGAATCAGCCAAGTGGTCTTCGAATCACCCATACACAATAACTCCTAATTTTTATATATCTTGGGAACAACTTTTGGACAGGGCACATCATTATTATATAACTGGGCGAGATTGGATAGTTGGGCGTGGCATTCATCGTTCCATTCATACAAAATATAGAATTTTGCAGATGTGGAGAACGGAAACAGGTAACGCTTCGTTATCTATTCACATTAGCCAAAAGGCGGGAGAGATATATTGCACAAAACACAGGGTAAAAGCTAGACATATGCAGTCTACGCTCCTCATTCAATTCATAGTTTGAATACCAAAAAAATCTATACTATTTATTTAAAAAAAAAAACACAAAATTTTTAATATGAACTGTTCCTTACAGTGTTGCGAGAGGCCAATCTGGTCATAACTTTGGAAACAGTTGCGAGTATTAAATTTTTGAATTTTTTGTTTCTTGTTGAATGCATTCTTTGTACAAAGGACGAGTTATTGATGCATTGATATGGACGTGGTACATCTCATAGAACCACATCAAAAAAATTCATAAAAAAATTCAAATTTAATAGATTTTATTAAAAGTTGGTATGATGATAATTCGGTGGCACTTAGGGGACAATCAGCCACAACCCAATATACAACCCAGTCTTAGCAAAAAAGTGGTTAACAATGTTGGCCTTTTTTTTGGTATTTATCTCGGTAAGCCACATATTGCACAGCTCTCTCCGAGTTATAGGTATGTTGTCTGTAAATGCTTAAAAAATCGGTATAGCACGTTTTTTCTTTCTAAAGTGGACATTATACGGATAATAAATACGTGACAATACATCGCACGCGAATTGGCCCATTTGAAAGTTTTACTAATTGTTAAACACTATACCAACCATTTCTATCACATTTTTTTAACACAACATTTTAATTAAACCCATATTTGCATTGACATAATTCAGTACTAAAAAATTTTTTTTAATGTATTGTTGCTTTGTATAAAGATCAGCGCAAATTTGATATCTATTTTTAAATAGACTGCACTTTTATCAGTTTAATCAGTATAACAAAGCAAATAATAAATAAAAACAAGAAAACTGATAGGCAGTTATGTAGAGTAAACTCTTCTGAAGCAATTATTAAACAAACTGGGTGAGTTTTTAACCATCGAAAAATTTACTTTTTTCCGACTAGATTGGCCTTTAGCAACACTGTGCAGTGCAGTGAACGTTGACGATGCAGTTGTTTCACATATATTTACCAGATTATTTACCGGTACTTATAATAAGGAATGCTTGTATTTCAAACAGTCAAAAATCAGCGCCGATGGCAATAAAAATTAAATAAACCAATAATTAATCTAGTAAATTAAAAAATTAAATTAAATTATCGAGTTAAGCTAACGAGTTGGATAGCTTCGGTAACTAAGAATCTTTCAAAGCCCGTTTTTAATGGACCTTATCAGAATCGCAGTCTTTTTTGTTGAGATCATTGACTCACTTGATATACGACGAATTGTTCCTTCTGATAATGCCTTTATGTGTTCTAATTGGTTTATATTAGATGATTGTGAGAGGCAGAAAGCATCCTTGGTACATTACAAAGCAGCCAAAGCATAACAACTTCAAGTAGGCATATTTGTCCATCTTTTATTCTATAAATTCTAAGTTATCCGTCACTGTCGTTCTCCTCCATATCATTATACCTCTTGTACTCTTATTCATAATTGACAACAAGATTTCTATATTAGGAGCAGTTCCTGATTTTCATTACATCATTTGTGTTCTCTGATACCAAAGATACAAAACTCGCTTTCGTCACAAAAAATTATCTTTTTATAATGCTCTGGCGTCTCGCAAGTCTCACAACCATGGTAACCATCTTAATTACTATTAGTACTCGCTGTGGCTTTTTAAACTTTTGTTTGACATCTTCTGATATTTGCAGAAAGGACTCTGAGTTTCGCTCTACCGACTGTTTTTACTATTTGGTGACAATTTTGGCATCTTTCAAAATTTTATTATTTTTTTTCTTTCGCCCACTGCTTAAAACTTGTACAAAAATATAATAAATGTAGCGACTTGAATTTGCCAATTAGTCTTCTGTCAAAATAAGATTCAAAGAAGGCTTAATTATCACACTTTTAGACTTCTGACTCTTTGAAGTGCAAGGTTTTTTTTAAAAAATATCGTTAAATTATTTGGAGTAAATGTACATTAAAAAAATTGCATCGTCAACATATGTATACTGCACTGTAAGGAGCAGTTCATATTAAAAATTTTGTGATTTTTCTTTTAAACTTTTCTTATGAGAAGTACTTTTTATAGGTATGCCATACAAAGGCTCCCAACAAAGCGAGAAGGGTTACTCTAGTATCATATATGTAGCTGGGAATGATCGATTGTAATTTTGTAGTCTGTTTATATATTGATTACACGGTGCGACAAAAATGAACGAAGTTGAAATACCTAGGAAATGATAATACTTTTTTGATAGGCGCTGTCGAGTAGAACAACGATCTGTTTTTGGAAAAAATAAAAGAATGTGTTTGCTTGAGATATACACCGAAATTCTTCAAGGCTACTTAAACGATAAATGATATATATAAATATTTAAGAAATCCGAAAAGAAACTTAAAATTGGATAATATTCAACTAAGTTATTAGCATGAAAGTCCGAAAAACCATTTTTTACCCGTAACTCGAGATTTTGGAGGTGTTTCGAAAATTTCAAAAACAGATCCTTGTTCAGCTCGGCCACTTACATGGTATTTTTTTTTGTCGCATCGTGTTATCAAATACATAAAAATAAAATATTTTTAACAAAAATTTATTAAATTTAAAAGAAATTTATTCAACTAAATTTAGGAGTCTTGTTATATGTTAAGGTCTGGTAACATTTAATAAAGTTTGGCTTTAATCGACGAAATGCAAGTAGAAATTGTCTAAATAAATATGCATCTGCGAATGTATTTTGACTGTGTTTATCTCTATTTGGCTATTGGTTTCTATTTGACACTGTGCGTGTATGTGTGAGCGTGTAGATTTTGTTAACGAACCGGCCTAAACACATAATGTTACCAATTCGACAATAACAGTTACGAGTCGAACGTTGCCATAAAGAGTCCGAAAGTGTTTGAAAGCGGATATATATCAAAAAAAGGAAAAAATATTAAAAAAAAAAACAAATTATAAACAAATAAAGAATTTAAGCAATATTCCGAATAACAATAAAATTTATATTACAAAAATTATGAAATCGTGTTATTGAGAAGGCGAGAGAGAGAGAGAGAGAATAGAAATAAAATAAAAAAATAAAACAATTTCCATATGAAGTTATATTTTATATATTTTTATTCTATTCTAAAGCTCTAAAGCAATATCTTAATTATGGCGTTTTATTAATTTGTTTTTATGTGTGTTTTCGTTGTGAGCTGCTGATCATTACTCAGTTGTGAAAGAGAATGAAGTATTACAAGTAAATAAATAACGTAAAATAAAATAAAAAGTTATATATTTACTTCATTTTATTAACGAATATTAAAAAAAAAATTTCTGAATTATACTTAAGAAATATAAGGAAAAAGAGTCAAAAGAAAAAAAAGTATTTTCGTTCCACAAATTGAACGAGTTCCATATACCGACGTCATTGTTTGTAAAGTATTAAAAGGAGAAAAATAAGACGAAAAAGAAACTTAAATGTCTCCCAGTGCTTAGGAGCAAGTGTCTACACTTTTTTTTACAACAAGTACGTACAAAATATACTTTTTTTTGTCATGATTTCAATGTCTCCTCATCATCTTTGTTTTTATTTTATTCTCTTACATGGAATTTTGATTTATTTTTTTTTGTTTATAATGTTTGTTTTTTATTTCTTCGTTATTACTTTATGGCTTTGACTGTTTTCTTTTCATACAACAGCTGCCAGTTTTTTGTGATTTTTTTTTTCTCATCTTTTTTGCCTTTTCCGAATATGTATGTGAAATTTCTCATACAATATTATTTTTGTTTTTTTTTTGTTTTGTACGTTCATAAGATCATACAAGAAATTTAATTTTTACATGGGTTTAATTATTTTTAAGGAGATAAAATGAGAAGTGAAAACTGTTTACAGTGAATATTATTGTATGAAAATGCAAGTCATGTAGTTCAGCGAAGTCTACTTCTTCGGCACAGTTGAGCAGAAGAAAAATAAACATATTGTAATGATTAAACAAACTTACTTTTACTAAACTTATTATCAAACTTGCAAACATCCTGCATCCTGCAGAAACACTAAATTGAATAGTTATTTCTCTTAGATCGGTGTTAATCTATAGGACATTTTTAGGAGTAATATTTTTAACATTTTTTTTAGTTTTTAATTTGATTAAATTATTACAACAAAAAGTTTTACTAGAACACATAGGTTGAGAAGCGCGTTAGGTAAAAGATCTATAAATTTGTGCAGTTATTTTTATGAACTGACCCAACTCGAGTGTATATAAGACATCAAGACCAAATAACTTTTTGTAAAGACTCATATTGGTTGGGGTTCTGCTAAGTGACGACACATATTGTTTTGAAATGAATATAAATTCAATATAAAAGGATCTGATATAAAAATTTTCACGGCAAGAAGACCCAAAAATTAACGCCTTATACCTCAATATTATAAAGGCATAGTAAAACATAGTGAAAGCTCAGTGATGGTGTGGTGCTGTTTTTCAAACGCTGAAGATGTATTGGAAAACATAATGTTCCTTATGCAGAAGAAAATATGCATTTGGTTTGGATTTTCCAACTTGATAATGACCAAAAACATGTTTCGGAACCTGTCTAAGAATGGTTGGGTAATTAAAAAGTAAGAGTTCTCGCTTGCCATTAACCATATTGGCTATCTATGTAGCATGATAGAGCGCAAAAAGAAAAGGGTTTCTATGAAAAACAAACACGCCATTTTAAGCCGTATCCAGAAGGCATGGAATACAGTTTCTAAAACTCAAATTCGGTCACTTATTAATGCAATGCCATCATTAAAAATAAAGATTACGCTACGACTGCCAACATTATTTTGAAGTTCTGTGACAGAAATACAAAAGTTGCTTAAGTTTTGGCCAGGCATACTCGTACATATTTCAGACTTATTTTGTTATTTTGAAAAGAAAATACATATCTTTTAGAAACATATATAAAAATTTCTTTTTATTTATGCTTTGTGAATAGAGTGTTAATATTAAAACAAACAAAAAATTCTGTCTCAGTTTTTTAAGGCATTATATTATGGCAGTTTTAGTACCCAAACTTTTTAGCCTGTCAACCGTTTAAAATATTACGAAACGTACCCAAAAAAAGAAAAGATTTGGTGCCAGTGGAAAATTAATGTAAAAAGTTTGCAAACCTTAAATAACAAAAAATATTAGATATACGCACATATCTAACTCCTTAGTCGAGTATGATCACTATCATTTGGAATACCACGGTCTAGTGGGTTTGGAAAAGAGTCGAGCATATGCAATATACGTTTCGGCGTCATTAATAATTTCCATTTTAAGCATCGGTACATTTAAATCTTTATGTTCCAATTTTCGATATACAAGATGGCGGCATTGATAATTCGTAGAACATTAATTTGATACCTTTGCATATTATCTATGTTTGAAGCTGAGGCAATATTCCATAATTGAGTACAGTATTGAGTACAGTATGTAGCCATTTTATTGTTGAGTTGTATAGGAGAAGTTTTGAGTCCAAACATATGGTGCAGTTATTTACACTAAGCCAGCTGATTTGGGCTGCTTAAAATACTGTGAAAAAAAAACTACTGAATATTTTCTCAAATTTCTTTTTTTATTTGGAAGTACAATTCTTCCGGTTAATAATGGAAAATAACTTCATTCAAATGGCTGCCTCAGCTGGCCATGCAGTAGCCTACTCGTTCGGTCCAATTTTTACGCACATTATCGATTGTGTGCAGGTGTATTTCACCAATGGCTTAACGAATATTGTCCTTTAAAGCGTCAATTGTCTCTGGCTTGTTGGCGTAACAATTATCTTTGACGGTACCACACAAATAATAGTCCGACGGTGTCAGATCGCAGCTCCGAGGTGGCCAAACGACATCAGCTCTGCGGCTGATAATGTGATCTTCAAAAACAGGGCGCAAAACATCGAGTGCTGCTTCGGCTGTGTGGCACGTAGCGCCGTCCTATTGAAACCAAATGTTGCTAATATCCTCCTCTTCAATTTTTGTGAACTTTTGTTCAACATGGCCCGACAACGATCGCCATTGACTGTAACGGCCACTTCTTGCTCATTTTCGAAGAAAAATGGCCCAATTATACCTCTGGACCAAAATCCGCACCAAACAGTGACTCGTCTTGGGTATATCGGCTTTTCAATGTATGCGTGCAGGTTTTCTGTGCCCCAAATGCGATAATTTTGCTTGTATACATACCCGCCAAGATAAAAATGAGCTTCATCTGAAAAGATGATTTTTTTTTTTGCAAAATCGGCATCTTCTGTAAGTCGATCGCAGGCCCAGATTCCCAGCATTGTTCACGCGTATACGCAACCATATTCGTTCAGCGGAAGGATAAAACTAATTATCTGTCAAATCAGACATGAGCTAAGTGTTACCATTCACGAAATAAGCACAAGTTAAAAAAAAAAACTTAGATGGCGGACCCTTTATATGGGCTTAAAGCTTTTTTTTCTACAGATGTGCACAATATTATGCTGAAATTTCGTTGGAAAAATAGCGAAGAAAAATGGAAAAATATACTCTTAGATTGGTTTTTTCTGAAGAGGCCCGACAGTGTACATAATAGTTGTCGGGACTAAACTAGGATCATTTTTTGACAGAAATCATGGATAAAATATGATTTTTCCGCAGCATAGTGCCTCTTTTCGCAATAGTTATCAAACGAATATTTTGTTGAGTCGTAAAATATACCTCAAAATGCGATAGGTAAACGAGGGACTAGAATTCAATGGGCTACCATGATTCGCCAAATTTTTGATAGTAAGAAGCAATACGACACTATAACTGAACTAAAAGCTGCTGTAAAGGTGTTTTCAGAACCGATCACAGAACAAGTCGGCTTAAATCTTGAAAGCAGTATGTCACAACGAATGTTTTCTCCTCTTTATAAAAGTGAAGGCTTAACATCATAAACTAATTTACTTAAAATTTTTAAGCTTATTTGTTAAAGAGTGGCTATAATTTTGCAACTAGAAAAAAATGAACTTCTTGTGATAACTTTGTGAAACCTACAAATTTGTTATTGTTTTAATACAGCTTTAAATTTGTCATCATTAGAAAGAAATAAAATATAAACTATAAAGAAAAACTTAAGAAAAAGCTAGTGGAACTATAATATTGCTCTTGTGTGTATAAATATGTATATAATTTCGTCAATAAAGATATGTTTGTATATTTATAGAGTTTTATTTATATTTTTTAAAACATGCTCATGCAGTAGAATGTTAAGCGCAGATTAAGATGTATGTCCAGGAACTTAAGATGATTTTTTACGGTAATATTTGTTTGTTGAATTCTCTACACCAAGCGAAAGTTACCTGTGTTTGTTGACCTTTATACTCCATAACTTCCACTATTTCTCTGGGTTCTATAAGTACTGCGAGGAAGTATAAATATACTCACTTCTTGCCGTATTAGAAGTATATTTTGACTTTATAAAAGGATCTAAGGTGCATTCATACTTACAAAAAATCGATCATTCAAACAGCTCCCAAGTGTCGAATATTAGATTGCTAGGATTGTTTTGATGAAATTATAAAATTTATATTGAGATATAGGATTTCAGTTTTATTTTATTTTTTTTCTTAATCCCTTTATTACACTCTTCAGACTTAATGTCATATGTGATATTATGGATGTTGTGTGGATTGATGATGAGACTCGTTTTTTTTTTGTTTTTCTATAATAAATTTGTTTTATTTTTACGTGTTTTTTATATATTTTCTTTTGTAGCTTTTTTCTTTATTCCCCAACGAAATGTGTGCAAAAGAAAGTTTATTTATAAACCTATTCTGTCTGTCAGCCAAGCAGTCAGTCAGATAGTTTGTCTGTCCGTCCAACCATCTATTTTCATTTATCCGTTGGCATTGTATTATTTTTATATAAAATATACTGTGAAAACTACTACTTTAACTGCTGCTTTTACTACTACTGCTACTACTATTTTTATGGTACATGCATTCATAGACATTATTGTACATACATATGTGGTATATCGTACAGAGTCTCAACGTATTGTATGTAATAATAATAGTTTTGTTTTATTTCGTATTTAATTTTTTTTTGTTTCACTTCGTTTGTTTATTTGTTTTATTTACATTTTCTTCAAATTTTTCACATATTTTTTATAGAGAATTTTAATTTTTTTTTTTTAATTTATATACGAGAAATATATACATAATTTTTTTTGTATTTGTTGACGGTTTTCTTCTTTCAGATGTGTGTGTTAATTGTGTTGAGTGTTAAGTCTTAATTTATACATATCGCCCCTTTATAGCAATATAAACAATTGAAAAATATAAAAATATTCAAGTTATGTACCAAAGAAACAGTGTTCCTAATTGCTTTAAAATCAGTAAAAATTAAATAAAATTATCAGAAGTACTATTTAAAATTGTTATTCCACTTGCCTCTTGACAAGTTTGATTTTTTGTTATATGCCTAGTTTGTAGTAAAGTATGTTAATACAAACATGAGTATATTTTTTTATTTGTTCACCTTTTGGGGTTATAAATATAGTTTTATATTATAATTATTATTATAATTGTGCTGTGTATTATTTTAATAATTCTTATTACAGGCGAATTAGTATCGAGTTCCACCTTAAGACATTTTAATACTCAGTGTCGAATGCGACCTTTAGTACCTTCACATTGTACAAAATCAGAACAAGAAAAGTTAGTACGAAATAGTGACAATTGTGAAAATGACGAAAAAAAGTACACATAAAAAAACATAGGAGCATATATACTTTCTACAATAATTAAGAACTGATGTGGAAAATTAAAAAAACTTTAAATAAGTCGTTTTTAAATATTCAAGTTTTTTAAATTGTTATTTTTTACAATTATACGCGAACAGAAGAACTTAATTGTTGATGAATTTAATAAATTAATTTAATAGTTTAGATTAGTAAACATTATCCAATTCCGCCCATTATTTAACTGATGATTTGTAATAACTATAAAATCATTTAGTCCAAATTACAATAAAAATAGTTTTAACTGTTCTTAAAATAGAAAAAAATGTTTACTTTGTCTGAGAGGATCAGTGCCCATTTATTCGATTCCGCCCACTTTTTGACTCATGATTTGTGTTAATATATATAAAGTATATCAGTATATAGAAATAGCAATAATAGAAATATATATATATATATATATATATATATATATATATATATATATATATATATATTTATATATATATTTATTTTTATAAATATGTAAATTCCCATAACATTCCATGAAGAAACATGGGGATTTCTCTCAGTCAATCAGCTGCACCCGATTCTAAAGTAAAATATTGTCAAGTTTTTTGTAACAAAACTTATAATTTATTATTTATTATATATATATATGTATATATATAATATATATATATATTTATATATTTATATATATATATATATATTTATATATATATATATATATATATATATATATATATATAAATATGTATATAAATTTATTATATATATATATATATATATATATATATATATATAAATATATATATATATATATATATATATATATATATATATATATATATATATATATATATATATATATATATGCGTATTAGGAAAACAATTTTTTTTGGTTCTTGTTTTAGCTCAAAAAAGATAATAAATTAACAAATTATCAAAATAAAAATGTATAAATTCACTGCTTACATCTTTTCCACACCTCTGACACAATTTGCGAATACCGTTTCAAAAAATGTCTTGTCCCTTGAGGCGATTCAACTTAGAAGCCGATTTTATATTTCTCGAGAAGAAGTGACTCGGTGACATGTTATAAGATAGTCAGAAGGACCAATGTTCGAAGTATTTGACGGGTGCGGCATGTGATCGTTTCTGACAATCGAAGAGAGGCCAAACTCTATCATGTAAAAGAATAACTTAATTATGCCTGTCTTTGTATTCCAATCGTTTTTCAAAAAATTCACGGTTCAAACAAAGTAATTGCAGTCTGCTTTAACAGGCCAGGCAGTCCTGATTTTACCTAAATGCAAAATTGCATTATAAATACTTAAACAAAGTAATTTTGCTAACAAATGAAAAATAATGTCTAATTGAATTAAATTTCGAAGCCGTTACAAAAGCCAATAAAACCTAAAAAACCCGGTTAACTGGGCTTTTGCCAACCCTGCTTAAGAGACATACGTATGTATATATATCATTTAAAAGGTCTACTCTTGAAAAGAAGAGAAACTTTAAATAAACTTAATACTCAGATAAGTTATTAAAGGTCCAAAAACTGTAACTCAAAATTTTGGAGGTGTTTCAGAATTTCCAAAAACAGATTCTTGTTTTACTCGATTGCGCCTATTAGGGAAGTAATATCATTTCCCAGGTATTTTAATGATCTATTTATTCGAATCTGGCAATATTTATGTCTTTCTATTCTATCACAAAATTCAGTATATTATCTCCACTGAACGAAATGAATCGATTTACGCTTGAGCAACGTTGGGATTTATGTTGTTTTGGAAACACAAAGACAATTAGTCCCAATTTGCAAAAAAAAAAAAAAAATAAATAAAAAAAAATTGCAAAAAATATATTTTCGGATGAAGTTGATTTTCATCTTGGAGGGTACGTTAATAAGCAAAATTGCTGTATTTGGGGCTTAGAAAACCCAAACGTGGTCTTACAGAAGCCAATGCACCCGTTACGAGTGACTGTTTGGTGCGGCTTGTGGAGCGAGGCTTCATTGGCCTTATTTCTTTGAAAATGAGGACAGCATTACGGTATATGGAGACACCTATTGCACCATGATAGGCGACTTTTTTGTGACCGTTCTTCATGGTATTGCTGAGAATGATGTTTGGTTTCAACAGGATGGTGATGCCAGTTGACCGCCGAAGAGGCTGCGATCTGACACCGATGGACTATTTTCTGTGTGGCTCCGATAAAGTCAAGTGTTAAGCCGACAAACCAGAGGCAATTGAGCATACATTCGAAGAAGTTTTCGAAAATTGGTCCGATCGAATGGGGTACTGTGAGGCCAGTCGAGGCAGCCATATAAATGAAATAATATATCATTTCTAACCGGAACAATTGTACTTCACAACAAAAAAGTAAATTCGGCAAATTTCAAGCCGTTTCTGTTTTACTGCATTTTTAAATTTTAACTTTTAAAACCTTATATAACTATCTATGCAAAATTTGACTACTGCCCCCTGACTTTCCAGGCAACCTTCAGCGATGATGACAAACATCAGAAGAATGATCAGGGGAAAAAGCCACTTACTGGGAGAAAATTACAATGCTAAGTACAGATCACCAAGACTTAGCAAGGATCTTCACCACTACACAATTATATGGAAGAAAGCTACAGTGGATTAATCATTTACTTAACTTGATTAATGAAACTGAAACAAACCAATGGATCCTTTATGGAAAAATATGCTCCATAGAAGAGTGACGAAGAAAAAAATCATGGACTTAAGACTAACATAAAGACTGGATATTCAACACGGGGTTAAAAAGGCAACAGTGGATTTCTAATTAAATATGGATCTCTGCTTTCGTGAGCTACGACTAGGAAGAACTTTGTCGTGGATCAACTACATAAAGAGACCGGCGTATATCGTTACAACAGGTGCATTAAGAACTAGCTAGGATGATATCTGTTGCAATTCCGCTGGATTAATAAAAAATAGTATCTTTAGAATTTTTCTCAGAAGGCTGATAGCAGATGTCGTTATCTGAACACTTGTTAATATGGTACTCTTTCGATAGTAGGCATAATATGCAACTTCTGGCCCATATTAGACGGGACATATCAATGTTAGTAGCAGTAATAACTTGGCTTTGGGAGTTAGGCTTGATCACTTCTTCAGCGACTATTATCGCAGTTGCAGTAACAGAAAGAAGAGAACAAGAGATTCCTTGGCAGCCACATAATGTTCAGCCTTGCTGAGCTGTCTGGGTCTAGACTAGGGTTTCCAGATTCAACGCAAAATTCTTAAAATTTATAGCAAAAAATCGTGATTTTGAAAAATATGTTCGATAGTTAAAAATATTGATTGGTATTCGGAAAACTTCGGTTACAAATTGCCGGTAGATGGATAAAAAATCTCGTATGGCAACAATGTGTGAAAAAAATCATGTACGACGCAAGATAACGTTTTGCAGACGGTGGCAAAGTCAGGATTGACACCAAAAAAGGTAATGCTAAATGTCTGGTAGGGTTTGAAGGTAATTGTTCATTATGAGCTCCTACAACCTGGTCAAACAATTGATCTCCACTGTTAAATATTAACGAGATTGAAGCGAGCGATTCAGAATTGATCAACAGAAAAGTTGTTGTCTGGGCAGATACTGAGAGAGCTGAGCTGGGAAATTTTGATGAATTTACTATATAGTCCAAACCTTACACCTTCAGGTTATCATTTGTTTCGATCTATGAAGAACTCTCTTAATGGCGTAAATTTAAATTCTGTAGAAGCCAGAAAAACGCAATTATATCAATTTTTCGATCAGAAATCCACACTTTACACTACATTAATGGAAAAATAACTTTACTTCAAAAATGACAATGGGTTATGTCTCAAAACGGCACATATTTGGTTCAATAAACTTGTTTTAAATATTTATAACAAAAAGGTCAAATTTATGCTTTAAAAAATCTTGACAAATCATTTTTTTTTTTGGTTCTTGATAAGCTGTAAGAATTCTTATAATTCAAGCAAAATTAAGGCCATCTGGCAAGTCTAGTCTAGACTTAATGACCTATTAGTTATCGCACAGTTACAGGCTGGATCCAATACCACGATAGTTACATTACGATTCGCCTGGTGAGTGGTGTGATCTTGTCTAAACGGTTTCATTCCTTTTTATAAAAGAGAACAATATTTACAATTTAAAAAAGAAAAAATATTTAAATATTTTATTTGAATTCCTTACAATAAGATCATTTGTTTAATGTCTCCAAATAACTTTCAATTCAATTATATTTCAATTTCTGAGGAATGTAAATTGTGACAATGGTTATAGCCGAATGGAGGTAAAACAAACAAAATTAGAAAAACTACTGTAACAAAAGCAACAGCCCACAGAGTAACAGAGTAACAGAGTAACAGAGCAATGACAATTAATTTTATTTTTAAAAACAATTTAGAAAATGTGTAAATTTAAAACCTAAACAAGAGTAAATAACTCGAAAAAAAACCGGATTGAAAAGAATTTGTTTATAGGGTCCATTGAAATGTGCCAACAATCAGTGGAGGCAAAACAAACCAATACATTGAGACAAGCACGAGATATGTATATTTTGGTACACAGATACTTTTTGGAATACAATTAGATATACTGTAATACAGTCAGCCAACCAACAACAGCACAAGTATCAGAGGCAAATAAATTATTTGTTTATAAAATTGATTGAATTTACTCTGAGTTCTCTGTCAAACTGGTACTGATAGACATAAAATGAAACTGAGCTATAAAAAAAAACGTACTACTATAGCTGTCAAGGCATTAGAATACCTTTTTTACTTTTTGTGTTCAAATCTCGTATATGGTCAGAGATACAAAACAACATTGAGAAGAAAAAAAAAAACGCCATTTCAATGGCATGCAGAACTAGAATTTGGGTGGTTAAGTAGGTTTTACAGTTTCAATATTAGTGTTTGTAGTTCTTGTTGTTTGCTGTTGTATTTAAATTTTAGGCAGAAATGTCTGTTATTCTTTTTGTACTCAAAAATGTCTACTTTTTCATAAAAAAAATAAATCTTTTTCATTTACTTGTTACTATTTTCTCTGTTGTGACTGTGTCTCTGGTTCAGCGGTTGTGCCTGCAAGCTATACAAACATGAGAACTTGTTTCGTGAGAAGCATTTTTTTGGGAAAAAGAGGAAGATAAACACACCGGTAAAACTAAAAAAATTCCCCATTAAGCATTCAAGAGAGTTTTAACAGAACAAATAAAATATTAATTTGGAAATTGCAAAGAAAGAGATAAGCAAAGTTGAAGATGGAGGGCATGTGAATTTTAAACTATGAATGGTACATATATACATACAGACTTTACTTTTTATTTTTAGCACATTCATTGGTTTTTTTTTTTTGTTTTTAACAATTCGCGGCAAATCTCTCCCTACTTTCAAAAAACAAAAAAAATGCTTATTAAAAAGAAAAAGGTCTGTCATTTAAATATGATTTAACCGCTAAGAAAAAAAAAATCAATAACAAGGGCTATAACATTAAAGCAAAACAATGAATGTATTGAAAAAGAGAGACCGAAAAAAACAATAAAAATCTTCGTTGTGCTTGCGTCTTAAGTCTTTCATTTATTGATACACTGGCTGAAAAGTGAAAATGAATTTTATTGTTTAAAACTATTCTCATTATAAATGTGTCAATTAATTATTAGAAGAAAACAAAATGTATATGTATTTAAAATAAGTTTTTAAAGTTATTGACCCCACTGTAATGCATCATAAATAGAAATAAAAAATAAAATTAATACGTGAACATTAATAATTTTTTTTTTCATCACTAACTTATAAATGACATCAGTTGTTATTTTTGTTAAGTTCCTTTAGTTAATTAAAAAATATATATAAAAATAGTAAACAAGTTTTTTCTTTTTAATTTGTTAAACATTTCAATGGTGCCCTGTGTGTTGCGGGTTGCAAAATCTTTAAATTTATAATTTAAAATTTATTGAAATCATATACATACATACTTACATACATGCACAAATGAGTTCATAAATTTTATATCTTTAAGAAAAAAACAAGAGTGATTACTAAGTGAGGCTCCTCTAAATTGAGACATAACATAAAATTAATGTTATACAGAAATACACCCTAGAGCAAAAGTTTTAACTGGAAGTAATAGCCGAATCTTAGACAACATTTTTTCAAGACCACCTACATAAATTCATATGTACCGCATCCATTAATAGTAATGTTATCTCCTTCGTTATTTCAAAATATACTTTCAGTACAACAGCCACAGCAACTTTAATTTAATAGTAATTGATACAGTCACTTAGTCATCAAATTGACTTCCTTCGCTTACGATTAACCGTGTTACGAATTTTCTTTTTTTTATTAAGTTGGTTGCTTAACAAACCTAAGACAAATGGTATATATCAGTTAGCAACATCTGAAATAAAACAATTCAAAAAGAAAATTATTATCTACTGATTTGGATCAAGTATATTATCATCCTGATTGGGCACTCTAGAATTTATTGTGCCCTTCCTGTCTGCAGTCTGTTCAGTAGATCTGTTGCCTTTCTAATGAATACCAGCAGAGATGATATTTCCATATCAACCTATCAAGAACCCCACATTCATACAATATGTGTTCCGCCATCTCTGCTGTCTGTAAGCACAGTCTACAAGCCTGCCATACTTAAGAATCTGAGAGCAACGCGCAAATTAAGGAGTGAGAGCCCTGTCCACTTTAAGTGTTCCAGTGTTCTAAGAATCTGGCAATTTCCTAATCCTTAATCAGATGGGGGTGTCGCACAGTAGGATTCCAGACCAATGTAGGGTGTCAAGGAACCTTTTCGGGCGAATGCATCCGCTTTTTCGTAGCCACTTAACACACATTGTCCAAGCACCCAAAACAACTGGAGCCTAAGCGCCAGCCTTTGGAATTTATCGTAGCAATATTTGACCAGTCTAGATGTCATACGATTTGAGCCGAGTTCCCTTAAGGCAGCTTAGTTGTCAAAGAATATATTAATGGAAAGGGAAAGTTAAAAAAAAAATTAAAAACTTTAACCATAGATTCCGTTCAAACTTTAAATAAATTAAAAGAAAAATATGAGACGAATATACAGGCTATCGTAAAGTACGAGGTCAAATGTCAAGACATACACAGTGTACATGTTGCAGAATCTACAACTTAACATTTGCTAAATTATGCTGATGGTATCCAAGACCACAGTGCCCGACAAATAGACCAGTTAGTACCCTCAATTAACTCTTAATGAGAAGAAACAGCCGCTTGGATTTACCTGTCTTAGTCCGGAGGCACTTCGCCAAAGGCGAGCAAATCTCCGTTAGTTAACCCTCCTACCGAAAAATGGCTCAGCTTGAATAAAAATTTGTTGAGCTCCTCTGTTTGCCAAACTGGTAGCTCTTTCGTTTCCATGGTTGCCATCATGAGCCGGGAGACAACATAGCGTAACCCTGTTGTGAACACCAAGTTTATTGAGAGAAGACACAAAGTACATAACAGTCCTTGACCTAACCGTGCACGATGACAAAGACATTCCCTAACATAAATGAAGATGGCATAAATTTCGGCCAATAGGCATTGCCAATCAACCACTCCGATGCCAGTTTTTGTTTTGATTCATCAGCGAACCAAACCTAACTACACGATATTAAATGACTAAGAATAGTCTAACCATAAATTCCTTTCGGCTATAATAACAAAAAGTAGCAGCTTGGTACCATAAGGATCAGTAAATCCTCTTCTAAATGAATACCCAAAGTAATGATATTTGAATTCTGCATCAGGTTGCAGACCATGAAACACTAATTTTAACTTCTCCAGATAGCTTAACATAAATGTTATAGAAAACCGATATGTTTGCATGTATTTTAGGCATTGCTAATAAAGCTTTTAAAAATATGTACCAGAAGTCATTATTTCTTCTAATCGAGTAATTCTATTTGCTATAATATTTTCAATATAGACAGAGCTGTTTAAACTAGGTTTCAAATAAAAAAATCCAATATTGCACAAACAAACAATTTCAATGTTTCGTTTATAAAGTTAGAAAATTCTGAATTTCTAAATTAACACCACAAATGTATCTTTTTGCGTCAGCTGTTTTTTCGTAAAAGAAATGTCTCACTTTTATGCCCTACGTCATTCTAAGTGGACGTATTTATTCATCGTGTACTGAAGTCCATAAGTTCAAAAGACTTTTATAATTACAACTATTGATTGTTGTAAAATATTGTGAATGTAAATAAGTATATGCTTAAAACAAAAAATTACTGTAACAAAACTTATCTTGTAATACACATAGTTCATTGAAAGAAATTTTGTTTTGTATTTTTTAATGTATTGGAGGTTAATTGTAATTATAAGGGAAACCAGAAATATGAAAGCGCTTTTTCTCATGCAACGAATCAAGTCGGATGTAAGATATTTATTCGTTTCATGAATTTTTATGAATATTGGAAATGATTTGTTTTGTGCATATTTTGCTCATAACAGAGTGTTTTTTTGCATAATTTAGTCTTAAGAGCGAGTTATTGTCATTTTTTTTTAATATTTAAAAAGCGTTTTAAGCCATTTAAGCGCATATTTGAATATTTTGTGCTGTAAAATATATTTACGACGAAAATCAACTAAATTTTGTTTCACTGCAACTTTTTCCGATTTGTTAAAGATATTGTTGATTTTGATTTTTTTTTTTTTTGTGACACGCAGCTCCGTCTATAATTAAAGTTGTCAAAACCATAAAGGTGTTTGACACTAAACTAACTCACATTACATGCATTACTCATGTACTGCACCGCTTATGTTAACCTATGGGTGCTCAACACGAAAATGTAAACAAAGCAATTGAAAATGTAAAGAAAGAGTTAAAATTTTTTATAAAAATATATCCAGATCTGCCGCTGGCGCTCGAACCAGTTATAACTCGTTGGATAACTTGGCTTGCGGCCATCAATTATTACGCTTACATTTATGAAAAGATCTTAGTAGTTTTAAGTGCATTAAATAGTGCGTAAATGGCAATAGATGAAATAAAAAATGTAAATATAAAAAGTAAACTGAGTTTTACTACTGCAAACTTCGGTTTTATTGAAAAGGTTTCGGTTTTATTAAAAAACTGCAAAACTGCCTATAATATTAGTTGAGTATTATGTCATATTGACTGAGACGGTTCAGAAAGAAAACTGTGAAGGAAGATTGTGACACAAAACTGAATATTAAAACTAGGCCAAAACAGATTATGCAAAAAAAACAAAATACTTAATGTAATAAAATGTATGCTACACATATGCCAATATATAACAAATGGTCTTATCTTCTTTAAATCAAGTCCTAAAATATAACCTCAAGGAATTGTTATCCTTGAAATATGCCCCCATTATATCAGTACACATTGACATTTTCAATAGATACATATATATAAAATTTTGTTTAGAAATAATAGACAACGCCTAAAGCTGGGATCAAACGATTGTCGTAATGCATCAATTATTGGTACGGCAATCGTGTGATCACCAAACAGATAATAATGAGGCAACAAAAATATCAAAAATGCGTCAGTATTTATTATATTTTTGTGTGATAATTCAAGTTGGCAATACGTACCAATATTTAAATTTTATATTTTTTTTCGCAAAATAAATTCGGATAATTCTGATATTTTACGACAATAAAGCACAATTGAAATTGTGTCATATCGGTAGATTAACGACAATCGTGTGACCCTAAATTTACATTTGAAAATTTAAATCAATGTTTTGTTGTTTATTACGGCAACCAATACATACCAATAAAAAATCTAATTTATTTTACCAAAAATTCTTTAGCAATTTAAATAAAATTGTTGATATTTTTGTTTTTTGTATTGCTACTTTTGAATTGTTGAATAAACCTTTTTTCTAATAACAAAGAAGAAATTTTTGTTTTTTAGGGCATAATTTTAAATTTTTAAATTATATTTTCGGATTTTTACTGCATATTTTATGCGCATAAAACACTTTTTAAGAGCATATTTCTGGTTTCCCTGGCGATTATCATACATTTTCAAACATTTAAAATAAAATTAAATTTTCCATAAAATAAAAAATAGTAATAATAAAAGTAAATAAGCACATTTTTATGACCATCATTTAAATTTTTTAAGGGTTTTTTATTGACGAATACGAGTATGTACCCGTATGTATGTATATGATAATTAAGTTTTTCTACTCGATATAATTATTTTCGACCAATAACTACGAGATATCAAATCTAAATTGTGTTAATTCAATACTTTTCATGATAAACATCAGAACAAAAATAACAATAAACAAAGTTAAGCTTTTTAAAGCGAAAACTCACTTTATTTATTTAATTGTAATAAAACCGGCTATTAAAAAAAGGAGATTTTGAAATTCAAAACCAAAACATAAACTGAAATGACTGCATTTGTTTTCTGAAATCCAGTTTCAAATGCCTTTTAATAGCTTTATTTGGAGATGTGCCTTAGTTTTTTTTTCTTCTTCTTTTTTACTTTTCTTAATAACCATAATATATTTTTAAATCACTTGTATTTAAACAAATTTTTCTTTCCAACGTTTTACTTAAACGACTTTTGAAGATTTATTTTTTTTGTTTGTTTTTTACTTTATTTTTAACGATAATGAAAATGCGTTAGTAAAAGTGTGGTTATTCTAATAGATTTGTACTCACTCCTTACTCACACACTTTTTATTTGAAAACTCATAAGTTTTCGAAATTAACTAGAACAAGAGATTAAACGAATCAAAAAAGCAACAACAACAAAATAAAATAAATTAAAATTGAATTTCATTTTCATGGTAACCGATCGGCTGCCAAAAGAAAAAGTGAAATCTCTGACTTTTTCTTTAAATAAATTTTCTTTTCAAATAAAGTGAAATTGGAAAATGAAAAACTAAGAACAGTTATTGCCGCTGTCAATTCGGGTTTTCATTTTCAAACAGCTAAAAGTCAGAGATGGAAAATATGAAGATTAAGATGTTTTCTTTTCTTTTATATTATTTTTCTTTAATTGAGAATGATGTGATTATTGTCACTCATAATTATATATTTTTATAAATGTGGAATAAATAATCTTAAAGAATAAATAATTTTATTTCTTAAACCAATTTTATTATCAATTCTCTCCAGCACATATCGGGTTTTTTTTTAAAGGTTCAATACATTGAGTTGGCAACATTGCTTTATTTGACAACCGATTTAACAGCTGATAGTTGCTTTTTGTTTAGTTTGGTTTGACATTTCATTATGAATAGACTTAGGCCGCCGCCAATTCGGCGAATGGGCTGAAGCACAAATTGATATTGATGTTGAATTTAAATTCAAAATGTTGTTTTTCGATGAAGCCTCTTTTTGGTTGAATGGGTACGATGGGTACAGAAATTTACTCCTTGTTTCCTTTTATACACTGACGTAGTCATTGGTCCATATGTCTTCAAAAAGGATGATGGTCAGAATGTTACTGTCAATGGGATATGATTAGAAATTTTTTCGTACCTAAACTAGCTGGCATTAACCAGCGTGCGATTGATTTACTCAAAGAAACGTTTGAGGAAAGAGTAATTTCACGAACTGGTAAAATTAATTGGCCACTAAGATCGTTTGACTTAACCCCATTGGTGAAATACTGCCGTATATGCAGCGGTTCCATCTGGGCCATATAGCCGAAATCATATCGCTCATTTATTGCAACAGTGTCATAACTCAAAAAACGTGATGTTTTAGTTAAGTATTATAAAATATGCGGACCATTGTGCTCTATATTGTGTGAAACATTAACAGCTCTCCTGAAAAATTTGGTTTTTTGAGTTATGATATTGTTACAATTAATGATCGGTATTTAAATAATAATGTCATAAAATTTTCTATCCAACAAAGCCCGTTTCATTGATATTAAAAATATATATCTTTGTGTTATTATGATTTGAACTTGTCTAACTATTAAAAAAAACACCCGATTCAAGTCGGCAAAAAACAAAGCATTTAACCAAAAATTAAATTTATCAGTTTGTGGGCTGTTTGCTAGTTTGTACTCCATTGACTCATTAAAAAATTCTTAAATTGTTATTTTTTATTATTATAACAATAACATTTATAAATACTTTTAATGATAATCAAACCAATTGTAATTGATCATTTTTAAGTGTCAATTACAATTAAAACATTAACAATTAACAACTGTAATTGTATTTTTGATTATATGATTATAAAAAGAAGTCTTACTACATACATACTTACATACATATACGACGTCTTGTAGGAGTTTCAAAAATATTATCTTTTTTGTTGGAAATAAAACAAAAACAGCTCATATAAAAAGTAAATACTCGTAATTTATAATTAACTGAAAAAAAAACAATTATTTTTTCTTATGTCAATTAATAGTGGGTTGAAGCGCCAGTCATTGTAATTTTAATACGATTTAAAACTACTTTTTGACATTTTTTAAAACTGCTGTCAATACTTCTAATTAATGAATTTAAGTTAAAAATTCGAAAAAGAACTTTTTGAAGAAGCAAGCATTCCTTTAAGGATTTTTTATGCATCCCTATATGTATATTATAAATAGGACATAAAATCTCTTTTATTCCGATCCTGTCCGTTTTCTGACAGTTCTCTATCTTTATAAATAAATTGCTAAGACGATTTTTCGTCTCCCGCTGATGTATATATTGAGATATATATTTGTTAAGATATGGTGCCACACCACCGCTTCTCATAAAGTTAATTATTTATCTTGATGTGCATCTTTTTTAATGTCGCCATCTTTTATAGTTTCCAAGATAGACCGTTATAACTACATATGTGTTTTGTAGGTATGCACTATGAACCAATTTTCAGAATTCAATGAACCAAAATTCTCCTTTTACCACTTGTTAGCCTCTCAAAGTTCGACTTTAGAAAATGCACTTTTTAGTGTTTAATAAGATTTGCAAACGAAAGACTTTGCCTTAAGAAGAAACAATGCGTGCCATTTCAGAAGTTAAGTAATTAATTTTTATCGTTTTCCTCCGATTTTAACGTCACCCAATTTTAGTTAAAAAAAAGTAACCTATTGCACTTTTCATAACTAGATCTATATATCTGTGCTCCAAATTTCAACAAAATCGATTTAGTCGGTTACGCGTTATTGACTCATAAAATAACTAAATAAACAAAATGATTTCTCATACTACCTAATTTGGTCCGCTTTCCCCCGGTTTTAACCCCTCCCAGATCAATTTAAAGAAAACATACCCTATAACACTTTGGGGGGTGGCGTGGTGTAGTTGTTAGAGTGCACGCATAACAACACAAGCGATCCACGATCGAACTCCATCAGAGTACATGACGACAAAAAATTGTGGTTTCGAGTGTTAATAAAGAGGCTTCAACTTCACTCCACACAACTCCAATTAAAAAATAAACAAGAGGGTTCTTGATGTTCCAGCTTACCTCTGGCAATGATGACAAACATCATGCGAATGAACAGGAGAAAACGCCACCTACTGGTGAAAACCTACAATGCTAAGTAAAGATCGCCAATACCACTTAGCAAGGATCTTCACCACTACACAACATATGGAGTGAAGCTACAGTGGATTAACCATCTACTTAGCTTGTAAAATCAACTTGACTAAAGAAACTGAAACAAAACAATGAATGCTTTGTGGAAAGCCAATATGCTTCCTAGAGCATTGACAGAGAAAAAAATAACACCTTCGTTAGCTGATCTATCCGTGTTGTCTTTTTAGAAGAAAAGTTACTTATTTTCTCCTGGGCCCGATTTAGATAAATTTGGACTTTCATTGGCTAGATATTTCCAAACTCTCCCAGATGAAATTTTTCCATAGCCTATAAGACATTCGTTAGCTAGATACATGTGCAATTTGTGCAATTTTTAATTGCTAAACACTATATGACGTCTTTTTCATATGATAACGTTCATAAAAAACCCAAACTTTTTTCATGAAAGACCCAAATTCCAAAAAATTTTAATAATTTCTTATTTTTGAAGAAATCAGCTAAGACATTTTTGGTTGGTAGCGTTATTATGTACGGGTACATTTTAGAAGTTTTGACGGGATGTGTCCAAAAAATAAACATGTTAAGAATTTGTTGTTGAAATTCTTAAATGAAACAAAAGTTTTAAATTTTTTTCAAACTGTATACCACCAGAATTAAACATATTTTTGCCTAAATTAAAAAAATAATAATAATAATTTGGTATTAAAAATACATTTTTGAATGTAAACATTTCTTTTGGAATTATTTAAATTAAATGTCATTAGTGTGGAATCAATAATGCATTCAACATGGCCAACAAGAAATTATTTACAATTTCAATATATAATTCGTTACATCCTACATACATATGTATCTATATCTGAATAAAAAAAAGACATGTGTAATTATATACAATATAAAATGTATGTACTACACTATACGCACAGACTATACGCGTATTTATGCATCCTAGTGTATACGTAAATATATGAATTTATTTACAAGAAATTGCAAAAACAGTAATAAATATAAAGCTCTCATAGGTGAAATTAAATATTGTTAAAAAAAATTCAGCGAATAATAATGCAAAAAAAGCAAAAGTTTAAAAAAATATCAAAATCAGAAACATTTTTAAAACAACGGGCATCCAAATAATCATTTGTTATACAAATAGATGATTTGAAAATGAATAAATTTATTTGTGTGATAGTCAACAATAAATAAAAACACAGTGGGACTAAAGAGAAAAATGAAATATAAAAATCAGAAATATGTTTAAAATAACTGGCATCCAAATAATCATTTGTTATACAAATAGACGATTTGAAAATGAATAAATTTATTTGTGTGATAGTCAGCAGTAAATAAAAACACAGTGGGACTAAAGAGAAAAATGAATGTAGACATTTTTATGAAATATAAAGAAAATTTAAAAATATTCTGGCAGGAAGTACATTCTATTCAAATTTTTTATCCTATTTTTTAACCTTTGCTAAAACAAGTTCAATATTATAACTTTTTTAGAGGAAGTTTATAGAAATTGCGTTCCAGAAGATTTAAAAACAGAAAATTTCTACGGACATAATTAAATACAATCTAGGTAGGCTTGAAAAATTTGATGACAAAAAGTTAGAAACTTTGTTTCTAGTAATATTTGGATTCATCTTAAAGAATTTAGGGAACTAGAGCCAAGATTCCTTTCCTCGAGGAAAAGTATATAAATCAAATGCTTAGCATTCGCCAGTACGGTTTCCGTAGGAGCCGCTCTACTGTTATTATTGCTTTGTGAAAATGTCTAAGGAAATGTTAATTTTTTGGCAATTTCGTAAAAGTCTGAAAGACTTTGTAAAATCATCTTATCATATATGTATATAAAAATGAATTTGTGTTCTTATGTTTGTTTGCTTGAAGTCTATAGGCAACTAAACGGCTGAACCCATTTCTTGAAATTTTACAGTATCTCTTTGTATGTCTCGAAGGCTATGTCATGTCACGTCCATACAAAGTAAATATTCAATTTGATTCATAGTCAATACAAATCAGCAGTCAAAAGCTGAGCGGAGTTGGACAAGTGGGCGTAGTACTGACCATACAAACTAAATATTGATTTCTGTATATCTTGAGAACGGTTAAAACAAAAGCTTTTTATTTGATCTGAATGTCTTTAAAGTCAATACAAATCATCAGTCAAAAGCTGAGCGGAATTCGAATAGATGGCGTACTTCCTCCCATACAAAATAAATATTGATTTCTGTATATCTTGAAAACATATAAAGCTAAAGTTTCAAAATTTGGTCTAAATGACTTTTTCTTCAACACAAATCATCTGTCCAAAAGTGGACGGATTGGACAAGTGGACGTGGTACCTCTCATACAAAGTACATATAATTTTTGTGTATATCTTATAAACGAAATAGTAAAAGTTTCTATATTAGGTTCAGACAAAGTCGTGAACAATATACACCATCAGTCAGTAATTTAATGAATTAGATAAGTGCGTGTGAGCCTTCAAGTCATACTAAATATTACATTTTGTGTATGTGGAGAACGGCAACAATTAAAGCAGCGTTATCTGGCCACATTAGCCAAGAAGCGAGTGTTGCAAAAGCACACTGGATAAAAGCTATCTATATATGTATCTTATATACAAAAATGAATATGTGTTTGTTTGAAAATTGTATGCAGCTAAATGACAGATTCTACGGTGTCTTTCTGGAAGGAACTATAGGCTATCTTGAATGTGGAAAAAGGGTAAAAAATTTAACTAAAATAGCACTTAAGATAATAATTAAGATGGAGGTGGCGTAGCACGTTGGATTTAGTTAATATATAATAAAGGGAGCAGATACTATATTCTGATTATTAAAATATCCCTTAATATTTCTGCAGTTATGATCCAAGATTTCGCATTTGTGCTTTATTTTGTCCAACCGCTGGGAAGGAGCATTCTAATATATGTTGTTTTGCTGCAAAAGTTGAATTAAAATATTTATGTAAGCACAGTGTACACAGTGGGAACACAAATAACAGCTAATAAATAAGAAATCAGCTGCTCATAACATTACTACTTTTACTACATCGAAATCTCATCAACAATAAAATGAAAAGAAAATATACATAAGCTTACAACAGAGTGTCATAAAAAGAGGTGTCTATATTATGTCGCACACCTAATTCAAAAGTTTCATTTTCATTTTTCAGATTTATATGCTTAAACTACGCACAATACACTTGTTTGTAAAGATAAAGAAAGGCATAACTGTTTTTTTAGCAACAGTTAACAACAACAAAATACACTGATATTTTTTTTTATAGATAAAAAAGTGTATTGTGATAATTTTAGCACAAAAGTTTTGAGTTGAGTCAATTATGAACTAGGTGTGTGATGTGTTTACATATATTTCCTATCTGATATTCATCCTGAGTAGAAAAATTTCAAACTCTGTAGTAAAATAGTTGCATGGTTGTTGTTATTTTTGTTGGTGTGTCCTCAACGTATACACTGTGTAGATAAGTTTCTATGTTTCTTATGTTGCAATGTAAGCGAAATTAATAAATCCAATAAATTTTTTAACAATAATTTTGAGTTAAACCCCTTTTTTTCTTTTAAAATAAAATATGGGTATACAAGTTAATAATGTTGATTTCTTTGCTTGAAACATGCATTTATTATCTATAACAACAAAATTAATTGATACATTATTCAAAGTATTGTTCATCGTTAGCCACTACTTGTTCCCATCTTTCCATAAGGCGGGTGAGCTAGCCAAAACTTCCCACTGTTTTCCAAATAGCTTTTGACCGGTTTTGCAACATGTGGCTGAGCGTTGTCATGAAGGAAGATTATGGTTTCGTGTCTGGTCGAATATTATGGTCGTTTTTCGTTCATTGCTCTCTTCAATTGTGTTCGGTACAGGTCATCTGTGACTGTCTGACCCGATTTCAACAGCTCATAATACAAAACACCCTACAGATCCCACCACATACAGACCATTACCTTGGCGTAATGAATATTCGGCTGGTTGGCCAGGCTTAACATATGACTTTTTGCGCCTTGGGTTATCGTAATGTATCCATTTATCTTCACCAGTAACAATACGATGCAAAAATGTCTTCTCTTTGTAGTGTTCAAGCATCATTTCCGACATACAAAATCGACTTTCAAAGTCTCTCGGCTTCAATTTATAAGGGACCCAATTTCCTTGCTTTTGAATGAATCCCAATGCTTTTAACCGTAAGGAAATAGCTTGTTGTGTGACTCTCAATGATAATGCAGGTTCTTTTTGCGCTTGACAACAATCTTCGTCGAGCAATGCTTCCAATTCCTCATCTTCACATTTTTTCGGCTGACCAGGCCTCACTTTGTCTTCTTTGTCGAAATCACTACTTTTGAATCGCGCAAGCCATCGTTCACAAGTTTTTTGAGTTGGTCATGCACCATGATGGTAAGCTTCTACCAACAATCGATAACTTTCAGCAACCGTTTTCTTCAAATGAAAGAAGGTTATCAGACTTCCAGACGAATACTTAATTATAATGGCAGACGTTTACCCTCCAAAATACCATATTTGTTATTATTGACAAACCATACGTGAATTTATGCCATATATTGCCCAAATCGACATTATTATCTTGTATACCCAATAACAAATGTCATTCGCATTTTATTTTGCCCAATAGTATACAAAGGCTGGCAATGGTAAAGCATCGATGACTGACGACGAACTTTATTTGATGTCATACGTGACTTTTTAAAGTAATTGTCCAAATTGCCATAGATGAAAGAAATTAATTTATTTTGTCATGCAAGCGTCCATTTATTAGCTCTAAGGACAGGTGTAGCAGACAAAATCCCGCATCGTTCAGTATGTAGTGGACTCATAACAGCTATTGTCGCTAAATTTCAGCATGAAGTCGACTCATAATAGACAATGTCACTAAATTTCAGATTTCTTTAGTATGGTGGCATTCAGTGACGTTGTCATACATAACTCCCTTTGCTTGTGTCATTGTCACGAGGATTCATCACTAAAATTTTTCAATTATGATAATTTCATACACATTTCGACTTGATATATCAGTAATCAAGTGACGTTGATTCATAGTAAAAATATTATAGTGAGAGTGCCGTTCAAATTCGCCACTGGGTATGTATCTAAATATTGTCCTACTGTGCTTCTGTTATAACTGGTGTTAAAGTTGATGATAATGATGGGGATGATGATAATAATCATTAACATTGCGAACACATCAAAAGTCAGACATAAAAATGCTCAATCAACATGACATATGCAAGTGTTTCTTTTTTATATTTTATTTTTTCTTTTGTTGCCAATAAAAATCCAACAAATATTTAAATTCTTTCACTGAATTTCTTTTTTTATTTTAAATAATTTGAATTTAATGTATTTGCCCCTCTTTGCGAATTTTAAAAAACTTTAAAGTGCAAATCAACATTAATTATTCATATATACATACTTGTTTACATACATACATACTCGTATGTATATAGAAAATAAAATAAAAATGAACGCAAGCAGAAGTGATTGAAAAGTGGCACAAAAATCGCCACAATATACAATATTAAACAGGTAAAAACGAAAACAACAACAACAACATTTGAATGAAATGAAAGTAAAAGATTTTTTTTTTTTTTTTTTTGTTTAACTTTATCTATGAATTATAATTATAAGACAGATTCGTATATAAGGAAATAAAACTAAAAGAGATGAATGAAAAATGAATTTAAGTTGGTTTTAAATCGACACTGGAAAAGTAATAATATTCAACAAATTGAATTAAAAACGGAAGTGAAAATTTTAGATTGCGTTTTGAGTTAAATAAAATAAAACCGTTGTACCAATTTTTTCCCCCTCAGCTATGCCCATGTTTTCCGTAATGTTTAAACGCCCTCTTAATACTAACGTTTTAAATCGTAACAATCAGCCAAGCGATCAGACAACCACTGCACAAACCACCAAGTCCAAGACAAAGACTAATAGTTCCTTACACCTGTCCGAAATGCAAAACGAAAACAAACCAACTACAAATTTTTGTTTTTTCCCCGTTCGTTAATCATAACCAAAATAACAAAATTAAAAAAAACGTAATATCTAAACAACTACCAAATTTATTTATTTATTTTTTTCATTAATTTTGTTTTTTGGTACTGGTTGTCGTACTTGACTTTTTTGTATAAAACAAAAAACAAAACAAAAAGAATTTGCAAGGTCATTTGATAGAGACCAGAGTCACTAGCAAGCCCCATAACAGCTATTTGAAACACCATTTTCAATGAAGTATAAAAAAAAATTTGCAAAATATTTGCTGTATTTTTCTTAAACGCTTAATTAAATCTATTATTTGTTGCAAAATCATTACAGTGGGCGTTGTACCTATTTCGTAAAAAAAAAATATACAAATAAATTATTCAACCATTTCATACACAAACATACATACATACTATGAATGCAATTTAATGCAATCTAAACTTGTTAAAATTTTTTGGAACATGGCCACCTTGTTCTTCAATGAGTTTTTTTTTATATGTTTGGCGATATTAATTTGGTTTCCTCAAAATTTTAAAGAACTAGCTTAACCAATATATATATGTATTTATATATATTTAGCTAGTTCTTTATATATATATATATATATATATATATATATATATATATATATATATATATATATATATATATATATATACATAAGTGTACAATATCAAATACACATGATCGTGAATTGGATAGTAGTTGCTGATATGCACTCCACATAAAGAGTTTTTTTGTTGTTGTTAAGTAATTTTTATTTTAAAATAATTCTAGTTCGATCGGATAGGGTATTTGTAATCTGAATTAAAATTAAACATAAAAACTTAAGAACAGGATTTAGTTCAGTAATAAGATGATTAGAGAGATTTATAACACTTAACGATCGACTTAAAATCATTTTTTAGTGGTTAGCATCAGTGTTATACATACGTATGTAGGCCTATAGCAAACATCAATTCAATTATTTGTAACTACTTTCTAAATCTGTTTTCTGTCTATTGAAACAAAGTACATGCATATTTATTTTCAAGCAATAAAGTTCATTAAGTTTTTAAATTTTTTATAATTAATAATAATAATTGTTTTTAATTTTTTATAGTTATACAAAATTGCTACTGTTTGTTTCTTAAAACAAATATGTATTAAACATTTCATTTAATTTATATTTGATTTCTGCTGTCACTTTGTAATTCAAATTGATTTAGAGTATACATAATAATAATAGTAATAAAAGTATTTAACATTATATCATGTATCTATACTAAGAATTCCAACTGATTGACTGACTGTCTCCTTAAGTGCCATGAATCTCCCTAAAAATGACGTGATTTTTTTCAATAAAACAAAATGTTTACTTATTTTTTACTACGAAAAAGTTACAGTCACTGCTTAACAAAAGTATTATTCTAAAGGCAAAAAATTTATAAACATTTTTTTACCTATTTAATAAAGTAAATAATATAAAGTAATATGATACTTTATAACATAAACAAAATATTCACAGGCGGTTAGTTCATATATCAAATAATACTACTGAAACGCTTATAGTTGTAAATACTGGACACAGTTGTGGATACTAAACATTATAAAAAGGTGCATAGCATGAAATCATTTTATTGTAACTGTTTGTTTTATTCGAAATTTAATTAAAAGCATAAGATAATACCAAAAACCTTAAGAATCAATTAGTTCACACCTGATCAGGAATAATAATTACCGAATTATACAAATTTGTTAATTCTATCGAGCCATAACAGCCAAAAATACGTAAACGCCATGATTATCGATTTTCGAAAATCTACCTTTATGATTTTTCTGCAAAAGCAAAAAATACTTATGTACATACATACAACAAAATATATTTCAAAAAAATCTTCCCCCGTAAAATTTTTATTATCGCATGCGTCTTTTTGGCAGCTATGGCTCGTTTTAATTAAATATAAAATTAAATTCAAATTAATTAAAATTTGAAGTCGCCTCGAAAATTTAACTTGTCCTAGCTGATATTGGATTCTTGGCTGCAAATGTTGAATACAAGAACTTTAACTACTACACCACACCACCCCCTTCATAGCCTCATAAATTTATTTTTTTTCAACATATTTTTGGGATTTATTTTAATAAAAATGTTTTTAATAAATTGTAAGCCAAATTTTTTTGGCCACTCATGCTACAGTGTGCAGCAAAACCAGTTTTTTACCACCACTGTTTCTAAAAATATAGACCCAGGAAGTAGACAAGCAACTAAACTATATCTTTTAAAAGTTGTGGTTTTTATTAAGGCGTTTTCTCTTTCGTCTTCGTAGCATATTCCATCTGTATTTAATAAGTTTACTTTAGATTCGTCGCTAAATAAAACTGATTCCCAATTCGCCAATGGATTGTGACGATAGCTTAGATTTCGCTATTGTACGCTATTGTATTTGATCATGATTACCATATGGGAATACTTTACAAAATTATTCAAATTGGCTTTAGCGTTTTTATAAAATTATTTAGAAGTTTTTTTACCTAGAGATCTCTTAAAGTATTATTTTGTAACAAGTGATCTACAGCGGGTAACGTAAAATGTGGAGTTCCACAGGGTATAACATTCCTCACTCTTGAAATCAAGAAAGCTTTGTGGCATAAGTGTCTATAATAACATTTAATGTATTATAATTTTTTATTTAAACTACTTATGTAAAGCTTTTTGTTAGAAGTTCATAACTTTAAACTGGCAACACTGCTATTTTGGTTTGACATTTCATTATAGACAGACTTACACCAGAGCGACGCTTGCAAATTGTTGAAATTTTTTATCAAAATAATGGTTCTTTCGTCAAGCTTCAAAATTTAAACTTTGTTCTTCTCAGAGTACGTAAATAAAACGAATTGTCGCATTTGGAGTGAAAGTTACTCTTTGGTATGCTTTATGGGCTGGCCGAGTCATTGGTTCATATGTCTTCAAAAACGATGATGGTCAGAATTTTACTGTCAATAGTGAACAGTGTAGGGACATAATTCGAAATTCTTTTCCGACTTCAATTAACTGGCATTTATCTTGCTGACATGTGTTTCCAACAAGAGGAGGCAACACAACACACAGCGCGCAGCATATGCGGCCGCATTATTCGAGAAAAGTTTGTGAAAATTGGTGTTTCAGATTGCGCCTCGTACGCGTCAGCCGTGACAGCCACATGTCATAGAATTTTCTATCTAACAATACCCGTTTCATTTATATTAAAAGAATATTTCTTTGTTTTATTATGATTTAAACTTTTGTAACTGTAAAAAAACACCCGTTGTAATAACAATATTTTTTTTAATCTTTGCAGGTTTATGCAAATTATAATGTTTTTTACTGTTTGTGGTTTTGGAAAAAAGAAATAATAATAATTAACCAATAAAAGAGAAAGAAATGAAGAAATAAAAACGAAATACTTTCAATTTTGTTTGTATTAAAATTATTTTTGTAATACATTTTATTGTTACTCGTATTCTCTCTTTTTTTTTCTTTACCATTTCTTTTATTATTCATATTCATAATAAAATGATATTAATGACATAATGCCAATAATAAAGTCGATGAAAAGCCCAAACTAGTTATGTTTTAAACCTTCGTTAGTTAAAAGTTGGAATTTATTATTAAAAAGTTATGGCAGATGCAATTTATTGTTTTATATACATATACATACATACATATGTAAAGATTGAAAAAAGTAATGAACATTTCGAAAGTATTTGTATTTCTTTTTTAATCAAAAAGGCTTTATATACATACATATGTATATATAACAATTTATTTGGCGAAAACCCAATTACATTTAAAAACAAAGGTTGAAGCTTTTTTGTTATAGTATTGAAATACTTAAAGTGAGAAATTTGTTTGAAGTTAGAAATGGATTTAGACTATGCATTTCATTAAGAATATGTCAAAGTTGACATAAAACAGTATTTAACTTTCCGTTAGTCGCAACTGATCTGGTTGAAAATTTTTTTCTTGTTAATTTTTCCCGTTAAATTTAATTTTTTTGAAACTTCATGTATCTTAATATTTTGCCTACATTCACTTGTTTGTGTTCCTACTTTTCGTTAATGTTCCTACTTTTTTTTCTCTAGAAGTTTTTTTTTATTACTTGATTTTTTTTCCTTTTTTTCTTTTGTCTATGAAATAAAAAGTGAAGATATTGTTTTCGAACACAAATAATTATTTTGTATTCTTTAATAATATGAATTTGATACATTGCGACTAGCCTCGACTGAAAGTGATTGCGACTTACGGAAGATTAAACTTTTATTTTTTAAGTTCTCACATGCTGTGTCATATAAAACATGGAACCACTAAAAATAATTACGTCTAAATAGTTATTATTTCTTTAGAAAATGGTCCAAATTTGTATTAATAACTTCTTTCTTTTTGAAGGTCCAAATTTTTATCTATAACCTTTTTCTGTTTGAACGATGTTCGAAGACAACGAACAATTGTCGCTGGCCGCTGTAAGTTCTTGCTTTTTAATGAAGACCCATAAAAGTAATGAATAATGAAGGCACATAAAAGTAAGAAAAGAAACAAGCAAATCTATTTACATAGATCCACCATTATTCAGCTCATTATCACATATGCGCCAATAGCTTGGTGGAGAGAGACTGCGGAAGCTACCACCATGAAGAAATTAGGCACGGTACAGAGATTCGCCCACCTCGGTATAACTAGAGCAATGAGATGTCCAACATCGGCCTTGAAGGCCTTGATTCGTTTGATATCGCTTGACAGCTATGTATATGATAATGGTGACGGCATAGTCGGGGAATACGTCGGGAAGTCTGTTCATTCTGCGCAGTGTAGTCGGAGAGCCATCTTCAGCCCTTGAATTTCCAGACCGGGATTGTTGGTTTAATGGGGACTTCGTGGAGAGTTTGATCTGAACTGGTTTACCGATGGTTTCAAAATGAATGGTTGTGTCGGTGCTGGTGTTCATAGACCCAACCGAGACTTGTCTAACTCACTGGAAAGTTCGCTAAGTGTCTACCAGGCTTAGATCATGGCCATATGTGCAGAGATCAACCTGGACAGCGGGCTCAACTGGTCAAATATTGCTACGATACGTTGCAAAGGCTGGCGCTTAAGTATAGGCTGCAGTTGTTTTGGGTACCTGGGAACTGTGGTAAAATTGGCAACGATGCAGCAATAGATGCTTTGGCTAGAAAAAGTTTCTCGACAACATATATTCGTCCAGAACCCTACTGATTAAGCATTAGGAAATTACCACATGCTTAGAACACTAGAAAGCTCAAAGAGACTAAGGCACGCTAAGCAGGCCGGACTTGAAACATCTAACAGAATTTCTTACAGGCCATTGTGGACTGAAAATGCATCTCAAGAAGATAGCGTTCACGGATGTGAATGATCAGATCTGCTGAACTAACGGTAGACTTGAAGGGGCACAATAGATGGTCAAAATGATAATGATAATAGTGATTTACATGCTTATATTCAAAAGTAGTAGTAGCAATGACTTTAGTCTAGTCTGCTAGTCTAACAGGAATCTTATTTCTGGCCCCTTGTAGAACACCATAGTAGTTGTGGCTTATACACGAATTCCGAAGAAATTGTAACTTCAGTTGAGCTTGCATTGCAATCAGGTGCCGTTGCTTAGAATCTGTACTCATATGTTTCGTTGCAAACTTATGATAAGCCCGCCATCGAGAACATGGTTTGGTAATGGAGTATAATTCGCCTGTTCTTATCCAAATAAAGCAATTTTTTGAACCATCTAGGCAGCTAAATATGAAAACTAGGGGAAATATGATAAACAGATTTAAATAAATATTATAGTGGAAGAATAGTTAAAAATTCCCAGCTCTGTGATGCAAAATTTTGTGAAATCGATGCATTTACGACTTAGAAGTGGTATAACAAACAGAGTTTACCATTTCAAATAATAAATTATCAAATAATATTTTTTCTAATTTTTTTGATAAAAACCACAAAGTTGTACTTACTGCATACTCACTTATGTGATGTTAATTGAAGGAATTTTATTGTTTTCGTTGATCAAATTGAACAAATGTAAGAATATTGATAATTTTTTTTATTAATATTGTTAACAGTCTTTAACTCTACAAAATTGAAATCAAATTTGTTTGTTTGAATTAATTTATCAGCTTTTATTTAAATGAAATATATAGATTGAATAGCTGCATACTCATTTTAGTGATACACTGTATGCACATCGCTAAAAGGTAAAAACAAATTTTATATATTATAATATTAAAATAAAAAATATTGACACATTTTTAATATGGTTTGAACTTTCTGCATGTGACTAAATTTAGTCATGATATCACAACCAGAGTTTGAAATAAATTTTTAAAATTGTTATTTGTTATGCTTTGAAAATAGTCTATGATAAAACTTATATAAAGAAACGTCAGCTAAATTTGGTTAAAAAAATATGCCACTGTCCAAAATCAATAACTAAATTTAAGCTAATAAATAAATAGTAGTTAAATTGAATTTAAAAATAAAATAAAAAAAATCATGTGTACCACGCACTTTATGGTGATGTTGTCATAATGTATCCAAACATGTATCACACATTTAGAAAAGTTCACAAATTAGGGATAAATTACAAACTAAATAAAATGAAATAAAACTCAAATGAAATGACAAAATATGTATACGATTAAGTTTAAAAAGCGCACACAAAAAAAAGAGTAGTAAAACACCTACCCATCCGTAAAAGTACATGAGTTTATCATCATCAGTTTCTAGTTTTCTTAATAACAACTTATAGGTAAAATATCTTTTTAACACGATCAAATAAATTCTGTTTTTTCTAAAATATTTACTTTGCTTCCATTCATCAAATTAATGAAAAATGTAAAGTATTTTTTTAAATAACTTTGCTGGAATATACATATAAAAACGTACATATGTATATGAATTTGAGGCCATATGCGAAGTAAATGTACAAATGATTGAATTAAATTTGTATATTACAGTGGGTAACATACATATAACAAGTGAATATACAAAAACTGAAAAAAATAAAGCCATATATTGAATAGTTAAGAACATATTTTAACTTTATTTGAAAACAATGGAAATATTATGAAAAACATACGTAAAATAATGATTAAAACTAGTGTACATAGCGTCTTAAACAATCAGCCGCATTCTAGCATTTAATATTTATTTCTTTTATACATGTATAAAATTTGAAATTAGTTTTGAATGCGTTTTATTTCAAATTTTTCATAAAAAAATTTCTTCAAATTTCAAATACATTCAAATACGCCCACTCTTCCTGTCAAGTTAATTTTTTATCTTAATGTACAACTTGATTATAGAATAGCAATTGGAAAGTTCAAAGACTATATATTTTATAGTTCCCAAGCTATACCGTAATATCTACGTGTTTCGTAGGAATGGATGAACCAAAAATTCTTCATTTACCTCTTATTAGCCTCTTAAAGTGCAACTTTTGAAAATGTAATTTGTACAACACATTTTAGTGGATAATGAATGTTAGCAAACATAAGCTTTGCTTTAAGAATAAAGCATACATGTCATTTTAGAAGAAAGGTGAATTGTTTTGATCGATTTGCCCCGAAATTCAATTTGAAAAAAGCAACCTATTCCACTTTCATTAGCTGGACTTATATATCTGTGCTTCAAATTTCAACAAAATCAACACAAACTGTATAAACAAAATTATTTCTCATATGATGTTACTTTCTGCCAGGACGAATTTTGGAAAAAGATATAAAAATTTCGTTAGTTAGAGATTCAAAAATATACCTGTTAAGCTTTTAGCTGCACTTTTACTAAACCTTTTCCTTACTATATCAAAATTATGACAAAATATCGTTAAATGTTCTGATAACTCTATCTGTTCTGGAATAACTCTATTGGAACTTTTTGTGCGACATTTGTTATGAACAACATCTTGACTGAAGTTAAATAGAAAAAATTACTACCCCTTCTGATTTTGATCCACTCATATAGATATGGTTATCGTCCTTTGCAAAGCTATTATTGTTTTATTGGCATCTCCGGAATTTTAAGCAAAAACTGTAAACACTGATGGGTATAAATATCATATTAAACACAACTTATTGCACTTAGACCTTATTGTATAACTTCTACTACATAGCGATGATCAGCCCTCAACTAATAATAGTGGACCGAAAACAAGCACCGTGCCTACATAATATACATCAATGAACTAGAGCTACAAAACTATCGATAGTCGGCCCACTCTATATTTTCGATAGTTTGCGAAAAAATATCGACACTATCGATACTATCGGATTCTTTTAAGTGCTGCTAGTAGCAACAATAAGGTGTTCTCAAAATGATAAGGTCACCTTAGTATTTGCTCAATTCATCCAAACTATAAAATGTTATGTATGGTCAGCTTGTTAAAAAAATTCTACGTTCAAATAAGTGAATACTAAGCCGGCTTTGCTCTTAGAGATGTTCCGTTACATTATGTTTATTTAAATTTATGTAAATATGTGCAAAATTCAATGCGTCAAAATGATAAGGTCAGTGATTACTAAGCAATTAATCTAATCAGAAGGTATCACAATTGTTATTTTTTTTAATAAGCAATTAATCTAATCAGAACCGATTTTAATTTTTTTTTTTTTGTGAAGTTGGTACATCTGCTGTTGATATTCCCGCTAAATCTTAGCGTCATAGCTACCGAGCTCAAATCGGAATGATGGGACCGCCACACGGGGTTTATTCTGGGAACTTTTTGATCAAGACAGTAATTTGTTTGGTCAAATGCAAAATTGTATGTATGAACATATTTTAGTTACAATTCATACTGTTACGTTTTAAATTTTTTTAAACGTTTGAGTTCGTTTAAATTGCGTTAAAATAAAATAAGCTCCAAGTTTGTTGTTGTTTTACACTTTCTCTTTTTTCCTTTACTGCACTATAACTTTTATACACTTTGTCTTAATACAGCAAGTTGATATTCGTTTATACAACACTTTTTATTTGCGCCTAAATAGACTTTACTACATGGCAGCCAAATGATAACTAACTCACCAACGCAATACGCCGTCTTTTATAGCATTTCATAATTAGTTTCGAATGTTCTAGTACAGACCCAAATCTTCGATTTATCTACGTTAATTCAAATAGTGTAAAATTATAATACACAAAAAGAAATCGGACTGGCAACACCGTTACCCATGCAGATAATAGCACTCTTAATTAGTACATGTAATTATGGCGAATATTAAGCTTTAACACAAGCCAATAATGTGGTGAATTTTCTCTTCAGCATTTTCATTTTCGTAACAATACTTTATTTCAGTTTAATAAATAGAAATTTAAGAAACTGTTAAACTTTGCCCCTATGTAACTATAAAAGTTTACAGACGACTAACAACCTGCGTCGAACAAATTTTTGCAAATGTGTGTAGTATCGATAATGAAATAAAACTATCGATGGTCAGCCAAAAACAAAACTATCGATACTATCGATAGTACTATAGATTGTTTTGCAGCTCTATAATGAACGGACATAAGGAATGTTATTCTGTGCGATCATTAGGAATGTGGTATAAGATATACCATAAATAAAAAAGGAGAATTTCGGGTTCATAGTCAAATACTGCGAAACAAATAGCTACTACGGTATATTTTGAGAACTATTAAAGATAGAGTCAAAAAAATTTGTATTTAAAATCCTACATTTCGATAAATACATACATATATTGCGTGTTTTTTATAGCGGTATAGAAATGTAAGCTGGCATTACTTTTCAAGATGGTGACCGATTTAACAGCTGTCAAGTGATTTATTCTCAGTTTAGTTTGGCAATTCATTATGCATAGACTCACGCCCGACGTAGATTCGTCGAATGGGCCCAAAACGAGATTACCGTTGTTCCCGATTTTCATAAGCAAATTTTGTTTAGCGATGAAGCGCACTTCTGGTTGAATGGCTACGTCAACAAACAAAACTGCTGCATTTGGAGTGAAGGTAATCCTCAAGTGTATGTGGAAACACCGTTACATCCAGAAAAACTGACTGTTTGGTGCACTTTATGGGCTGGTGGAATCATTGGTCCGTACTTTTTCAAAAACGATGGTGGCCAGAACGTTACAGTCGATGGTGATCGGTATAGAGCCCTAATTACTAACTTTTTCATTCCGAAATTGAATAATCATAATGTCGAGGAGATGTGGTTTCAACAAGACGGCGCAACATGTCACACAGCTCGTGCTACAATAGATTTATTGAATACACGTTTGCTGACCGCCTAATTTCACGTTTTGGACCTGTGAATTGGCCTCCAAAATCTTGTGACTTAACACCGCTAGACTACTTTCTGTGGGGCTATGTAAAGTTATTGGTCTATGCGGTAAAGCCACAAACGCTTGACAATTTGGAAGGCAACATTCGCCGTGTTATTGCCGATATACGGCCACAAATGTTGGAAGAAGTCATCGAAAATTGGACGTCCAGATTGGACTACATCCGCACCAGCCGTGGGGGTCATATGCCAGAAATCATATTTAAAATATAATGCCACAAGATTATCTGTCGGATAAATAAAATTCATGTCAATCGAATAATCCATCGTTGTTTTATTGCAACTTAAAGTTATACACCTCTATAAAAACACGCCTTATATATCAGTGTAAGATTTCAACGTTGCCTTAATATTTCTGCATAAAACCATATGTATATATAGGTGGTACAAGAACTGCGAGCAGCGCAAGATGAGTGCAGCTAGTACTGTTATAAGTGTAAATTAATTTTATATTTTATTTCTGGGTCAGTTGAATTTTCTACATGTGCAAATCCAAGTCATTACGCGAAATTCTCTGATTTTTAGTCTGCCAAAGGAGAAGTTCTTGTAAACAACGCAATATCAACTGACTCGGATTCTCCTGCACACTCTCACGAACAGCGTAATCCGGTGTTTTATCACCGAATGTTGATTCATTGTTTATCGAACCGGTAGGTTCAAATTTATCCACCACAAGGTGAATAGTCTTCTTTTTCTCTTCCGTTTTGAAAAAACATTTTTATCACTTACACGTGCTGTTGAATGCCATTCCAGATGATTTGGCAAAACAAGCTGACTAACTGACACAGGCAATTCGACACAAGTTTAAATCATAATAAAACAAAGAAATATATTTTCAATATCAATGAAAAGGGCTTTGTTGGATAGAATATTTTATGAAATTAATGTTTAAAAATCATATCGGCCATGTGGCCGCCACGGCCGTTACGTACAAGGTGCAATTTGAAACACCAATTTTCACAAACTTTTAGTAGCATATGAAGCCGTATATCGCCAATAACTCTTCGAATGTTGTTTTCCGCTGTATATTTGTCTCTGGTTTATCGACGTAGACAAGTGACTTTACATTGCCTTAAAGAAAATAATTCAATGGTGTTAAATCACACGATTTTGGTGACCAATTAATTGGACTATTACGTGAAATTATTCTTTCATCAAAAGTTTTTTTGAGTAAACCAATTGTAGCGCGCGCTTCGTGGCATGTGGCTCAGTCCTGTTGGAACCACATGTCAGCAAGATTAATGCCAGCTAATTGAAGTATGAAAACATTTGAAACTTCGAATCATGTCCCCATACCGTTTACCATTGACAGTAGCATTCTGACCAACATCGTTTTTGAAGACATATGGACCAATTACTTCGCCAGCCCATAAAGCGTACCAAGCAGTAATTTTCTATGGATACAATAGTGTCTCGACAAAAGCTTATTGATTTTCCTCTGCTTATTTACGTACCCATTCAACAAGAAATGGACTTCATCGGAGAACAAAATTTTGAATTTTGACGAACAGAACAATTATTTTGATCTGATCTATCCATAATGATATGTCAAACCAAACTAAACAAAAAGCAACTATCAGCTGTTAAATCGGTTGTCTGTCAAATAAAGCAGTTTTGCCAACTCAAAGTTTTGAACCTCTTAAAAAACATTGGATATAAAGACATAAAGATTTCAACATTATTTCCCTGAGTGGTATTTGTTTTTTTACCATTCCATTATTTACATACTAATCCTGCAGCTTAAATAGTTGTTTGATCGGCTTTGATTTAAAAGTCAAATTAAAATAAAAGTCTAAATTTAATAAATTATGTCATAATTACACTGATTTCTTCGAAAGCTTTTAAAAACGTTTTTGAATATTATGAAGCGAATTTTTTATTTTTCTAGTCTCTAATAAAGTTCAAAATATGTATATAAATTTTTTTATATCAACCATAGTTTAACGTTTTTAATCTTCATAAAACGTTTACATATGTATTATATTTGGTAATTTTTTTTTATTTTTATTTATGTTTTCTTGAGACAAACAGCACAACTGACCAGCGTTTACTCGTATTTCTCTAAAAATTTTATTGTAAAAATACATTAGAGTAATAAAACCGCAGTGACGTTTAGTTGGTTGACATATGACCAACAACGACTACAATAACTTTCAGATACTGATATTGCATAAATATTTTTAAAAGTCAGAAAAGCAAGAATAGGGTGAGGAAAATTAAGAAAAAAAATTGCTGTTGTTTGCTGCTATTACAACGTTTGGTTCTTCCTCTCTGGCAATAATAGCTAATGCTGTTATCGCTAATGTTTTAATGTTTTTGTTGTTGTCGTTTTTTTCATAAAAAGGTATTTTGTTAAGTTGCTTGTAAACGATGATGATACCACTGCCATTGCCATTGACCTCTGACAAGTTGAAGTCATTTACTAACTTACGTTTCCATTCAATCATTTCTGTCGAATTTGTTTATTTAGAGAAAAAAGAAAGATACTCGCTTAAGGACAAACGAGTAGACCACAAATTAAGCCGTGTCTTTTGTTTGTTAAAGTGTTTCTCTCCGTATATACTGCAAGAAAATGGATCTGTGTATTGTTTTTCGTTTTCAATTCTGTGAATTACTCATTGTCTTAGAGAAATTCAGCCATACTTCTCAGTGTTATATGCAGCTGTTGTTAAAAGATGTTTAAAAAACGAAAAAAATGAAATTCATGTTATTTTAATGTGTTCGTATATGAAAAACAAAAAAAAAAAAACAAAAAAAAATATAAGCAATAGTTTTCTTATATTATTTTACAACTTGTCTTAGAGGTTGCTGCATTCATGCACATGATTTGTTATTAAATTGCTGGTAATTTTCTAAAATATTGTTGAGCTCTTGCTTGTATTCAATGACATTGCAATTGTTGCTGTTAAATTAGTTGGCGTTATGATGCCTGCCTCCTGCCAAACAGCCAGTCAGTGTATTGAAAATGTATGATTTTTGCTTGTATCGTTTCACTAATAGGCCTTGCAACAGCAACACTGGCATTGTCTTGTCAATACTCCAAATATTGGACATGATTAATAGGCAGCAGCAAGCAACAAATTTTATAGAAATCATTCATTTGAATTTGATTTTCTTTTGCTTTTGAAAATTTAATAATTATCTGATATATTAAAATAGTACATACATACTTATATACGTATTTACATGTTAAGTTCTTTTACATTGAAATGAAAATGAAATTGAAGCTTTTCTTTTTAAGCTAATAAATTGTGGACACACATGATTATTGAAATTTAACATTATTTTAAAGAAGTAATTTTTAAATATACATACACTAGCTTAATCCATCCGACGTTGCCCTTATATATTATAAAGCAAATGCTAAGACGTCCACTGATGTCTCCCGCTGATATATACACGTATATTTATTGAGATGTACGATAATAAATATTATTTTTAATGGGAAGTGTCACGACCACTCTTCCTTTGGAGTTAATTTTTAAACTTAATGTGATAATAGAACAATATATTTTTAATAGTTAATAGTACTTTGTATGGGAGGCAAGTGGGCATGTAACTTGTCCAATTCTGCCTACTTTTTGACTAATGACTTTTACTAACTTCGGAGTCATTGAGACCAAATTGCGAGACTTCCACTTTAACCGTTCTCAAGATATACAAATATCAGTATTTACTTTGTATGGAAGGTACCATGCCTACTTGTACAATTCCGCCATTTTTGAACCGCTAATTTGCATTAATAACCAATTCATTTGGACCAAGTTCGCAAACTTCCATTTTAACCTTTCTCAAGATATACAAAAATTAATATTTACTTTGTATGGGAGATACCATGCCTACTTACCCGACGCCTACCACTTATTGACTGATGATTTGCAAAAAGGTGTCTTACTGTTACCGTTTAGAAAATATAAAAAATAATTATTTCTATATTTCGGGCGTGGTACTGCCCGTTTAAAAAAAAAAGATCAGTGAAAGTAGACCTTTCCAACACACGTGTTGGCTTGTAAATCGGTTGAGTGATTCTTGAATTATTAAATAACAAACATAGACCCCCTTGTTTCACTTGGGATGTAGCGGGAATTATGCATATATGTACATATGTGTTGTCGATTTTTTATTTATTAAATGTAATAACAATTAATGTTATAAAAGATTCCTTTTAATTTTTTTATTTATTTATTTATTTTTTTTTATTTTTTTTTTTTTTGATATGAACTAAATCAGAGATTATAACACGATGATAAAGAAGAGGAAAAATAAAAATATTATTAACAAAGAAATGATTAAATTTCGCATTAACAACTCTACAAACAGTGTTCCCTTATAAACAATACTTTTATTCAAATACAAAAAGCGCTTGATTAATCCTATATTATCTTTGAATATAGGAACTTGAAATGGAAAACCCGATTTAGTATAGAAAATAGAAATTAAGCTCTGAAAGGAAACAACATTTTATGGATAATTATATAAAACCAATAAAAATTAAATCGAGCTACGGTATAAATTATCATTAGCAACTAAATTTATCTGTGGTCCCAAGCAACAACGGCCTAAGTCGAAATTATACATTTTACATATAAAAGTGTTTCGGAAAAACTTGAAAAAATTGATTGCAACATTTAAGATACGCGGTCAATTCTAAAATTAAAGTAAGTATATTTAAGCGCTTATTATAAATGTAATGGAGCTTTATTACGACTTAGGTCAAGATGTTTTTTATTAATAACTTTTTAAAAACACTGTTAAAGAAATGGGGATTTCACTTATATATTAAGTTTTGTTAGTAGAATATGATGGCCGATATTGTCTTAAATCGACTTAGGCGGTTATCAATTGTGACCACAGATACATAAGAACACAAATAGTAGCAAAATTTTGATTATGAAAAGCCAAAAACTAGCAACCTCCGGTATATGTATCACTACAAAATGCAAATAAGTATAGTTGCTCTTTTTGGACCTATTTATCCCATTTTAATTACTATGTTAATTTAATACCTATGTTTCCGATATTATGCTTTAATTTTTATACGAATTACGAAGCTTTAAGAAGAGAATGATTTTGTTCAGCTTCACTCTTCGCTTTTAAAAAGTATAATTTAGTAATCAACAAAGAGTAATTAGAATTCATTATTATTAATTGTTCTAGTCATTGTAGAAATTTACCGTTAATGCATTTTATAAAAACGTGGTGTTAAACATTTCTTTTGATTGATGTATGCACTTGATAGTTAACTTTCAAAAACTAAGTGTGCTTTAATTTATTAAAAAAAACATTTTCACATTAAATTATTGACTTACCGACGATGACGTTTGACTCTTCCGGCTCAAATTTTCTAATTTATCAGAACGCTAGTATCATTGGCATGCCAATGAATTTTAGTGAATTAAATTTGCCAACTTATCGTTATATTTTAAAGTATTATTTTTTCTTAAATGAACGATTTTTCTTTTAATCAAAAAACAACAATCGTATGCAAGATTTTCTCTGATAATTGCAAACAAAATAATTTAATTTTGAGAAAATATATAATATTGCACTGAAAACTAGAAAAAGCATTTTAAAAAAACTAAACACTTTTCTCAACAAATAGCATAATGCTATAACAAAAATATCAAGAGGTAATACACTTTCAGTATTTGACACATCGTTGAATGATGTAAATTATATCCTCTTACAAAGCATGCATTATTAACACACCAGTAGAAAAAAATACAATTTCTGAATGCGTGTTACATATAGCAAACCAACTGTTCAGCGAACTCCCAGCTAGCTTAGATCTTTTGTATAGCTTACACCCTTCACAAATAAACGTTGCTTCTGAAAACGAATTTGCAATGCCAGCTGCAAGGGATGTTATTATGTGTAAAAAGGGACCTTACGCTAAGAGATACAACACAATTAATTTTGCTATGATGTGTGATAAATCTATCATATAAATCGGCATTTCAGACAAAGTTGCCTCGTGTTTAGCTACAGCTTTATTTAAAGACAAAATATCACTCGAGAGTAGAAAAGGATACTAATATAGTGATTGTTAAAAAGCCGGGAAGCATGTTGTTAGGTCACATAAGAGTTGACGCTGTGGAACTGAAAATGGAATCTAAAGGTAAGATCAGACGATTGTCGTAATGCAACAATAATTAGTGTATTTTATATGCCAATCGTGTGATTGTACAATTTATTGGCTCATACGGCAACTCACAATATTATTGTGCTTATATATCTTAAGCAACCCTGGTGCGACAATCGTGTGAAAGCTTTATCGGCAATCATGCACCAATGTAAATTCAAAAAACACAACAGTATTTATTGTATTTTTGTGTGGCAATTGAAGAAGACAATAATCATGGATTTTTATTTTTAATTCATTTCTTTCTAAAAAAAACACGTGTTTATACGGTATTTATAATTGTCATCCCTTAAAATATAATTTTTTTGTATTATTTATATGTAAATTGTATCACAAATTTCCACCATTTATTTTTTTTACACCGGACACCTGATAATCAAAGCCGGTGCAATTTTTATTTTTTAGAGAACAAATCATTTTTACTTTAAATATAATTTGTAATTATATTCCAATTGAAATAAATAGATATTTTAGTGAATTATTTTTTTTAATTTATTAAAATGTTTTCTCATATTCACAACATGAATGGCCATTCTTGTGAGCCAATCTCTGACCCACACACTTCTTTTCTTTTTCTTGTATTTCTTTTTATTTATTTGTTCATTAAATGACCTACATATACATAAAGAGGACGCTATTTTCTTTTTTTTAAAGAATGAACCATTTTGAACATAAACAAAATTAATTTACTACAACAGCTGACTCACAGAGTTGCCGTAAACTAGAACTATCGTGTGACAGCGTTGGGACAATTATTTTCAATACATCGTTTCGCGCCACCTTGTGACAATAAATTTTCTATAAAATACGACAACCGTGTGAATACAGAATTTTTAATTGGGACAATTTTATTATTGTGCCCTAATTTGGTATATTTGCGTTAATCGTGTGATCCCAGCTTAAGAGTGTTTAAAGTTTTGTTGAATAAGCAATTTTTAGCAATTTTTAGCAAATCCAGAAAATATATTGTTAACAATGCTTTTCGATGATAGGAAATCCGTTCGTGAAACAGCCGTTAACAAAATTTTATATTGTCATGAACATTTGTATAAGTGAACTAAACTCAGGGCTTACAATAAGCATCCCATTAGATAATGACAATATATTATCTGAGAATCCATTCACTGCAAGCATGACGATGTTTTGGCAGTGACTTTAAAAAGTTAAGCCCAAACACCCCGAATGGATTGTACAAAAGACTTAGGTTCTGTTGTTTGATTTACAAAATTAATTAAAAAAGTTGTGTTCTTACTGATTGTTCAATAATATTACATACTTAAGTTTTTAGGTAAATTTCCTAAATAAAGGCCTCATAAATATGGCTTAAAAAAATTAAGTATAATTAAGCCCACCATTATTTAAAAATGTGGTATTTTTTGCATAAAACAGTATTTTGATCCCATTTCCTATCACACTGGTCTACAGCAAAAAACGCCTTTAAATAAAACTATATGGAATATAATGATTTTGATGCGTTAAATTAAAATCCGTTTTTAGTTTTTTCCATCGGGCTCAAATTTTTTTCATGGGCGTGGCAAATTTGTCGCCCAAAATATGGTAGTTATGCTAATATATTTCATCATAACTTGAAAACGACTTGACCGCTTTTAAGGAAAATACCACCAAACGTTTAGGAACATAATTTCCTATAAATCACCTGAACAATTTTTTTTTAATTTCAACAGTTTCGCCCATAAAAAAAAATTTCAGCCTGATGAAAAAAAAATAAAACAGATTTGAGTTCAGCGCATCAAAATCATAATATTTCATATCGCTTTATTTAAGCGCGAGAAAGTTTTTTGCTTTGTATAGACCAGTGTTATTTGAAACTTAATTGAGATCTGAATCCTGGTACTTTTTGGGATAGAAGCATTTATGTCAAAACCCTGTTGTCAAATTTAAACGATTTTCCCCAATTTCCAAGATTCCATTATGTCTCTATGCGGGAGCTAGGTTTTACTTTTAGACCCATAGTTTCTTAGGCAAGGTTTCTTAGAATTTATTGAAAATTACGTTTTTGCTATATGTCTAATTATAAAAAAATTTATTCACCCTAATGTATCATGTTTCTGAAGATTAAAAAGCAAATTACATTTCATTCATTAGTTTGTTAAATAAGTAGTTTTAATTTTATGTGAGATTTAATTTAATCTAATTAAAGCAATGATTTTTAAATGACAATAAAAGACTATTTTTGCGTTATACTAACCACGAGCACACATGAATTAAATTAACAACAAGAACTACATACGTACTCATCGTAACATGAACAATATTAAATCACTTTTATGCAATGATTTAAAAAAGCTTTCTTTACTTACACTAACAACGAACACAACGAATTTAGGCGCAAAATAACAGTTAAACACCAGTAAAAATTCAAAAGGCACTCCTTTATTCTACATCACACTATGTAACGTATTAGATCAACAACGAAGACGACGTATATTAGTATATCGATATTGATAATAACGAATCGAACGGAATAGGAACTTAAAACACTATACGATGTTCTCTACATTTTCTTTCTCTGCCTTTTTCTTTTCTTCATAGTAAACACACACACACACGTATTGGATAAGCAGCAACAACGCATACGTACTATCAACCGACAACGAATATTCCAGAACAAGAAGTGAAATAAAAATTTGGCAGACAATTGAACTTTTGCAATTGTCCACTTTCTTCAATGCATTTTAGCTTTTAATTAATGAAACAATTAACTTTTTAACACATTTTATGCAAATTTAACAAAAACTTTCTTTTAATAATTGGTTTTTCTTAAAATCTGTAACCACTCGGAACCAATCCGAGCAAAATTTTAATAGAAACTAAAGTAAGAATAGAATTAATAAAGGGATGGTGAAAATGTTCAACTTAATGAGAGTTATTAAGTTGTTGTTGTTTAAATTGAGAGATCCGTTAAAGAAGATGTTTAATTAATTAATAAATATTAATAGAGCGGGGTTGCCATTATTTAAGAATATATTTATTTTATGAAATATGAAGGATGGTCCAACCATAATGCACGATGTTAATTATGAGTTATACGTCAAGTTTTTTGCACAACTTAATTTGACATTGTTTCAGTGTTTGACAAATTCAACAGTAGAGAGATACATAATTCAGCAGCACGTTAAGATTGTTGAAGACTTTTACGGAAAGGGTTCGTTCAAACCAAAATGCGTTAAAGAAAATTATCTTCAGCGACGAGGCACACTTTTACTTCAGTGGATTCGTTAACAAGCAGAATTGCCGCATTTGGGCAAATGAGAATCCACGACTGGTTGTTGAAAAGCCGATGCATCCACAAAGAGTGACTGTTTGGTACGGTTTATGGGCTGGCGGCGTCATCGGATCGTATTTCTTCGAAAATGAGGTCGGCCAAGCAGTTACCGTGAATGGTGTTGGCTATCGCGAGATGATAACGGAAGATATGGACCTGGACGATATCTGGTTCCAACAGGATGGTGCCACCTGCTACACAGCCAACGAAACAACAGCTCTTTTACGCGAGAATTTCAGTGGCCGTGCTATCTCATGTCGTAGCGACGTTAATTGGCCGCCACGATCATGTGATTTGACACCGTTGTACTTCTTTCTTTGGGGATATTTAACAGAAAAAGTGTGCGTCCATAAGCCAAGAACAATTCAAGAGCTAAAGGATGAGATAATTAGGCACATCAACGATATTGCACCTCAATTATGTCTCAAAGTCTTTGAAAATATGGACCGACGTATAGAGGTATGCCAACGATATTTTGTTTCCATTATAATAAAAAATATTAAGATAATTTTCTAAAAACTTTTTGTTTTACTTACAATTAACATCGTGCGTTTTGGTTGGGCCACTGTTCAGAAGCAAACATGATTTCTTATAAAATTTATGAACAGGTAACAGGTAGAAATTTAGCGGTTTAAAAAAGGATTTATTTAAAATTTAGTTCAACCATTAAAATTTATTTAACATTTGTGCTGGTGGATGTATCAGTTTTGTGATAATTCATTATTGCAGTTATGCCGCCTTGCCTATACAAGTTCAGTGTTGAAGTATAACACTCTGCAGAGCGTTTGCGTAGTGCAAACGTTGAGAATGTGGTAAAACATCGATGACTGACGATGAACTTACTTTGTCACACATGACTTTTTAAAGTAACTGTCCAATTTTTTATTGTTGACAGAAATTGATTTTGTCTTGCAGATGTCCATGCATGAGTTAGTCCTAAATTTCTAAATTCTGATTTCTTTAGTACGGTGACGTTACAGTGACGTTGTTGCACGCTAGTTTTATTTGAATCATTGTCACCAATGTCATACAAATTTCGACTACATTCTGATTCTGTGAAAGTGGTTCACTGCTGAAAATATTATAGTGATAATGTCGCTCAACTACGCAAACGGCATAACATATCGAAGAGGCCCCCGAAAATGTAGCTTGTGAAAATCATTGGTGTAGTGATTAATATTTATTCAAATTTTTGGTATCCTTTGACTCTAACACGGATTTTGAATACTAAACAACAAAAAAGATCGGAGTACAGAGTTTCTTGAGTTATATAACGAAGCACCTGCATTGTGGCACATCAAAGTGTTTACTGTAGTAATAAAGTCATGAAATTTTAAACTTATGACAAAGCTATATATAGTGGTTCGGACATGAATCCAAGTTTGGTTTATATGGTTAAATCTGACTACATTTTTAAAAATTTTTGCTAAGGAATTTGTAAATACATATGTAGTTATATCAGTATACATACAATTGTTGTCCGTAAATAGCAGGCCACCACTATATATTATAAATTTCTTTGAAAGTTTATTTGTTTGTTGCATAAACGAATAAAGCTACGGTCACATTTGTTAAATATTTGACGAAAAACGTAACCACTTTTTTATAAAAAACATTTTATGAAAACATTTTCTTTTATGTCAGCGTTTCTTAAAAAAATATTTCAAAAGAAAAACAAAAAACAGAAGGAAAAAATATTTAGATTTATAAATTACTTAATTAAAAAAAATAAAATAAAGAACAAATATTTCCATAAAATAGTGGTCACTTCTTTTGTAAAATATTTGACAAATATAAACACAGATAGATCTAGCTAACGAAAGTGTTATAGTTTATGTTTTTTTTTTTCAAAATTAAACTTGACGACGTTAAAATCGGAGAAAATGCGCAAAGGGGAATTGCTCTTCCACATAAAGGGAAATATGATAATTTCCCAATAATGGAGTGATATTTAAAGCTTTGTGTAAGCGTTTTCTTTATAGAAACTAATAGCTAGTAAGAAAACAGAGTAAATTCTACTTAATCCACTGAAAATTTACGGAATTGTTTAATTTTTAGCAACAGTTCGATTTTGACTAATGTGGCAACATTGATCTGGATGTACGGTGACGACTAAATGAAACACCTGGCACTTGTGAATTGTATATGTACATATCTCGAAGTAGGCCTTTTGAATATAATAAGAAAACATATTAAATTAAATTATTTTTAGAGAAATAAAAGAAGCTTTTGAAATTAATAGTTCTTAAATAAATATTGTTTACATACGGATTATTACAACTAATTTGTAAAATTTTTCTCTTAAATAAAGTATGCAAAAAAAAAAAACGCCAAGCTGCTAAAAGTCCACGATTTTTTTATGAGTTGCTTTACCAACAAGCGTAATGACTACGTCAGTTTTCAACAGATTTCAAAAATATTAGTATCATTTTATACATAACTAAACATACTTCCTTATGGTAGGTCTTAAATAGTACGGTTTCTATATTAAGTGCTGCCTAAAATACACAAATGTTTTTCAGAGCTACTTTAGTGAAACATATTGTTATAAAACAAAAACACCTAAAAAGATACACGAACTTTTAAAACTATAAACTTTATTATACTACGTTCACACGAGACTTCGGATTACTTCGTTCTCTGTTGGTATTACTTAATTGGCACCTTTTCGTCGCGCTATGCTATTATCCAACATTTCTTATCTTTTTCAAAATTATTCTGATAAACCGAGTTATTTTGTTAAACAAAATTAAAGCGATTAACAATGCAATAGTTGTTGTTGCCGACTTAAAACTGTCTTTATTAAATATGTTTTGATTTATCTCTGGACTCTCTTTTTATATGAACACAGAAAATAAATAAAAACCATATTGATTCTTGCTACACACAAAAAAAAAATTATTTATTAGTCAACAAAATGTCAAAGCCATTGGTAGCAATATTCGTTGCGTTGGCTATTTTTGCTTCGGTTGAAGCTAATAATGGTGTGGAAACTGTATTTAAGGACAATGAAATAATACCCGATGTTATACCAAAGGCACCCAAGCACTTTTTATGGTAAAGGTATTAAAAGAATTACGTAGTAGAAAAATATAGAAATTTAATATTCAATTGAAGCAATTAAATGTATGTGTCACATGACAATGAACTATAGGTTGACAAATGAACTGACCCTCACCCAAGTAAAACATCAATCTAAATTTTAATTCAGGCAGAGGAAAATTAATGTTATATACTTATAATGATCGGTTCAGATGCTCCTAGTTGTGCGGATCCTAAGTTTCGTGAATTCCGCAACTGACTAGTTGCCAATATACCCGGCTATAATGTGATGTTACAGTTGCCTATATAGGTTCAGGACCACCAAATGGCACTAACCATCATCGCTACGTCTTCTTATTATACAAACACTTTTAAGAACACCACCAAAATTACCGATAAACTCGAAAAATATCCAAACACATAAGAGTCATGGTTTAATGTCACATATGCCAGTGAAAAATCAAGTCATAAATAAAAACAAACAGAAGTAATCGTATAGACGTTTCAATAATCAATTTAAATTTAAAGCTGCTTTTATTGATGAAATGAAATATAACATATTTAACTTTCCTGGATGCTTAATAGTGTGGCGAAGATAAAAAGGCACTAAATCCAAAACATACGGTGGAGATGAAAATGAGCTCGTTGGCTATTGGAAATTTGTAATTCCGTTGAAAATACAACGGAACTTTATGCTTATTTGGTTATATTAAAAAGCAAATTACGCGGAAGTGCTTTAAAAATGAGTTTACTATTTCTAGTAGGAAAACGACCCAAAGCATACAGCTCACAAGGTGAAAATTTAGCTTCTTTGAAACACACTACACACACACTAGTTACACCTCCTCAATGTCTGGACCGCATTGAGGCCTTTTGAAAATTTTTCGAAAGAAATGTTGGAAAACATTAAATCCAAACTAAATCACAACAGAAAACAATGCTTCTGGATAAATGGAATAAAATAAGTTCTTAAGCAGTGAAAAACTTTTTAAATTCTAAGTTCTCTTACATAACCGAGGCTACCCAAACAAATATTAAAAAAAGTAAAAATTTGGAATGGTTTGTAGTAGTTTGTGTAGAGTAAATTATTTAGTAATTTTTCAGATGTATCCTTACTTTTGCAGTGTAAATTTCCGAAGTTTTATTTAATTTTTATATATAAATCTATTCTGAAGAAATAAAATTCTTACTTTTTTTGTTTAATTTATATTTGTGTTTTGAAATGTTTCCTTATTGTTCTGTTACATTCTTAAAAAATAAAGTAAAAGAAATCTTTAAAACATGTTGCTGTGTCCTTAGTTTTAATTCCTGCTGTATATAACCGCCAGCCACTATGCCCAGAACTCGTTGATTTGAGGCTTTCAGTGCTTGTTAGGAGGAGATTCGACTATAAGGACTACGATCCGAACAAAAAACTTGCCTTCATGGCGAGTGGATGGCTAACTGTTGCCAGACAGAAGCTACGAGGACCATGGTATGGCAATGGATACATAGTAACACAACGGGATCTACAACTTGAACTTAAAACAAGGGACACTACGACTGGTTACGATGTAGATGTCGATCGATTAAATACAAATTTTCTATTATACCTATGCCCAACTCTAATATCAGCTACTATGAGACTACTATGATATTAATAAATTGAAAGCCACCACTATAGTACTATAATGCATAAATCATTTCTAAGTATTAAATCAGACGCAATTGGTTGTGATAAGGTTGATCCAAGATTTTTTAAAATTATATTGGACCACATTAAAAGATATACCTATAATGCATTATCTTATACCCAAACTTGACAATATTTATAGACATATCGCAATATTACCATAATTGGCCAAGATGTTTAAATGCTTAGTCCATAAGCAAATTAGTGAACAACAACTCTCTGGTAATCAGCAGACAATCTGGATTTCAGTCTACTCACAACTATATTACTGCATTAGTAGATGTTGTCGAAGAATTAAGCTCAAAATTAGATCAGAATATGTTTTCATTTCCGGTTTTTCTTGATCATTCGAAGGCTTTCGATACTGAAAAATAAGTTTGGCTTTTTATCATCTACGAAAGATTCCTTTATACATGCATGTCAGGCAGTTTACCATGGTGATAATAGATCAGCGAAATACCAACGGTCTTGGGCAAAATGCTAAAAAAATCAAAGGCTATTATAATAGGGAAAATACTATTTACCGAACATGCTGCCATCACTACTTGTTGGTAACTCGTCAATAAAAATTAAATAACCATATAAATTCTCTATGTGGTAAGACATATGGTAGGTTAAGAAATTCGTATATGTACGCTTTCTTTTGCCAAGTATATGTACGCTTTCTTTTGCCAAAAACATATCTAATTCCTACTCTTTTATATGGGTGTGAACTTTTTGCTGGTCTAGATTCAGTCAGCAACCATAAACTTAACGTTACATATAGTAACAACGCCAGATAAATTTTTGGATTAGACAAACACGACAGTATTTCACATTTTTCAAGGAGAATTCATAATGTGTCACTGGAAGACATTTTGAAATGTTGTTCTGACATTTTTTTGCATAAGATTATTTATACTTAATTTCGAAAACTAACAGAAGTTATAGGATCATTATCACTATCATAATACAGATCAGACATTATTGCATGGCACTGCGATCCATGGGATCTATTAAGACCCTTCCGGTCTACAGTTTGTTTAACAGATCTGCTGCCTTCCTAATGAACACCAGCAGATCTGAAACTATAATGGTTGATATGTCACTCAGTGAGACGCTATGTCCACTTAGACATATCCATCTAAGTCTTTTAAGAATTCCACATTCACATACACACGCCTGTGAGCGCAGTCTCCAAGCATCCACATCTGTGCCCTCCATCCTCTTCAGATGCGCTCGTAGTCTACAGCGATCCAAAAGAAACTCCGTTAGCAGTTTCAAATACGGCATTCCATACCTTAAGAACTTCAGAGTAACGCCCAGTCCGCAATTAACTGATCGCCACCCTAGAGTGACGTAGTGCCCTTTGAGCATTCCAGTGTTCCAGTCATCTGGCAGTTACCCAATCCTTGAATAGATTGAGGATGGTAGTAAGTGGTGCTGCACGGCAAGGTTTGTGTGCCATGGAACCAAAGCGATTTCAAAGTATCGTAGCAATATTTGACCAGTCTAGATGTCATACAATTCGAGCCAAGTGGCTTTAAGGTCTTACCCATGAGCCCACGGTCCAGGTTGATCTCCACACATATGTGTAGCAATGGCCATGATCTCATGAAAGACACCTAGCGATTTACTCAGTGGGATCGAAAAGTCTCTATTGGGTACATGAACACCAGTAAAATCAAATTTACTCCGAACTATGTATATATGAATATAATATTGTATATGTATGTATGTATATAATACTTTTTTTTCTTTCTTTCTCTTTTTTCTTTAGAATTTAATAAATATTTCAATTTTTTTCAATTCTTCTGAATGATGATGAGTTGTTATAACTTTTAGAACCAATTTATCTTTATCTATCCAGTACTACTACATAAATAAAATTATATTATTGTTGTACTTCGTTTTAATATGATAATCTTAATCTGTATATAAAAGAGGACCCTCAAATGCGTTGTATTGATGTTCTCTGAAATGCGCCAACCTTGGTACGGTAATAGTTGAAGGTTCTGAATTTTATTTAAATAACTCAGTAGTTAATACACATCATCAATCGAAATATGGGCGATCTAAATAACTTCTTAGATAGTACAAACCATCCGCTAAAAAGTTGGCGGAATCGGATAAGTGGGCATGGTACCTCCCATACATATTATATAATGATTTTTGTGTGTCTTGAGAATGGTTAGAGTTAAAGTTTCCAAATTTGGCTTAAATAAATTAACAGTCAATACAAACCATCCATTTAATAATGAATATGAAATATTGCATGTGTAGTAGGGAGATCGGACGGTTATTGTTCGACCGGTTTTAATCGTTTTTTTTTTTTGACAACCCTGAACGTCTCACAAAGAACGTGAAAACCAAAGTAGATCGAAAAAGATAAGCGCACTTGAGCAAAAACAACTTTTTCTCATCTTTTTTAAATAAATATTGATTTTTATATATGGAGCATGATCAATTAATCTTATTGAAAGCAGCCCACAAACGCCGGCTCCGAACAGTAGATATATTAGTTAGTCGCTTGTAATTTTGTGAGGTGATATCGCTGTTGAAAATTTAAAGATGGTGTGGCCTGGGATTGAACCGACGTCTTCTTGGCTGGAAGGTGGCTTTCTTACCTAACACACCACAGTAACACACACACTATTAAATACTTAGAGCATGAATTTATATACAGTGCTGTCCGAGACCTAATTAACTTTTCTTGTCGAGGCAATTAAGGACTCGTATATTACTAATAGTTTTATTCAAAGTAAAACATTTAGTTCTTGTTATCTTAGCACCTAAATTATAACTATAATAACAAACCTTTAATTCCATTCTCTACCAAGTAATACCTTGAGTAACTATTCGAAACTTAAGCAACTTCCAGTACTTTGTGTAATATACTTTGTTTTTTATGGTCTCCACACTCCGTTTTGGCATAGTGTCTAAGAGGTTTGTTAGAATTATTGTAAGTGTTAATTGCCACTTTAATTTTAAGCTCTCCGGCTGGTTCTGCTTATTTTTAAAATGACGTGGGCCAGCGTTCTTGAAGCGCACAATCAAGAACAATTTTATTTAAATAAAAGAACCAGTTAACCGGTTATTTAAACAATTATTAACCAAGAACCGGTTTTTAAAAATCGCTACTTTTCGAATTATTCAAACACCGGTTCTTAAAAAAGTCGAATAATCGATCTCCCTAATGTGTAGAGAACGGTAACATTTAAAGCTTTCTTTATCTATTCACATCAGTCAAAAAGTAGGTACAATACAAAGGCTCCCAGCAACGCGGGAGGGATTACTCTAGTAAATAAATAAAATAAAGTGAGCCGATGATAGCTGGTGGTAGCCGAACCTATGTTTAATCACGAATAAAATGCTTGTTTGTTTTGAAAATTCGTTCGAAATTGACAGAGTTCTTAAGTTTTTTAGTAAAGCAACTCATAAAAAAATCTGTTTGTTCTATAAAATTTGTTGTTCTTGTGGTCAAAAAAGTACTCCCAAAAAAAATTGTTTTTTCATACCGAACAAAAATTAAATTTCCCATCATTGATACAAACGGTCTTACTAATTGCTTGAGTCGTTTACGTTATTCCTTGCTTGTCAAAAACAATTCAACGTTTGTGTCTTTAGTCTTTTGTTTTATTTTTCTACTGTCCTCTACAAAATGCATATTGTACATAATGAACAATTTTGAAATGTTTTATGATTATTTGTACAAAATAATTAAAAATTGTAGTTTTTTCATTTTAATTTACTTTTCATTATGAATTACGAAACAATATTAAAATAATATCTTTTTAACAATATTTTTTAACAGCTGAATTACAATAATTTGAGGGTTTTTAATTTCGAAAACTTGTAATTATTACATAAAATGATGAGAAAAGTTTACATTTTTGGTGATGTCGTCTGACTTTTATTTTTTCCGGTGTTTCATGCAATACAAAGAAATTACGTTTAAATTTATGATTTTCTTATAATAATGAATGAAGTTTGGTATGATTTGGAAAGCTATTTTAACAATTTCTTTCCTTTTTGGAAATATCAATGGGAAAGCGCTTAATTAAACTTAAAATAATAATTAATTTTGTATCTTATGTACATGTGTATGTATGTATGTATGTATATATGTATTTTTTTAAAATTCATCAATAATTGTATGTTTCTATCAATGATTTAATTTTTTTAAATTTTTTACTTTACCATAATAAAACCCCCACATCAATGACCATTTTTGCATTCAAGAAATATATCTAATTTTTAACTATTCTTGACATAATCAATACCTTTTGAAATCAATATTTAAATAGAAAATAAATTGTAACACATCATAATCTCAAATAGACACCTTCAATCTATTTTGGATAACATTTAAAACGAAATTAACATGTTAATTAAGTTTTTCATTATCATTAAATAAAATCATTATGATGATTTCATTTCAGTTTTTTTTTTAACTAACAAACCAATTAATTTCAACAATTTTTTTCTATTTTAATTACAGATCGTTTTAAACAGAAACAGTGAACTGATGATATTTGATTTTTTACTCGCATTTTAAAAATTGAAGTGAAGTGTTGCAAAAAAAATTTTTTTTTTTTTTTTTTTTTTGGCAAAACAATTTTAATAGAAAATTTTTTAAAATATATTCACCTTTTTGGAGAAAATAACTTAAGCGTGGAGTACTTAGTGAAAAAAGGAAAATCATTTCATTACAATCATACGTGATCAGGAGTAATTGCCAAGTAATTATAAAACAACAAATCGATTTTCTACACAATTAAACGAAATACATGAAAGTAATAAAATAAATTTTTTTTCAAATAAATACTTGAATAAAATTTTAAAATATTTAACTTAAGGAAAACATTAAGTGAAAACCAACAAAAAACATACGAAAAAGTTCAAATTCCGTAATTTTGTTCAAGTGCATCAACATGTTCATTAATTTCTGTTGCATGCAACCATTTAAATTGTTTTCAAAAATATAGCAAAACTACATTCAAAAATCAATAACATTCGGCAAAGAAAAAAGAAAAATAATAACTAAAAAAAAAATTCCATGTAAAGTGAAGTGAAATTTATTGTTATTTTATTTTTTTAAATTAATTGTATAGTCTTTTGTAAAAGTCAAGTCAACCAAGCAACCAATCATTAAGTTTTAGTAGTGAGTTAATTATTAAATAATTTTTTTCATTTTGTTAAACCAAAAAAAAAAAAAAAACAAGAAAATGTATCGTCCAAATTTTTATGAATCAACATGTTTACGTTGCAATGAAACGGTTTATCAAGTGGATCGTGTTGGTCCTTTAAAGGATTTTACATTTTTCCATTCCGGCTGTTTTAAATGCGTACATTGTGGCACAAAATTAACACTGAAAACATATTACAATAATCAACATAAACAGGATGATAAAGAGGTAAGTTTGAGATTAATTAAATAATTATTTTCAATTATGTATAAAATGAATTAATTCGTTAATTAATCAGAATTAAGTGCTAAAATATAATTAAACTAGCCTTACCCATCCGACGCTGCCCTGAAAAAAAATGGAAGATAAATTCTCTTTTCTCCCAATTCATTTGTTTGTCACCTGTCTGTCTTTAAAGGGAAAATGATAAACGATTTTTGACATCTCCCGCTGATAAATTTATTGAAATGTACAATAATTATTATTTTTATGGAAGCTCCCACGACCACTCTTCCGGTGATCTTAAAGTGCAACATGATTATAGAATAGCATGTGGAAAGATTGAAGACTCTATCTTTTATAGTTGACAAAATATATCATCACAACTACATACGTGTTTCGTAAAAATGGACTATGAACCAAATCTCTCCTTTTACCAATTATTAGTCCACCCATTTTAGTGGGTGATGACTGTTAACAAAGAAATAACTTATCTTCAAGAAAAAAATGCATGCGCATTGCAAAAGAAAAGTCAGTAATTTTGGTTGTTTTACCCTTATTTTAATGTCCCATAGATCCAATTTTGAAAAAAGCATGCTACTGCACTTCTGCTAGCTTGTCCTATAAGCAAACTGATATTTTCATATGACTTAATTTGGCCCATTCTCCCAGGTTTTAACCTACCTTAGGTCCAAATTTGTAAAAAGCTTACTCTACAACACTTTTGTTAGTTGGATGTATCTTTTTTTCGACTTTTAAGAGAAACGGTGCAGCCGCATTCGCGTGAATGACACCCAAACAAACAAGGAAATAAACTTGCAAGGAATTTATAATACACACGTATCGGGTGATTTTTTGAGAACATTCGGATTTTGCATACTATCTTCAACATATCTGCCGGTATCTCACGAATAAATTCTTCAATATTGGCTTCCACTGCGTTAACCGTTGCGGGCTTGTCCCTATAGACACGAGGGTTAACATAGTCCCACAAAAAATAGTCTAAAAGCATTAAATCTCACTCGATTGGGCCATTATTTCGCGTGCTGTGTGACATGTAGCACTGTCTAGTTGAAACCACATGTCAGCCAAGTCCAGCTCTTCCACTACGCGCAAAAAAAAAATGTATGCCTTCGGCGTCTTTGAAAAAGTGCGATCAAATGATGCCACTGGCTCATAGTACACACCAAACAGTGCATTTTTCGGAATGCATTGGCAGTTCTTGCAATGCTTCTGGCTGCTCTTTGCACCAAATACAGCAATGTTGTTCACTAATTCATTCAACCAGCCATGAGCAGCACGATGAGTGCACGATGCACTTTCTTAACCGAGCATGAATTTTGATTATAAAATTCAAAAATCTACAAACACTGTTTGCTTGTACAAATGTCGATTCATGTTAAATTATAGACTATACTGAACATGTTTAAAAGTAATATGTTATACGAAAACAGCTGAGCTGCCAAAGACAGTGTTGCCATAAGAGAGTTGCTAAAAAATCACCATTTACTAGATGAAACCATCCGCCACGGCGTTGCCCGAGAATCTATACATGTATATGTATGTATTCTACCTGTTTTTTGAAACTATTTGTCTTTATAAAGCAAATGCTGTCTTTCGCTGATATATTTGTTAAGATGTAGCGGGTGGGCCATCTATCGGCTTAAACTTGAACCAGTGGTTATTTCGAATCTGGCATTCTATTTTAACACAAAATTCAGTATATTATCTCCACTGAACGAAATGAACCGATTTACGCTCGTGCAAGGTTGGGTGTTATTGGAAATTAACTTCCAAAACAAAGACAGTTAGTCGGAAATGAAAAAAAATTAGGCTCATCTTGGTAGGTACGTTAATAGCAAAATTTCCGTATTTGGGACTTAGAAAAATCAAACGTTTTCTTACAGACCCCAATGCACCCGAGTGATTATTTGGTGCAGCTTGTGGAGCGGAGGTATCATTGGCCCATATTTCTTTAAAAATGACGACGGCGCAACCATTACGGTCAATGGAGACACCTACCGCACCATGATAACCGAATTTTTGTGCCCGCTCTTTATGGTATTGATGTGAACGATGTTTGGTTTCAACAGGATGGTGCAACTTGCCACAAATCTCATGCCACAATCGATTTATTGCGTCAAACGTTTGATGGTTGTTTAATTAGCCAAAATGGTGATGTCAGTTGGCTGCCAAGAAGCTGCGATTTGACACTGTTGGACTATCTTCTGTATGGCGCCGTTAAACACATGTGTTGTGCCGACAAACCAGAGACAATTGAGCATTTGAAGGCCAATATTCGTGATGTCATTACCGAGATACGACCCTATACACTCAAAAAGCTCTAAAAAATTGGTCCGATCGAATGGAGTACTGAGAAGCCGGTCACGGCAGCCATATGAATGAAATAGAATTTCATTTCTAACGGGAACAATTGTCCTTCACAACAACAAAAAATATCGCAAAATTTTAAACCGTTTTTGCTATATTGCATTTTTAAATTTGAACATTTAAATGGCTCAACTATACGATAATATTTTTTTTTGAGTTTGGAATTTTTTATTTTAATGTGAATCTTGATAATAGCAGACTATATTTTTAATAGTCATCAAGATATACCGTTGTCTGTGTGGAAGATACCATGCTCATTTATCCGATTCCGTCCACTTTTTAACTGATGATTTGCATTGACTACGAACCTATGTGGATTAAATTTAGAGTGTCTTACTTTTACTTTTTTTAAGTGGTTCTCGAGTTATTAAATCATAAACATGGGACAACTTATTTTTATATATCGTCACCTTAAATGCAAACGTACTTTACTACAATTTTATTTTTTTACAAGAAAAGCAAAGAACGTTACAAAATATATAATAATAAAGTTTCTTTACAACTTTTTCAAAATTTACTTATGGTATGGAGACCTACTAACTTTTTAGCAATTTTGTTTCTTTTTTCTATAAATTTAAGTTTTTATGTTAGTTATGACCTTTCTACTTGCTTTTTTCTGCAGCAAGAAGACGGTAACTACAGTAAAGTAATTTTTATATGTGTAACCAGTAATGCCATAAATATTAGAGAATCCACGCTTTTTAATAAAAATACTAGCGGTTACTCGCACTCAAAATCATATTTTAGATCGCCAAATGCATAAAAGGTTTGATTAAATGCAATAATCTTTTTACTATGTGCTTGTATTAGTAAAAAAATATAAAAATCTAATACAAAAAAATTAATCAATTCTAAAAAAGCACCTAAAATAGACTTCAAGTGGTGCACTACATTTTTCCTATTAATATCTTGAAATAAGTATAGTTTTAATACTTCGAAATGTTGCTTGCAATTACAGCTTGAAGACAAAGTGGTTTACTTTTAAACAGTGTTGTACAAACTTCGAGTTCAATACAGGGTTGGCAACCTACTGGGTAACCCTATAAGCCCATCCGGGTTTTATTGGTTTAAAGGTTTTCGTATATTTCTTACAACAAAAAAAGTATACCATAATTTACGTATTGGGAGTACTAATTAATTCAATCCTTTTTTCAGTTCAAAAAGAAAATGAATTAACAAATTTATCAAAATAAAAATTTATCAAATCACTGCTTACATCTTTCCTCGCCCCTGAGCCATTTTCCAAATGCCGTCTCAGAAAAACTTCTTGTGTTTTGAGCCAATCCAAATTTTAGACTGATTTTATACTTCTTCAAAAGAAGTAAATCCATGACATGTATAGAAGATACTGTATTTGTTGAAACAGCCAATAGTCAGAAAGAGCACTGTTCGGAAAATACACCTGGTGCAGCATTTGATCGTTTAGCAACTTTAGCGATGTGAGGCCGAGCGTTTTCTTGGAGAAAAATAACTTTATCGTGTCTGTTTTTATATTCCGGCCGTTTTTCTCATAATACACGGTTCAAACGAAGTAATTGCAATTTCCTGCGATCACCGAATTTTAGTAGCCGCTTTGATCCCACCAAGAGTGCAAAATTACATTTACAATACTAAAACAACAAAATATATTGTCGAATTCAACGAAATTTGGAAGCAGTATCCAATAAAACCTAAAAAATTAATCAAGAAACCCGGTGGATTGGGTTTAAAAAAAACGGTTTTTGTCAACCCTGGTTCAATATAGTACAATTCTTCTACTATGACTTTTTTCAGGGCGAAAAACTTTTTGACCTTCGTTTGGATGCTCCCACTTTTAATTCTGTCCAAAAATGTTCCATAATATTTAAGTCTCGAGTCTGGTACTTTATAGCAAATTCGTGCAATCCAAGATCTATGCTTAGAGTCGTTGTCCTGGTAGAATACGAAGTCATACTTATTACATTATGAAATATTTCCCTAACCCTCTCGTGCATCAAATTTTGTTGGAGCAGCTATATTTTTTTAACTTTGTTTCCAGCTACTTACTTACTTAACCCCAAAGGTCAAGTAAAATAAAAAACTAACAAAAATTCAATTTATAATCGAAGCGTAGTTTTTTAAAAATATTGTACATAAGCGGCATTGCGCATAAACGGAGTAAAAGCTGACATTATTTAATTGAAGAAAATAATAAATTTATATATTTTTTAATAATTTTGATTTTAGTATTAATTTTTTTGTAAATCTTCACTGAATTATCTTAAGTTTCCTCCAAAAAGGCTAAGCACACATTTTTTTCGAAATAAATATACAAAAAATCAGTAGAATAGATCGAACGAAAATTATAATTTGAAATACAAACATTTTTTTCTTCAGCTAAATTAGAAGGAAATCTACTCTAAAGGCACAGAATTTCATTTTATATTACTTTGATTAAAAATAGAATATCGTTAGACATGCGAAATGTGATCGCAAATAGTGCTGTATATGCATTAAAAGACTAATTAATGCATCTGCCGTTCGAAGCCGGCGTTAAACCATAGGTCCCTTTCAATAAGTCAAAAAATAGAATAGGGCGCAGCCCCCTGTTCCATTTGGGATGTAGCGGAAATTATGTATGTATGTATTTCCAACTGCATGTTTTTCATACAAGAGTGTAGTTACGTTTTTTTTTTGCATTAAGTAATGGGTGCACTTATAGTTACGTTTGTTTGAATTTCTTTAATAAAGTCTTTATTTTTTTCTCAGTAGGCTAATATTTTGCATGAGCATATAGTTGGATAAAACTAACCATAATCAATTAAAAACTCGATTTAAAATTTTTGCGTATTTTTAAGTCCGTTTGCATTAAAGGTGACGATATATAAATATTGATTACTTCACTAATTTATGAAAATTTTTAAATAAATTGTGACTTTTCTGAAAGAGAAAACTATAATCACAACTGTTATAAAAGCTTTATGAAGCTTTATAACAATCTTTCGAATATCGAAAGAATAATATTTACTTTAATGTTTTATATACCTTTATGCTATGTTCGCAAGAGACTTCGGATTACTTCGTTCTCTGTTGTATTAATTATTTGGATTCTACCGTTCGCACGGCACCTTTTAACAGCTAGCATATGAAGTCAGTACAGCGAGCGCTCATTGTTTTGTTTATTGTCTTTATTTTATTTTTTGTTTACTTTTTATATTTGACAGCATACTTTAGGGAGGGTCAATTTAATAAATTTGCAATGTATTTTTTTTTCTCCGTCACTCCTTTAGGAAGCATATATTGGCTTTATACAAAGCATATATTGCTTTGTTTCAGTTTCTTTAATCACTTTGATATTTCAAGCTAAGTAGATGATTAATCCGCTGTAGCTTCCTCCATATGATTTTTTTTTGTGTGTAGTGGCGAAGATCCTTGCTAATTGGTGTGATCTTTACTTTAGCATTATAATTTTTTCCCAGTAGGTGACGAGAGTTTTTCCTGATCATTCGTCTGATGATTCGCCAGAGGTATGCGAGAAGAGTCAGGGGGGCTTTATTCTTTATCTTTGTTTTTAGATGGAGTTGTCTGGAGGGAAGTTGAAACCTTTTTTATTATTAAACATTCGAAAGCACAATTAAATTTTTTCTTCGTCATGTCCTCTGCTGGGAGACTCGAAGGCCCTGGGTCGTTTGTGTTGCTATGCGCGCGCTCTAACCACTACACCACGCCACTTCAATTTGCAATGTAAGAAAACGTTCGTCTAACAAGTTGAGTGACTTGTCTATTTACATTTCAAACACTAACAAAAATTGAGTGCTTTGTTTGAATTTTACATATAAACAGCCGAGTCACTCTACTTGTTAGACGAACGATTTCTTACGCTCGTCATCTGGAAACAGACAGTAAGTCTATAACTAACACGGTTTGATCTAAGTTTTATAAAAATTTGAAATGACTCTGATTTTGAAGTAATACAAAGGGTAATAGAAATAGAATTACTTACAATTTCAGTGATTCTCTCTCAAGATTTTGTATGGAAATTTATTTAATTAATTTCATAATCGGAGGTTGTATTATGAATGAGAGAGCGAATGTGGAAAAAACGGTGTCGTGCGAACATAGCATTAGAAAATATGACAATATGCTGGTGCTCATAATGTAACAATCCTTATGACTCTAAATTTTTTAAATAAAACAAATCTAGTTCACCATAAATCTCACTTTATTTTGGAACAAGATCAGTAGTCTACAGTTGCTTCAATGAACAGTTCAACTTTAGTTTTAGCACAAATTTCTATCGTAGTCATCAATTTCAAGTGTGAAATTACATCGTTAACTTTTAGCACGTTCCGATACTAAAACAAAAATATTACTTTCTGGAATAATAAAAACTTGATCACCCTATAAATTTATTAAAATTTTATTATTAATTTTAACAAAAATTTAAGGCAGTAATTATTCAGAAATGAGTATATAATTGCTCTAAAATATGCATACATTTTCTATATTTATAACTCGCTTTTGTTATTATTGCTTCTTACTTTACAAAATTAAAGCGAAACTGCATAATATGTAGGTGAATTAGTTTTCTGCTAAATGTCTCAAAACGTGAATGTATGTATGTATGTATATCGATTATGTCTGTCAAGCTAAATAAGGTTAGTGTTTGATTAGACCTGTTAACGGTCGAATTTTTTTTTTTCAATAGGTAGAAATAATAGTAACAACAACAAAGAACATAAAAAACAAAAATATTATATGAGTAAACAAATTCTACTATGTTCTGATTTAAAATGTTGTTTAAAATGGGATAGACAGATTTTCTGACAAATGTTTTTCAACCGTGTGAAGTGACAGTATACATTGTGCTGTTAATTTTCTCCATTGTCTGGTCGTTGTCAGCAAATTTGCTGGTCTGACAATATTGTTAAATCTGACAATCGTCTGAACATAGCCTTAGTTTTAATATGCATTTAGAGTCTAACGTATAGCTTTTGCAATCTGATATAAATAAAAGTATGTAACACTTTGTAAAATCTGTTAATAGTTTAAACTATTATAGAAGTTTCTTGTACCTGATTTCTGACTGTGAACTTAAAATTTATTGAAAATTTATTCAAGAGACCCAAAAATTTACATACATATGAGTGTATTGTGTAGCTATATTATATATGTATATTGTTAGCATATGAAATAATCATCCTTATTCCATTTAGCGTCATCAATACGAAACGATGTCGTTTTGCGTCGGTTGTTGTAAATCGGTATGCCAATCATCAGTATCAAATTTTGTCGATAAGCGTCGATGCATTTTTCGTATGCCGTACGCAACGTTAACGGCGGCATCGATTTAAATTGGCTCTGATTTTATCGTCGGTCTGGCTTGTGTCGAAACAGTTTTAGCGTTTTTGAATTTTTTTTTTTGCAATAGCACAATTTTAAGTTAAAAAAAATGGAAAAAGAAAAAAAAATTACAAACAGTATACAGTTTAATAAATTAGTGGAGGAGATGAAAAAAATCCACCGTTTGCCAAGGGTTTCCAAAAGGCAGCCTTCCCAGTGACTTCAAAGAGCAGTGGGAAAGAATTGAAACGATATTAAATGCTCTTGGTCCACCGAAAAGAGCAGGTGATGGTTGGCAAAAGGTAAGATAAATAGTTATAAAAAGATTATTGAATAATAAAATTGATTTTAAAGATTTGGCGGGATTTAAACTTCAAAGTGAAGAAAAAATTAGTGGCAAATAAAGCAGAGTGTACGTCGACTGGGGGCGGAATTTATAAACAACCTGCTTAAATTTCAGAAGCAGCTGAACCCAAAAGGATCTGTTCAGGGAGTGGAATTTATTGAACATGATGATGTGGAAATACTCGTAGAAGTTGTGGAAAGCAACGAATTGGTTCCTCAAAATGAAAGCGTAACACTGCCAGCTTCAACTTCTATACAGAGCGCCGAAAATTGCACCCCTTTAAGAAGAAAGAAAAAATCTACCTCTAAGAAACCAGGATCATCAAATGATCACTACGAACTGCTCCAAAAGCATAGTGATGAACAGGCGCATATGTTAAAAGAAATGAATAATTCAATGTCATCAATGAAAAGAACCCAAAAAGACTTAAGTAGATACCAAAAAGATTTGGTAGAAATAGAAAAGAAAAAATATCAGTTGTTATTGGAGGAAAATGAAAGAAAAAAGAACAGCATGAATCCGAAATGAAAATTTAAAAAAATTAAATTACTAATCAAGGAAAAAGAGTTGGAGAGACTGAACAAAAGTTAGACAAATTTCATAGTTTATATTAAATTGTAGGTCCTTTTTATTTTGTATATTTTTGTGAATATTTCGCTACCCTTCAAAAAACTTTATAAAAACTGAAAATAAAAAAACCAGCTGTCTAAATTGTTAGAGATGTGCTTTAAAAATCGATAAACCATCGACATCGTTACACTGCTCTTATGGCATACTAGTTTTATATTGAATTGATGACGATGTCGATAAAATTTGAGATTGATATTAAATTGATGACGATGACGACGACGCTAAATGGAATAAGGGTGAATGTTTCATATGTTTGATTATATATTTAATCAATTTTAGTATCAGGTTTAAGTTTTCATGTTTTACCATTATAAAGCCCTACACTACCATAGGTGTATGGGTGCGTATTGTGTTTAATCTTATGTTTGTAATATCTAACAGTAAAAAAAATTAAGTTAAATTAGAATTTCCGTAGTCTATTTGCTTGTAGTCTATTTGAAGGTTGTATTTCGAAAGATAATTCATCGTAATTTGGAAAAGACTTTTTTGACGACCCTAGTACTTTTAGTTCGGAACGGTCTATAATTTCATCATCTCTCATATAAGCCTTCAGTTTTACATATAAAAACGATTCCACATTTAAATTTGAAGAAAATTGGTTAAATTAGGTGAAATTAGGTAGGTAGATGGAAAAGGCAGCGCTTACGCACTCCACACAAAGACCAGACCTATGTCACAATGGACCTATTTCATTGTGGAACAGAAAAGAAGAAAGAAAGCCAGACAGACCCTAAGAAGAAAAAGAAAAAGGAGTAGATAACAAAATATAGGTAAAAACCTTAAGAAATAGAAGAGAAACATGACACCCCTGCACCGTGTGTAACATAATCAGGCAGTTGATGCCTGAAATTAATCCCTCCAGACAAAGACAAAGGATATGTTCTACAGTCTCATTGTCACATACTCGTAAAAAATTAGAGGTGTCCACTTCTCGTAGCCTAATCCTTGCCTATAAAACCTATCAGAGTCATAAGAGACCCCCTTCCTGGATTTAGGACCCATTCCATCCTCAAGCGGTCGAGTTTAGAACAAATGAGCCTGGATAGCCTACAGTCTCCACTACACCTCCTTAATTTTTCATACTGCTACGGGCCAATTTCTGGACTAAGGTCACGAAGAACCCCTTCATCAGTGCCTTCCTCAGTCTTAGAGATATCCGTTAAAATCGCATGGTCGTTCAGCAACATATCAATACCTTTCCAAGACTCTCTATCAGGATAAATTGCAGAAAGGCTCCTGCTGAAGTCGAGTCACCTCATGTGCACCCGTCTAGCTCCTACAAGATGATAGAATGCCCATAGTCCCTAACCTTAGTAAGGCCTCTTTCCAAGATCCCCAATAAGCTTCTAGCAACAATCCTCTTCACCGCAATCTTCAAAACAGTCAGGCCCAGGATAATATCCAGCGATGCTGATATATGCAGAGAGACACGTCTGTATACACTAGTCTCTTTTGACTGGCATTCTCCAGACCCCTTCCCCGTACGATACAGCCATAAGTAAGGACTGCTATATCTATGGAGTCATAAAACCCCTACACCATTCTTAGCTGAAATTTTCATTCAAAAACCGAATAATTACGTAAAACTTTGCTTTGTTAAAGTTAATCACAAGGTTAATTCAAAATTGACAGCCATTTCTGTCATATAAGCGTTTGATCAAAAAGTCAACATTTGCTGGCTTAAGTTGTATTTATTCGAAATATACAGACCTGTAACAGAATTCATTTCCGATCCGAAATGGAATTAATTTCGTAATTAATTTCTACAGAAAACGTAAAACGAACATTTTCTTAGGAATGAAACCATTTTTAAAATTAAATTTGATTTATTTTTTTTATAATCATTGTGTTTAATAAAAATAAATTAATTTCAGCCAACCAAATCTAATTATAAAATGATAGCTTAACATCTCAGTTTATGAACAAAGTTTTCTTGGACACACAACCTGACAAACAAACTGTCTTCTATAATATTACCATTACATTTTGAATTAATTTCTTTCAAACAATATACTTATGTACATACATACATATACAAAAAAAATGTTATATGTCACCTCTTTAAGATTTTAACTTTGAAAAATTGCTTTTAATATAATTTCCATCACCGCTCATATTCATAATCATTTCTAGTGTAAGCTTAGGAAGAAGTTTTAATCGAAATTACGAAATGCATTCCATTTGTTCATGCATTACGGGCAGACAGTTTGAAAAATATTTTCTTTTTACTCTAAATATTAACAAAACTTTATAAGGCAAAACAGGAAAAGATTTTAACAACAAAATGAAATAAAATTTATAGTGAACATTTTTGTTTTTCTTTTTGTTTTATATTTTCCCAGGTATATTGCCATTCACATGTACCAAAGAGTGGACCTGGTCACCTGGATAACACATCAGTGGGTATAAGACAAGCTTTAAATGCTCCACGCACAAATAAATTTGTTAATGAACAAATACGTGGTGCACGTTCTGAAGTTGATGGTAAGTTTAGGCAGCAATTAAACGCATTTATATGTAAAAAGAATATTTAATTAAATTCTATTTAAAATAAAATTTAAATAAAAAACATTTCAAGCTTATTTCTGTAAAAGAATAAATATGTTCATTATTTATTTTTGCTTTGTTTAATTTTGTTTTATATTTTTAAAGGAAGTTTCGGTTCAAGACAATCAACACCTAATGGTTATGGCAGTCGTGAGGTTAGTTCACCGTCACAAAATGATTCCGATTATAAATATGGTCGTTTCGATGCCAGTGCCCTACATATTGCACATGCTCTTAAGCAGACTGAAATACAAAAGGCCTACAATAAGGCGAGAGAAAAACCAATTGACTTTTATTTGGTAAGTGCAATAAATTTCGTATAGGATAAGAAGTTTGTTTCATAAGCCTTTCCTTATTACAAAAAAGTATTATTTGATTAAAAACAAAACATAAAACTCTACGAATACTTACTTACTTCTCAAGCCTAAAGTTTTCATTTACATTTTTTTTAATTTAAAATATGGTCACATTAAGATTTTGTTCTTCATGGATCATAGATCAAACTCACCACCAACATACTTAGCAAGGAGCCTTGCCACTACACAATACAATAGAATGAAGGCGTCGTTTCTAGGCGGCGATAAGATGGCAGCCCCATCATCCTGGAACGGGCTACAGTAGACTAATCATCTGCTTAACTTGTAACTGAAAATAATTAACGAAACTGAAACAAGGCAAAATAATAATGGACAAGAAAATACGACAACTACCTTCGGCACACGAAACAGGACGCGTGTTGCACAATGGAATGTACGAACTCTTCGTGAAGCATCAAGGCTTACACAACTTGAAGATCAAATGTTAGTGTATAAAATCTAAGTCTTATTCGTAGTGATAAGCGAAATAAGATAATACCATAATGCAAATGGTAATACCGTACTCTACAGTGGAAGAACAAATGGCGGCGAAAGTAGAGTTGGATTAATAATATCAAAGAGAATAAAGAACTCCCTTCAAAGGTGGAAACCAGTATCGCATCGTGTGATAATGGCTCGCTTCAAGGGTAGAGTAGGACGACATGTTATTATTGTGCAGCGCTATGCCCCAACGGAAGACATCATACTCATGGGTGACTTTAATGCGAAAATAGGTAGCGGCAATACCAACATCTGGTCCATTATGGGAACACACGGTTGTGGAGTCAAGAATAAGAATGGAGAACGACTAATAGAATTGTGCCAGACATTTCATCTAGTCAAAGGTGGCTCCATCTTCCCACATAAGCAAATACACAAGTATACCTGGACTTCCCCGAGCGTCAACGCGTGCAATCAGATAGACCACATATGCGTGAGCAGAAGATGGAGAAGCTCTTTATCGCATGTCAGAAATAGGAGAGGAGCTGACATCGACAGTAACCACGAGCTTATCACTGGTGAAATCAAGATCAAATTGAAATGTTAAAGAAACACAATCAGACACACAAGGCGAAAACGGCTCTACCTACAAAAACTCCAGAATGATGCGACCAGGCACGCATTAAGCTTGGCAATCCGTGAACGACTACCAACAAACCAACGTCACTAATAGGAAGATATCAACGCAATATATAATCAAGTCGCGGAGGAAACACTTAGTGTGATGCAACCAAATAAAAGAGTTTGGATATCAAATTACACTTGGAACCTGATTTCTCAAAGAAGGGAACTAAAACTGCAGGTAAATAGCAACAATATCTTGAGGCAGCAATACTATTAGCTGGCAAAACAAGTAAAGAAAACTACAAGAAGTGACAGAAGAAAGTTTCTGGAACGACTGGCAACAGCGGCAGATGAAGCAGCTGGCCAGAAAAACATGAGAAAACTACACCAGACGATTAAATATCTCACTAATCAAAAGTGTAATAGGAACCAAGCCGTTGCTGATAAAAATGGTACACTAATGACGAACAATGATGCACAAACACAGAGATGGAAAGAACATTTCAATGAAATTAGTAACGTCACGAGCACTACTGGGGACAGCGAAACAGTTGAGAACATAGATAAGGAAAACAGTTTAAGAATACCATGCAACCCTCCCAATCTGAATGAGATAAAAGAGGCGATTGGTAAATTGAAAAATAATAAGGCGACAGGCGAGAGGCTGCCTGCTATGTGGAAGAAGGGCATCATTGTAAAGTTCCCAAAAAGTGGTGACTTAAAAGACTGCAATAATTGGAGAGAAATTATTCTACTTAACACCATATACAAGATACTTGCAGTCATAATACAGGGGAGGCTTCAGAGCAGAATAGACAATATACTGCAAGACGAACAAGCTGGCTTCAGACCGAATAGAAGCTGCGTAGATCAGGCCAAAACTTTACGAATAATCATTGAACAGTTCATAGAATGGCGTACGCCCCTGTATCTACTATTCGTCGATTTCAAGAAAGCGTTTGATACCATCAGGCGAACGGCTATATGGAAAGCACTAAGAACCAAAGGAGTACACCAGAAGATAATTCGAATAATTAGAGCGATGTATGAGGATGCAGAACTTTCAGTTCTTCACAACGGAAACATCAGCCAACCATTCCATACCAATGCTGGAGTTAAACAAGGAAAAAAAGTCTTTCTCACTTACTATATATATTACAAAAATTGTGATCAATTTAGGTCAGAGCTTTGAAACACAATTTTAAAAGCACAATAATCAATCAAAAAATGTTACCATATTTTGACCATCTGCAGCTTCATCAAATTAAATACAATCCAATCCTTTTGTTGAGTACATGTATACATATATTGCAATTGATAACCATCAATTAATTCTTTGTTCTTGCAGTTTTTAAAATCGATTGTTAAAATAAAATTTATATTTTGACACACATTTTTGTCTAACATTTAATTTTGATATATTTTTGCTGTAGTAGTTTTTTCTCCAAGAAATAATATGTTGTTATACAGTGTAATACACTAGAACTATTTGCTGACGTTTATAAAATCTTTAGATAGTTTTTCTTGGTCTATAATCTCTGCATTTAAAATTAAAGAAACAAAAGTCTACTTATTTACACAAGATTTAGTTTTCAATTCTTTATCCCTTTGCCTCATTCGATGGACTACGACCGCCAATCATCATGTAAAATTTTTATTTATAAAATTATTAAAATTTAATAAAATAAACCCTCAAACTTTAGCTCAAACACGAATTTCGAAATTAATTAGTATTTCAAAATTTAAGGAGAATAAGTTTACAAAAGACTGTGGTTGCCACAAATGTTATAAGCCTAAATTAAGCTTTATAATTAAGCTTAATAAGTTCTTTAATTGGCAAGCTCAGTACACCAATATTCCGATTTACGTCGCTAATTGCGGACGGAGAAACGTGACATAAACCGAAACACCGCAAACACATTTGTATTGATTTTCATAGATTTTTCAATAAAAATACCTTTTTTAACAGTGGCCAATTCTGGCATTTGTGATCGAAACAAAATTCTAACCAAAAAATATTTCGATACCGCAAATTTAAAATTTAAATTTAAAATTTAAATTTGTAAAAGGATTAGAAAAAATTGTTTTACAACACTGGATAAAATATTCAAAAAATTATGAAATTGATTGTAGACGGAAAATGAATAAATAATATCAGAAATAAGTAAGTGGCTTGCTGCAGTTGTTATAGTGCTTGAACAAAAGACAGGCAGCGCAGGTTCAAATCTCACGATGTTAAAATAATTATTTTTTTTCTTTTGATTTTTTTAGGATAGCAAAAGCAATCGAAAACTTTTAAAAGTTTTTAGATTTCTAAGCCCGCTGCAGTCAAAATTTTTCCCCTTGTTGCAAGAAACTGGCTCTTTATTCGGTCAACCATCTATTTTTATTCTTGACCAGCGTATACCCAATAAAAAGTTGTTTTTAAAAATAAGAAAAAATATTTTTTCTTTGTATGTCACCTTGCGGCACAACTTGAAATCTTTTATTGGTGGACCTTATGCTTTAAATTTATGGGTAAGGTGCTCCCAAAGTTGGATAGCCCTTGTTTTTCATTGGAAACTATTTGGATTGCATTGAATTAGTTTTTAAATTTTTTTAAATAAATTTTAAACTTTCTTTTTTTTATTAATATTCTTATGTAAAAACTAAACTTCACATGCTTCTTTACTTATCAATAAAAACTCGAGAGCTTACGTTCAAATTATTGTTCGTTATTTAAAATTTCGATTTGTTTTATTTGTGATCGAGTAAGAAAATTCCAAATAGTCAAAAACTCGTTTCTTCGAATAAGAGTTCGTTCGTATATGAATGCCAGGGTTAGCTCCCCGTTTTTATTAAAACAAAAATATAGCAATTCTTGAGAAAAACTTAAATAAATATAGCAATTTTAACCCTTAATGTGGTGATTTAATTTTTTTGGTAGAAAACTTTCAATTCTAAGATAGTTATGTTGTACAACTTCGTTTCTAAGTAATAGTTACCAGTGCTAGATTCAAAATTACGGATTGGTTCCTGAAAAACCACCAGGATCTCTAAGATAAAGCATATTTAGCATAAAGGATATTATTTTTGATTAAAAATAAAGAAATTTTAGTTACAAGAAAATTTTTTTATTTCAGTTTAAAAATTAATTTTATATGATCGATTAGACTTCCTTAAATATATCTGACGTTTAGTTCTTGTTAAACTCTGCAAAATTTTTTTTTTCTAGAAAAATACAAATTAACTTCGAATTTTTGACATCGAACGCGTTGAACGTTACGTATTTTAGCAGTGGAGCTTTCCTTCTTTTAAAAATTCTGGTTAAATTGTGATAACATTTCCAATGTTATCTAATCGAACGTCACGTGGTGGAAGAGAAGCGGTCGATGGCTGATTTCGTTTCGTAGCAATTTGGTTTTCGACATTACTTTTTCGCCTTTTTCCTATACGCATTTTACAACCAGACTCTATTAAGCAATGTGCAACTTCATTCACAAATTCATGTAGTTTTAAGTTAGGAATGGACTGCACATATCGCACATACGCTTGATTTCATTCGGATACGATAACGACCAAGTGATGAGGAGGTCAACACCACCAATGTGTTTATTGTATTGGTGTACTTTATTTGGGCATTGAATGGTCTCCATTATCTTCTCAATGCGTCAAAATAAACGGATTCACTCCAACCATTGTGGATACCATATTAAGAATTTTGTATCGTTCCATGCTACAGTTGTGTAACATCGATTCCATAAAATATTCCATATTCCTAACAATCACCTTAATTTGTAAATTGCTGCGGCAGTTCGAAACGAATAAATACCTTATGTACGCAAATACATCATCAATGGAATTGATATGTAGTAATTATCCAAAACGACAACATGATTTTTAAATCGAAGAACAGAGCAGGCATAACACGTACCACAGCATTAGCAGACTCACCTAAATTTGGTTCATTTACCTCATAATGACGGCCATCATCGCCTGTAAATATTTGAAATGAATAGCAATATTCTGAATCATCGCACAAAAGAAACAATTTATTTCCCCACGAATACTGTTTGCCTGCATATACTGCTTTAAGTGGAGTTTTAGTTTCGTAGCACAAATTTTTTCATCAAATCAAAGTCTAGTTCCCTTTGGCATCTTATTAAAATTTCTGTTTAGTGCGGAAATTATAGGATGCAATTGATTAATCATTTCGTGACGATTTCGTGTCATACAATCCATAATAGGTCCGAAGTCGTATTTGTTCTAATACATTCGAATTCAGGGTTATTTGAAGACTGACTGTATTGCGCCCTAACTCGTTTTCTTCTAATTCATCGTTTTCACCATCTTTTACCTGATTCTCATTTTCTATATTTTCGTTGCGAAGAGAACTTTCAAAGTCAAAATCTGGAAAAAAATCAATCGTCGCCTTCGTTGACGATGCCATTGCATTGACAAACTCGGAAAGCTCTTCCTCTAAAACATCGAAGTCTTCGTGCTATTTAAAAAACCGACTAAGGAGAACCATTACAATAAGTTTGATATATAATTTCCTATATAAATAATAACAACTACAAGTGCCTGTTGGTTCCACAAAAGACAAATCGGTAATACATATATAAAAAATATTGAAAAACCAAAAAAGAACTTACAGATAAATATGCTTATATACACTATAACGTTTGTTCAGTAACTAAAAATTGTTACGAATTTGTAACAATTGTTACTTGAAAAGTGTTCATTAACTTTTGCAAGAATTATTCAAACAGCTGTTTTGTACTTATGTTTACAAAGCAAGTTTTCTAAAAAAAATTTTAAATTAAAAAAATTTTGAGAAATATAAGAAACACAAGCTTTAAATGACGTTTTATTTAAATCAATATCAATGCAAATAGTAGGCTTGTGCATCAGTAAATTACTTAAAAAGCATTGCAACAAAATTTTATAAAATTCGTTAAAGAAAATTTTAAATTTTGTTGGTTTTTTCCTCAAGGTACCACACTACGCTATTAAAGGTTAAGACTGAAATTAAAAATGGGGAAAATTCATAGTTGGAAAGGCAAAAGTCTATGTATTTGTATTATACCTTTTTTCCGTTTTAGCTTTGAACAAAGATTTTCATATTGACGAAGCAAATCGAAGAACTATCAACACAACTTCGAGCTATGCGACGCAAGCTGAAACGAAAATTTTGAAGTCACAGAAATTTTAAAAAGATATTGGTGTCCAGGTGAACTAAAGTACAAAATTATTAGTCATCGCATCTAATTTGATCATTTTTAATATAAGCTGGGCCTCATACGATAGGTATTTTGTTTTGTAGAGTATTGTGTGGTCTGGTTTGATTACATCTTTTTTATATATATTTTAAATAAAAGCATACTATTATTCATTATGACCGTCTATGAATTATTTACTTTAGGAGTTTGTTTTACGTAGGCTTACTTTAAACTGAATTTATTTCAATGTTTTTTTCAGATTAATTGCTATACAATTTATATAAACGAATAACTTAAATAAATGAGGTGTATCAGATACTGACTGATTTGATTGTTATTTCCGTTAAAAACAATTTTTATACATAAAATATGAGAACAAAATGCCAATTTAAAGGTTCTTAATTTAATTATATGATATAGGTATGTATAAGGGAGATCGGACGGTTATTATCCGACCGGTTGATTTAATACGAATAACCGGTTAATTTGAATAAGTATAATTTGTATACGTTTGTATATTTTTTTATTGCAAATGTTGCTCATCGTTTAATTATTTGTATAAATTTAGTTATTATTTTTGTAGATATGACAACCTTGAACGTCTCACAAAGATATTGAAAACCAATGTAGATCGAAAAACAAGTGCACTCTTTAGCAAAAATAACCTTTTCTCATCTTCTGTAGATAAATATTGATTTTTAACCTAAATTATAACTATAATAAGAAACCTTTAATTCCATTCTCTATCAAGTAATACAACAACAAAAAATAAATTAGTTCTTTGAGTAGCTGCTGTTTGAAACTAAAGCAACACTCAGTACTTTGTGTAATAACCTTTGTTTATTCTGCCCTCCGCACACCCTTTTGGCTTTTATGAGATTTATTAGAACTATTGTTAGTATTGGCTGTCATTTTAATGTTAAGCTTTTCGTCAGCTAAAGCTTATTTTTAAAACGACGTGATCAAACTCTGCACTTCAAGAATTAAGAACAATTTTATTTAAATGGAAGAACCGGTTAACCGGTTATTTGAATAATTATTAATCGAAAACCGGTTTTTTAAATTGCTACTTTTCGAATTATTCGAAAACCGGTTTTTGAAAAAGTCCAATAAATTTAATCTTCCAATCAGTGGACATACAGATAAACTGTGAGACAGATAAACTGTGAAGCTGTTGCAGGATCTGTGACCACAGATCAAACCAAAAAAAAACTTTCGGATTTGATTTGAAAAAAAGCACATAAAATTTAAACAAATGTATGAAATCTTTCATAGTCGGTAGAACGATCTATATAATTGAAAGCTTAAAGATGATTTCATGTAAATATTGACCGTGGCTACTCCTCTAATGGTTCATACGCTGGGACCAATTTTGGCATACTCTCTCCAACATATCGGCCGGTATCTCACGAATAAATTCTTCAATATTGACTTACAGTACGTAAACCGTTGCGGGCTCGTCCCTATAAACATGTGCCTTAACATAGCCCTACAAAAAATAGTCTAAGGACGTTAAAACACACGATCTAGGCGGCAATTACCAGCCACAAACGTGAAATAAACAGTTCACCGAACTCGCCTCTCAATTGAGCCATTGTTGCGCGTGCTGTGTGGCAAATGGCACAGTCTTGAACCCACATGTCGGCTACATCCAGCTTCTCCATTTTCGGCAAAAAAAATTTGTAATCGTCGTACGCTATCATTCACAGTAACGTTCCTGCTTACGCCGTCTCTGAAAAAGTACGGCCCAATGATACCACCGGCCAATAATCCACAACAAACAATGCATTTTTCGGGATTCATTGGCAGTTCTTGCAATGCTTCTGGCTGCTCTTCACACCAAATACGGCAATTCTGCTTGTTCACGTATCCAGATCCAACTATAAATGAGCTAACAATAAAATGTAAGAAGTGCTCGATGTACTCACTTGACCGAGCTTTAATTTTGATAATAAAATTCAATAATCTGCAAGAGTTGTTCGCTTGTAAGTCGACCAAACTAAACATATATGACAGTAACATGTTACATGAAAACATCTAAACTGCCAAAAACAGTGTTGCCAAAACGAAAGTTGTTAAAAAATCACCCGATACATTCATACCTCTTTCTTTATACAGTAGTTCGATATAACGGTCTATTTGAATTGTGGAACACATTTGCTTTACGGCGCAAATTACTTCGTTATAAGTCCAAAAAACCGTGAATTTACCGTTTTTTAGAAAAAGTGTAGGGCATGTAAAAGCAACACATATTCACCTCATTTCTATTAAGGCCTACATTTTCAGGACCTATAGGATGTATACGTGTATATTCTAAATCTGGATTGTCCCCTGCACGGGGACAAGAACTGTTGTTATTTTTAAATATAGCTAAAGGGCAATACGTGTTCAACTGTAAGGCAATAAATTCTGGAATAGGGCATGGCAAATATATAAGGGTACAAATACACATAGGGTGTCAATAAATTCTTACCATCTGACTATCACAGATTTATCTGTGTTTCAAATATTTCAACAAAATCTGCAAAGTTAAAACATTTTAATTAGGAGTTAAAAAGTATACCAAACTCCCAACGAACCTAATTTGGACCATTTCCTCCCGATTTAACCACTCCGAGGTCTAATTAAAAAAAAGCAACCTATAAATCCTTCGTTGGCAAAATCTATCTGTGTTTCAAATTTCAACAAGTTCGATTAAGCCGTTTACACGATGGATATATCAGTGACGTTAAAAAAATTTTTAATATACGTTTGTACGGTATACAAGCTTAATGATGAATTAACTTTAATGAAAAAATATAATAACATGCCTTAATATTAAAGTAAAAAACACCATTCGGGATAAGTTGTTAGAATGCTCCAACAACCCTGTTCTAAATCAAAGGGGTTCACATATAGCCACAATTGGCTTGATGTGCGCTTATGTGACATTCAATAAAAAACAACAAGCTTCTTGTGATCCTTCAATCAATAACATTGAAGAGGCTTATGTCAGTTACTAGATAGTGTCCGGAATGCGTCGCCTTAATTCCGCCACAAGCAGGGCACATGTGGAGGAAGTGCTTATAATGATCCCTACAATCATCAGACTCAACACAGACCATCATATATAGAAATGTAGAACCGCCATTTAGGTCTGAATAGCTATCCAAAATGAAGCTAATCGCTTTATCGTGCTATACTATAGCTTTTCGAATTGTTTTCGGCGTTAAACTGTTCATTTTCTTAGTAAATAAAAAAACAATATTACACATCATTAATTAAATCGATTGAATAATTATTTTTCATTCGTAATTATTTTTGAATGCTGCATTACTAGTCTTTGTTTATTTATTGTGTTCTCTCTTATAGTAAATAAAAAACTAAAACAAAAACAATAACAAAAAGTATAAATACCGCTAAATGGTCTTTAAATATATTTTGGTTGGTTAGTTGGTCGCTTGGTTTTTGGTCTGTTACTCCTTCTCTAAAATACAGCTATGGTTTCTTTAATTTTCTACCTCTTTTCTTACATGCATGTACTTCATCTTTTTATTATTCTTTCAAATCGGATGTTCTGCACTAAATAATCTCTTAATTTATAACGTTAACACAATGTTGTGTACTGGTGAAGCAAAAGTTGTAATGCAGCAAACAAAAAATAAAATAAAAATAAAAATAAAAATAAAAATAAAAAATAACAACAATCTTAACAATATTTTATTAAAAAAGTTAAAAAATATATGTATATATTTTACTTGACCATTACAAATTGCATAAAATGAGAGGGAAGAAGTATAAAGAAAAACTTTAACAAAACAGCTGAACGAAATTTTGAAAAGTAAATTTGTATCCTTTTAATTATAAAAATAATCCCTTATTTTATCATCCTCACTAGATATTTTATATACGAGTACATATATAAACATATGTATATGAGAATGCGTCTCAATTTTTAAAGATGGGAAATTTTACTGTAACTTCCTTCCCAGAAATGTTCTCCATTGTCGAAAAATGCATTTTGGAAAATTTTAGGCAGATTACATTAGGGAGAGGCGCGTCGCATAAGCCCCAATCCCCTCCACTTATGTTTGCAGTTGTTTTACAAAAATTTAACATATTTTGATAGCTTGTAATAGATGCGGCACGAATTATTGGCTACGGAGAACTTGTCTGGTGGGACTTACGACCCAAACTTTACAGAAAACATTGGCCCATACATATAAGGAGCACTCTAATGTATGCACGTTTCTTTAAAGTCTATAGGCAGCTAAACGGCTGAACCGATTTTCTTAAAATTTTTGCAGTATCTCTCTGTATGCCTGGAAGCAACTATAGGCTATACACATTTCAAATATTTCAACTGGGCGATGCTACGTCCATACAAAATAAACAATTAATTGTCTTCAAATTAAATCTTCCTTATCTATCCACATCAGCCAAAAAGCGGGTATTGCGCAAAGGACACCGCATAAAAGCAATCTATATACGTATTCCTTACAAAAATGAATGTGCGTTTGTTTAAAGACTGTATAATAATATAATACTGTATATAAATGGAGATAAAATGTGGAGAGAAGGTAAAAAGATAATAGTTAAGATAATAGTTAAAATAGTGATAGCGAAGCGCACCCGGTTTTAGCCAGTATTTTATAGAAATGTATAGTACATACTTACGCATTTATATACAATTTTGTTATACGCTTTTGCTTACTCTATTTCTTTTTATCAGTTATAAAGATTTATTTATTATCGTCATACATTTCTAAATTTCCAAAAGCAGAGCACATCAAACAATTCTAGTATTAACGTCTGTAACAAAACTGAAACTGTAAGAATCAGTCGAAAAGAATCTATCAATATATCTATCAATTTTAAAAATCGCCTTATTTAATTAACAAACCTCGTAGAAGTAAATTTCAATAAATAATATTGTTATTTCTAACAAGAAATAATGTATTGTTAGGGTTGTTTTTAGAGTTTGTTACTCTAAGAACTCACTTTTCGATATAAATAAACTCTTCAGTGCTGCAAAACAAGAATAAAGTTTTATGGAGCTTTAAATATGAACAATGTCATGCTCTTAAAGCAGGAACATAAGCTTTTTTCTTAATAAGAAACTAATTGGAATTGTTAGTTAGTTACAACGAGTAGCCAGTCACTAGTTCAGCTGATTTTGGTTCAATACTGACCTCACTGTGATGCTCATAGAAGGTAGCGTCAAGGTGGACTCACATTTCCGCGACCCGGCCTAAAACGAACCAACCAGACTCAGGCAAAAAAGAAGACAGTCTGCTGATATTTATATCAGCGAGGTCTGATATGGCATGCAGAAGAGGGAAGCAACATCTTTCATAAAAATATCGTCAATAAAACCGGTACATCGATGTTATTCCGATGTTTTATTTTTCTATCATTCAATAATTAAATATGAAATCAGAAGCAGTGCAACGGTGACAAATTTTAACGCCTTAAATAAGAACTACCCAGTGGCGAACGTCATAGTGAATTGTCATGATAAACGCTGACAATGGTAAATTATCATTGACACAGGGTGAATTTTCTTTGGCGATAACGATGTTTTTCAATTTGGTCTTCTAAACATCGAAACATCATTTGCAACCTAAAGGAGAGACTGTATAACTAAGTATGCTCATCCGCCACACAATTCCCTCGGGTGTCAGAGTGACCACATAATCTCTAGATCGGAATGTCTTGCCATCTCATTTAGAGATACTCGGCATTTACATACCAGCCGCGATATCGAGACACCGAACCGGACCGAAGAAATCTTATCGCAACGTGAAGGCAATTGGAATTGTTACGGGCGATGAAAATAAAATCCAAAATAATGCGTAATCTTCAGATCCCTAACCAATATTTTCCGCCATGATGTTCAAATTAGATATTATCAGATTCAAAACTTTACCTCATACTGAGATTGTCATGTTTGCAGCCGATTTTAATAGTATTTGTTTCTTCATTTGAATAGTGATAGGTTGAGACTGTTTCTAACCATGATTCTTGAAAGTCGGTTCAGAAATAAGTAAATACATTGTCTTTCCTGATTCTTTTAAAAACATGTGTCTGTTACTGTTATAGGTTATCCCAAGACAATGAATTCGAATTCGAATGAAAATTTTAATAAAAAAGTACTTTTAATAATATTATCACACTGCAGTTATATAAAAAAACCGGAAAAAATAGTTTCAGGTTCTGGTTCGGGTTCTATAGGATGGCACATAGTGGAAAAAAACAATGGCTTAATAAATATTATCCGAACTCTGCGCCATCGAGACAAATGGTAGAGAAGTGGTTTGATGAATTTAAACGTGGTCGTACAAGCACAAATGATGCAGAGCGCAGTGAACGCCCAAATGAGGCTGTTATTCCAGAAAACATCAAAAAATCCACAAATTGGTTATGAACGATCGCATCAGATGGTAGTGTTTTTACCATTTTTCACAAACATTTGGGCATGCGAAAGCTCTGTTCGAAGTGGATGCCGCGTGATCTCACAAATCGTGCCATAAATTCATGAAAACGATGGCGAAATTGCATGAATTAGTCTTATATATTGGGTATGTAACCCACACAGTCGCCCCCAGCGACTTTTTCCTGTTTTCAGATCTCAAGAGAATACTTGCTGGAAAAAAACGTAAGTCCAATGATGAAGTAATCGCTGAAACTGAGGCCTATTTTCACGTAAAAGAGAAATCGTACTATAAAATGGTATCGAAAAGATGGAAAATCGCAATATTCGTTGTATCGCCTTCGAAGGCAACTACGTCAAATTTTTTTTTTTTTCTTACTTATCCTACAGTCTTATTGAGTGGCCTATTACGTTGCATACAAATACACCTCTTGTGTACAACAGAAATTATATAAGTTATGGCCTTTCCACATAAAAGTAACGGTCTATAATTTAAGATTCATTTTCATAAATTTATCAAACGTATGCATAAAAATGGGTTCTGCTTTTTCTATAGGATGAAGGCTGTAACCATTTGGTCTGTCCCCGTCTGTTTTTGACTTCACCAACTTAAACACGTAAAATGCCTTTAAGCCGATAAAATCTGCCGCGGACCCTACCATCGTCAGTCAGTCAGTAGTTTTATTGCCAGCGACTCCGGAATGACTCGGGTTTGGGTAAAGCACCTGTTGCCACACCGAGCTGTTGATGATAAAGCACTCCTTAACTAGCAGTGATTTCAATAAAAATAAAGCCAGTGGTTTTAGTGCGGGTTGACCACACCCTTGACAATAAATGAAGCCTTAAAAACTGGCTTCAAATCTTCTTCAATGTCAGCTGGATAAACGTCAGCTGGATCTATACAACCTTGATCAAAAAGTCCCGGAATAACCCCCGTGTGGGGGACCCATCGTTCCAATTTGGGCTTTTTTTTGTTAAGTTGCTACGTCTGTTGTTGATATTCCCGCTGAATCTTAGCGTCATAGCTTGGCATTTGCAAAAGCTACGATCCCACATTCATCAAAAAGATCATTACTGGAGACGAGACTTGGGCTTATGAGTACGACACGCAATCCAGACATCAGGCAAGTGAATGGCATTCAGCGAATGAGCCGAGACCAAAAAAACCACGTCGTTTTCAGTCAAAAAAGAAGGCAATGCTCACGGTTTTCATGGACTACAACGGTGTAGTGCATCATGAATTTTTGCCAGAAGGCCAGACAGTAAACAAGGAGTATTATTTAGACGTTATGAGGCGTTTACGTAAAGCAATTCGCCAAAAGAGACCAGAATTATGGGCAGAAAACTCGTGGATTTTGCACCATAATAACGTACCGTCGCACAGTGCCATCATTATTCGAAATTTTTTAGCGAAAAATGCAACAAATACCATCCAACATCCACCGAATTCACCTAATTTGACTTCCTGTAATTTCTTGCCGCTCAATCGAGTTGAAAAACCATTACATGGAACGCGTTTCAGCCACCAAGAGGAAATAATGGAAAAATCTCAGGAAGCACTAATGGACATACCGAAAACCGAATATAAAAATGCTTCGAGGATTGGATCAAGCGCTGGCATAAGTGTATTGCAGTCGAGGGGGATTACTTTGAAGTATACAATATAGATTTAGATGAATAAACTTGTATTTTTAATTTTCTGAATAAATTTCAGGAACTTTTTTATCAGGGTAGTATGTACTTTTTTCACTCATTTTCTTAACTACACGACTTGCTTTTGAAACACTAACTCCACAGAAATCGCTTACTGTAATTAGGAGACTTCTATGGAATAATGCCTGAAAGAAAATTTGGTTATTTTTGCATAAATTATATACTAAATATTGGCACAAACCACTGACTAATTGCTTTGCAAACAAGCTTATGACTATTTTCTAAAGTAAATTGACACGTACATATGTTTCAGTATGCGAAACCTTTGTACAAAAACAATTTCGTTATGATATTTAACACAGTCCACTTGTTTACGAAATTTTTTACGTGCTCTACTTTTAGCCTGAGTCCTTTCTACAATATCCGCCAAGTTTATGTAAAACAAATGCGTCTTTATATATCTTTTCAAACAAATAAAATAATTTTTCTTTCAAAAAACTAACGTAATATAAATTTTGTTTATACTTCATATAGTAGCTTTAAACATAAACTTAACATTAAAAGCTAAAGGCAGGATGATCTTCCCTTTAGTATAACGTTCACTTTTAGCTTAAAGTTTACTCATAATAATGAAAAACAAATTATCTGCCCTATAACGTCCTGCCTTTAACTAACGGCAAGTTGTAATAATGGCCATAAGTCTACTGTTCATTTGCCATGACCATAAAATTGTTGTATGTATCTGTAAGTAAATATTTTACATTGTGGTACGTATGCAGCTTTTCTAAAATAATTTTTAGCTTTAAAAACTTGAACGGTAAGAGTATAACAAAAGTGATTATAAAATTAGATGCTATTTAATTTAAAAAGGTACATATTAAAAAACCACAACTAAGTACTTGCCAGCCAAACTCAAACTCAAACATGTTGTTGATGATGCCAGATTTTATGGCCTTATTGACTGACTTACAAAGTGGTCAGCGTTAAACACTTTTTACAACAACAACAAAAAAATATGTCAAAACGGCTATGAAACTGAAGTTTTTTTTTCTTTTTTGCTTTTTATTGGCAGCAGTTAAAAATGATAAAAAAGAAAGAGTGTATGGAATGAATGAATAGATGGGTGCTTGTATGTTTACATACATATGTATGTATCTATCTATAGGCAAGTACATACATACATTTTAAGTACATATATGTATATACTCATAATATGGATGGCTTACAGAGTATGGATGAATGATTGCTTTTGTTACTTTCACTTGAATGCATAATTTAGCAAAACATACGCAGCGTTTGTAGACTAAAAGTGAGTAGCACCAGACTTTGAATCAAAACAAGACAACAAGTGGCTTATTGGAGTTGCAATTAACCCATAAATGCCACAAACTTGTATCAACAGCAAGTACCCATTTAAAGCTTTAAATTTGTTTGTTACCAGAAAATCAAAACAAATATCTTAATATGTATGTATTAAAACTCTGAAATAATCTGAATAAATTTTATCCGGTTTTTTAAGTAACTTACAACAAAGTTTGTTTAAGGGTTAAGTTTCTACTAAACCAATCTAAGTTATTCGCTCGCGATATGTTATATAATTTACTTTTTTTTATTACATATTTTTTTATTGCGAAGTAAATTTACAGAAATACAAATGTGACTCGTAAGCTCAAATATAAAATTTTAAAAAAATTTTTTTAATTTTAAATTTGTGCATTCTTTAACTCGTGAGCACAAATCTTATACTGGGAACGAATTAAAAAGAAAAAACAAAAAAGAATCGAAAACAAGCAATTCATTTCAATAGATGTTGTTTGTGTATGATTAAATACACAGAAAATCACATTTTAAAATCGAAGTGGGCCGTTGTTGACTTTAAAGTTTTACAGCTTGATTTTTTTTAACGTCAATTCAACTTTGAAAGTATGTAACACCACATTAAATTAAAGTACTCAACTTTTAAATAAAAACGTTTTTGTTAATTTGAAAATGTTCAACATTGAATTCAACATAAAAAAGTTGGATTTCTGAATTAGTTTAATATCAAAGACGACAACCGAAAGTTGAAAATGTTTCAAATCGATTTTAAAATGCCAAAAAATATATTTAAAAGCGTACGTTTTTAAATTAACGAAGTACATTTTCGAACCAATGTGAAAACACCTTTGACACCTTAATGTCCGTTGTTGAAAATATTTTCTATTTTGAAATAATGTACAACATGTTTAGTTTAAAAATGCACAATTTTTGATTTGAGTTTGGCCAATGTTAAAACAAGTCAAACAATTTTAGATCATAGTTTTTTCCACATTGATTTTGGACTTCAGTTGTTTTTTCAAATACATTGCTCAATATGCAATTTCCAACCTTGACTAGTTTTCATAGTGGTTTCTTATTGATTTAACATTTTGCGTGTATCGACCAATAAGTATCACACACATGTACATATGTATGTTTTATATTACACAAACAACATTTACTAAAAAAATACCTCGTTTTCTCCTCGTTTTAATGATTTTCGATTCGGTTTGCTTTCCCAATGTTATTTTTTATTTCTTTTGCTTTTGATTCTTCTCACGAGTCGTCAATGCAATCCGAAATAAGATCATAAACACGAATGCTCACTATGAAATCTACAATAAAATTTGACAGATTGCGTAAATGGATTTCTTTGGGTGTACCCACTATTACGAACGAGTTCAAATCGAGCACTCTTCCTACTCTGTTTAATAGCATTCATGTTTCTTTATATACTAAAAAGTCATAGGTGGTTGGATTATTCCGATGTTTGTTGCGCATAAATATAATCATCGATGTAAAATAACTCTGTTTAGATCGTACAGAGAATTTTCTTTATTAAAACTACTGCATTTTTTATTATTAAATTTAGAAATTTTAAACTTTTTAGTCTTTCGTGACGAAGCCAATTGATTTTAGCTGAATTGATCGATTATGATCAACCAAATCGTTTTGACAGGTGTTAGTTTATATGTAAGTAAAGAAATCGAAAAATTAAATTTATAATCCATATACATAATAAGGGATTTCCTTCTTATTGGACTAGACTGGGCCTGATAAAATTCTCTCCGTTAGAGCGGAGATAGGCAGTTTTAGATGTTTGTTTTGTTTCCAATCTTATTGCTGGTGACATTGATTCTGGATTTTTATATCTAGCTTCGAATCTTAGTATCCCGATCAGATTTACTCGCCATTATCGTCCTCTTGTATTTAATAAACTATATCAAGAAGCTGCACTACAACGCAAAGGCTTCCCCAGAAGGTTATTGAATTAATAAAAGGCTGTGAGGCGAGCTGCCGTATAATGCATGAATGTGAACTTAGTGACAGCTCTTGTGAACCGAATAACAAAGCCTCAGCAACCTTTCAACTTAAGAGCTTCTGGATCAGCTTTTCAATATCATGTAGAACAATATTACGAATCTTCAACACCAACGTCATATCGGTTCTCCTATATGGGTGTGAAACGCATAACGCAGCCCCATCACTTTTACAACACTACCAAACTTTTACCAATCGCTCTCTAAGACGTTTGCTGAAAATTTACTGGCCAAATACAATTACGAACGCTAGACTATGGCGATGACTATAGCGTTAACAGACCAAACGCCAATTCATTTGAATATTATGAAACGAAAGTGTAACTGGATAGGCCAAACTCTAGGGAAGATCCCTAATTATATTGCTAGACAGGCAATTGGCTGGAACCCGCAGATCAGCCGTAGACGAGGTCGCCCGGCACACACCTGGAGAATACAGGTAGAGGAGGACATAGAAAAGAGCAGAAAAAATTGGAGTGAAATTAAAATTTTGTGATTGCACTGGACTTTTATGCGAAGATTGTGCAATGATTACAACTTACATTATGAGTAAGTTAGGAAAAGACTTTTCTATATGGTTTTCTGCATCCCAAATATAAAACCCATCAATCACAGTATCAATTAAATTATTTATGAGAAGATTTTGATGCTGTAGGTTCTTAATCTCCTTACTAATTTTTAATTTAGAATAAGAAAGGAAGAATAATACTAGAATTAATATTAAAACTACTTCATACAAAAAAAAAACATAGCTCTTCAAAAATAGATGTAAAAATTTGTAATCGATTAGAATTATGCTGAAGAATTATATAAGTAAAGATTGCCTAACATCTAAAAACCCTATCTCTTACAAAGGTTTACAGAAGGTGTCATACAATGTACTACCATATATTTTCATTCAAACGTCTTAGCTATTTTTATTCTTTCTAAAATCATTTTCCACGATTTCTGTAAATTGGTAAAACTCCATGACTATAAAAACCAGCTACGGTGTCTTGAACATAAAGACCGCATGTCCCAATAATTTCATTATTTAGTGTTACAAGAGAAAACCTTAATCTTAAGCTCTTATCATCATAATTTGATAATCCGCGAAAAACTTAAGTTAATTAACTTTAAGTGTGACGTCAATAATATTAAACGTAGTTTGATTTCTAACATTAATTTGTAAATTTACAAGTACATATGTAAGTACATATGTATGTATTTTCAAAATTAATTTCATGGGTCTTTATGTTAGCTTATGATTAACTTCTGTAGCTAATTTATTTTCTCGCTGCCATAACTTATTGGGTTATACCTGTTACATTCGGATTGTAGTGTTTACTCGTGTCTACGTCATGGACACGAGCTCTCCGCGGTTAGGTAAGGGTGGGTAAGTATGTGGTGAGGTGTCGTTCAAAAGAAAAAAATAAACTGTTAGCAAGAGTATTGCATGGACGTTTATAATCGGATCAAAAAATTTGCACATACGAGGGCGGATTGACTTTGAAGCTACCTGGCGCTAGATGGCAGCACAAACACAAAAACTTTTTCTTTCTTAGAAATTACAATCTGTCAAACGACAGCTGTTAAAATTTTAGCCAAATTCATCGATTAGTTTATTTTTTGTAGTCGTTTGAAGTAAGCAACTTTTGTGTTTCTTGGAAAATGGAAAAAAGGGAATTTCGTGTAGTAATTAAACACTATTATTTGAAAGGCTAAACGATGAAAGAGACAAAAGAAAAGCTTGATAAACATTACGGCGAATCTGCTCCGTCAGATTATATGGTAAAATATTGGATTGCTGAATTTAAACGGGGCCGAACAAGCACTGCAACAATACCATCAACAGGGAGGCCAAAAGAGGTGGTTACTGAAGAAAATATCAAGAAAATACTCGATATCGTTTGAATGATCGCCAGGTCAAAATCCGTGAGATTGTTGAAATTGTAAACATATCATATGCCGCGTTTGCTCAGTGTTGAATAAAAACGAGTTCGACAGATCACTTCACAGCGGTGTTTGGACATGATAAAGCATAATCCTGCTGATTTAATTGTTGATGAAACGTGGGTCCACCACTACACACCTGAAACCAAAAATCAAATGTATTTTGGGATGCAGGCGGAATATTGCTCATCGATTATCTTGAAAAGAGATCCACAATCACAGGAGAGTATTATCGTGCATTATTGGATCAATTGGTTGATGCCATCAAGGAAAACCGACCCCATTTAGACAAGAAAAAAGTGATCTTTCTTCAAGACAACGCACCGGTTCACACAGCATTAGAAATGATGCTAACGAGATATGATGCTAATACGAGAAATCCACTTCGAATTGGTTGGTCATCCACCTTATAGTCCAGATTTAGCCACTATTGTCTTTTTCCTGTCTCCAAACTTGAAAAAATGGATCGCAGAAAAAAGATTCATCTCAAACGAAGAAGTGATTACCGAAACTAATGCGTATTTTGAGCAGTTCCCAAAATCGTATTATTCAGATGGTATAAAAAAGTTGGAATATCGTCTTACTAAGTGTATTGAGCTAAAAGGAGACTATGGTGAGAAATGAATGGTTTTTGAAAAAAAAAATGTTTTTTTCTTACTTAGGTACCTTCAATATCAATCCGCCCTCGTATATGTACATAAATCTCCCTTTATAAGAGCAAAACTTAATTTAAAGAAGAAAAGCACAATTTAAATTTAAAAAATTATAAGTTTTTTTCGTTAATTTTTTAATTTTTATTGCCAATATAACATTATTACAAATTAATTAAAAACCATTTTTTTTTTTTTTTTTTTTTTTTGTACAAAAATGCAAAAATGTGCTTAAGTATCTTTTAAAATTGTTAATAAATAAACAAAATCTCTTGATAAAAAATATGAAAAATGACTTGAAGATAGTATTTAGTTTCAGTGTAAAAGTGAAATTTTAGTTCCTACCACCCACTTAAAATGGGCGTAAATTACTATTGTACTGTAATTATACATAGAGCAGTATAAAACCCTGAGGTTATAGTTGTATTTATTGCTGTAGGGTAGTTGTTGCAACAAAATTTACTAAATTATTGCAACAACAAGTGAAAAACGTAAAGTAGTTTTATAAAAAAAGCAAACAAAGCAAAAGCAAGAAGAAGAAAATGTTTTCCAAATACGGAAAAAACATTAAAAAAAAGAAAAATTAAAACAAAATAAAACTCTGACAGACGAACTTTTGAAACAAAAGAAAATCTCTGGCTACACAAGTTGCAATAGCAACATATTTAAGCAGACAATTTCAACAATAAACACTTACTCACACATCGCATACTCTTAAATCTGTATGGAGTTGCAACAACCATGTCGTAATCATTAATACCAACGTCGTCGTTATCATCATATTATTTATAACAACAATAACAGTATTAATCGTATGTGTTGTTGATATGAACGAACATCTCGTCTACCATAGTTCATTCATTCATTCATCGTATCATAGTTGATGTTTTTTCTCCAAAGTAATGCTTCAAGGCGATGGCCTTTTTTTTTTAAATTTTGTCGTCAATTTTTTTAATAAAAATAAAATAAAATATATCCTTTATATATTCTCATAAAATTTATCTTCATTTAAGTACATATTTTAAAAAAAAATTTTATGGGATGACCAGATAAGATTGTTGTAAAAATAAACAAATTAAAAAAAACGGTGTGAGATATCGAAATCTGCTATAAGCTGTCATTCCAATTTTTGGTGACTCGATCAAATATATGAGTCGTTTCTTCGGCAATATTAAATGGTAATCTCAAGATCGCTCAAGTTGGTTGGTTGCCTTGTTACCCATATACGAGGCATATTATATAGCTTAAGAGAAGATATTCATGAGGTGCCAATTATTATATGTAAAATGACGTAGTCGATAAATATTTACTTTACAAATTGGAAAGCTAGCGGACCTTCTCTAGCGTGTAATTCTTTTATGTTTTAACAACAGCTTTTAAAAGTACTCTACCCACAAAAAGTCATTTGATAGTTATGGTTTCATATTTTTCATTTAAAAAAAATTGCGAAAAATCCCACTTGCTATAAATAGTACTAGAAATCAGTGTTTGCTGATGCTGAAAATCTGAACCATCAGTATTGGTGGCTACGTTCGAGAAAATGTTTTTTTCGTTAAGAAATTCCGAAAATATTATTTCTACACTTGCGGCAAGCATAGAACATTATTATATTATATCATATTATGTTATTAAAAGGTATCTTTTGTCGGTTACAAATACCTTTCTCACTATTACATGTTGTCAACTATGCAGTGTAAAAAGGTATCTTTTGTGTATTAAAAGGTATCTTTAGTCGGTTACAAATACCTTTCTCACTATTGCATGTTGTCAACTATGCAGTGTAAAGTTTGCCGGTTAAAGAAGTTTTAAGATGCACAACTCCTTCTTAAAACAGATCTCTCATCAAAAGATATTTCAATGGTACCCAAGCGTGCACTAAGCGTTGTCGATCACCTTTTAAAGAACAATATTGTTACGTTTTTACCTTTTTAAGAACGTGTATTTATGAGTTCATAGATTGTAGTTAAAATAAAATAAATCCTGTGTTTAGTTCTAATTAAAAACCCTTTATTCAACACAGTTTAATGCATCACTGCTTGAAACCTTTTTAAAATTTTCTATTCTTAATTACTCCGTCTGTTTACAACTTCGTAAACAACAACAATTACTTAACAGATCTTTCTACCTAAAGATCTTCCAACCCGATCGGCGGAACTTAGGTTCGATCACAACCTTTTCAACCAGAGGTTATTCACACTTAACTCTCCTTACTGAGTTAGCTCCAACTAAACTGGTTTTTTATTTCATGATTCACTTCACGAGTTTACTCCTTATAAACTCTCTTCACACAGAGTTCGAACCAACAAACTCTCATCACATAAACTGTACTCGCTGAGTTTACTACAAATAAACTGTACTCGCTGAGTTTACGACACATAAACTGTTTGTTGTTTGCACCGAAGGCTGAGTGAACAACACTTCGAAAGCTCTGGAACCTCTCGATATTTCAGGTAGATTCCATTTATTTCTTTTAATTTCTTTTGTAGACATGCGTATGTAAACATCTACTTCTTTCAGCTCTTAGTAGTTGTTGTTGCTTGTTATTGTCTGTTACTTGTTATCTTTGCCGTTAGTTTTTTTGTTGTTACTGTGTTATTTTTATTTACTTTATCTCTGCTAATGTTTATTGTTGTCGATTTGGTTATTTGTAAACACCACGTATAGTTGCTCTTGCAGCTTTTGTTTAATTATTTTTTGCGATGTAATAAAGGCAGGGGTGCCTAACCTCATTTTTGTAACAGTATGAATAATAACCTTTCCTATGAAGAAAAAATAATTACCTTTTGTGAAGATTTTCCCCAGGTGCTACCCGTTGTGAGAAACACCAATAGAACAACCACTGTTGAAAATACGGTAAAAAGATCGCCCTTGTAGTCTTATGTCAAAACTCATAAGTTGACTCAAAATATGAGATTGGATAATGTTGATTTAAAACAGCGTTTGGCAAACTAATATTACAGCATTTCACAATTGTGGTAGTAATTGAGGGTCTCTCACTCAGGCCACTTTGCTCTGTGTTTTTCCACTTATTTTCCCTTTACTTCTCTTTCTTTATTTTTGCTAATTTTTTGTCTATGCGTGTGATACGTACTTGAGAAGAGTAGCTCTTAGCCGAAATCTGATTTAAGAGTTCCAATAAGTTACAAAAACAAAGCACTTAAAAGCCAAACTCATCGTTATTTAGTTATGATACAATTATTACCACCATTTTTAACGTCAGATAAATCAATAAACAAAATCAATATGGCAGAACAGATAATGCTCAGTTTACCCAACTGAATTTTTAAACGCCTCTTCGGATAATAGGCAAATAATTTCAAACTCTTCAAAAGGCAGGATTATATTTACCCGAATCTGTTTTTTCTCATGGACAGTTATACTAAGATTCTCACTAGTATGTGCAATTAAAGGTATTTTTCTTTCTGTTAAAGATTCATAAGGACAAAAAGTAAACAATAATCACATCATATTCTCAATGATTTTTTTAACAGAATATTATATTGTTATTTAATAAGAAATATGAATTAATATTATTTACAAACGATATATATGCATAAATATCTATATATAAAAAAGAGGACTATAAAATGCTTTATAATTTATGTTCTCTGAAATGCGCCAACTTTAAATGAAAGGTGAAGTCAATACCAAAGTTTTAATGTATACGCGGTTTTTATACGTCCATTTGTTCGTAAGTCATTGATGTTATAGTGAACACCTTTGTACTGCATAAATTTTACCTGAAAGCGAAATTTGTTGCAGCATTAAAACATTGTGTGAGTTAGAAAATATTTTTAAAACTTTGTATATAAAAAACATATGTAGAAAGTTCACTATTGTTCAACTGGGCCGTGGCACACCCAAATGAAATTTGTATTTATATGTCTATATCTTTAAAACGGTCTCTAAATTTGGCTCAAATAACTTTGTGGTCAACACAAATTATCAGTCTAATATTTAGCCAAATTGGATAAGTGGGAGGAGCAACTCTCATACAAAGTAATTATTGATTTTTTTATATCCTTGAAATGGTAATAGTGAAAAGCTCTGAATTTGGTCCTACTAAGTTAGCAGCAAATACATGTCATCAATCGAAATATGGGCGAAAATGAATAAGTGGGTGTGACATCCCCCATACAAATTAAATTTTAATTTTTGCATATCTAAAGATCGATTAGAATGGAAGATCCTAAATTTGGTTTACTTCTTAAATAGTACAAACCATCAGTTAAAAAGTGGGCGAAATCGGATAAGTGAACATGGTACCTCCAATACAAATTAAATAATGATTTTTGTATATCTTGATAATGGTTAGAGTTTAAGTTTCTAAATTTGGTTTAGGTAACTTGGAAGTCAATACAAACCATCATTTAAAAAATATGATATTTTGCATATGTAGAGAACGGTTAAAGTTTTCTTTATCTATCCACATCAGTCAAAAAGCAGATACAACACAAAGGCTCCTAGCAACGCAGGAAGGATTACTGTAGTTATTTCTAAAACGTATTTTATTCCGTTTGCAAATATCTTCCTAATACTGCCTTAATAATTGATGCTTCATTTTAAAGATAATCGTCTACTCTAATGACGATAAATAATAATTTATTTTAATTAATCTTGATAATACTGTTGTCAGCATTGCATTATTTACTACTGCATATTTGCATTAATTGTAAAAGCCGAAGATTATTTTTCGGTAAATAAACCGAAATCAATTATTTAATCAAAATTAAAATTATTCCTCCTTATAATCAAAGTACAAATACATATTTTAAGATATTTATAGCCCCAGAGTTTTTGGTTAGAATCGTGCTATTATTTTATGCACATCTATACAGGCATACATCAGGCATTTTATCACAAAAGCTGGTGAAAACGGTTTGATATTAAGCCCAAGATGTCTTAAAAAATGTTTGGTAAAAAACAGTGTAGTGGCTAAAGTGCTTGTATATAAAACCTATAGCAACCCACGTTCGAACACCGGCGATGACAAAGAAGATTTCGTTCATCATGGTTTCGACTTATAAATAAATAAAAAATCTTCGATCTCCTCCAGATGATCCAGAACTTAAACAGGACAAAATTATCTTCTAAAATAAACCTTAAAAAAGTCAGGCTACACTACCTTGCGAAAAAACGAAAAAAGAGAAAAGTTGGGAGTCCAGGATAAGCAAAGGTTCCACATTACTACTCCGAATACCCAAAGGGCACAAAGATGGCAACACTATCATTCATCCTAGACCTGCTACAGTAGACCGATCAATTGGTTAGTTGAAAACAAATTATATGGCAAATGGCAAATGACTACAAAGAAACTGAAAAAAGCAATGCAAATATGCTTTGTAGAAGCCATATGTTTCCAAGAAGAGTAACGGATAGAAAGAACACAAAAAGAGTCCATAAAGTACTTTGACTTTACTCTATCTAAGAAAAATTCATAAAATGGAGTTAATCGATTAGCAAGTAAAGTATTCATATATAGTTAAAAACCCAACTTTGTTATGAAAAAGATCTTATAAATAGTCTTCTGGAATTTCGACGACGTAAAGAACCATTATTCGAGCAAACAAATTTTGCACCGTTTCTCAGTTCTAGTTAATTTCGTGTAGTGAACTCATTTTAAAGTGTGTTAAATAATATTGACTCTACTATTAAAATGATTATACATTTAAAGTATTGGGTTTCTTAAATATTTGGAAGCGATAAAGGTAATTAACCATATACATGATATAATTTAGTCATTCAAGATAGGCACGGAGGAGGTTTAATTATGGTGTGGGCATACTTCTCTTATCAAGTTGTTGATCTAAAATACCGAATTGTGGACACAATGACAGAAGTGACCTATTGCAATATTTCATTCTACTTGTAAATATATAAACAGTAGGATAAACTCAATAAATCTTAGCAACTTATAGCACTTTAACTGGGTTAAATAGATAAATCGATGGTTAATGATTAATTGTGTTCTGTATCGATTTCCAATAGAAAAAATAAGAAATTAAAAAATAGTCATAATATCCTCAATCGTAAAATGAAAGTAAAAAAAATAAATTCGGTTTAAAAAGTACTTTAAAATTCGCTAAGCAAGTTATGTTTCTTTGGAATATTTTTCATTTTATATTATTTTTTTTTTTTTCTTCTAACCTTCTAAAGATTTATTTTTTTATTTTCCTACATAGGTATGTACATATCACAAAATGTTTTCAGCATTTTTAAGGGTTTTTAAAATATAAAAAAGTTGTTATCTATATATTTAAAAATTAATTGTTATTTGTTTGGATGCTTAAAACTTGAAAACGACGAAATTGGGTACATCTTTTTACGATTTTGTTCGTAATTGCTACGCGTAGATTTAGGAAAAAGAAAAGTCGAAAATTTCTCAACAGGTGGCGCTGTAGGCGGTCATTTCTTTATCTCTGCTCCTGTTAAAGGTATTTGAATAAAATTTGGTATGTCGATTCAGTGCACATATTCTAAGTTCTGCAGCAAATATGAATGGGATTGGATAAATGGGCATGGTACCTCACACACAAAGTAAATATTGATTTGATTTTTGTATATCTTGAGAACGGTTTGATTAAAGATTCTGAATTTGGTCTAAGTGACTTCGTCGGTAATATGGTACTTCCCATATAAAATATCTATTGTTTTTTGTATATCTGGACAACTGTTAAAGGGGAAGTTTCTGAATTTTGTCTAAATGACTCGGTCATACAAATCATCAGTTTTAAAGTGGGCGGAATTGGATAAGTGGGAATGGCATCTCCCATGTATATTAACTATTACTTTTTGTATATCTTGAGAATGATAATAGTAAAATGAATTACAAATGCCGGAAACACTCATTATGAAAAGGAAATGTATTTAAAGTCATTCCTAAAGGTTTGTAAGTAAAAAAAGTTCATACAGAATAAAAGAGTTGAGAGTTGCAAATGTTTTGAACAGCAATAGTTAGATCTCTTCCTCAAAGATAAATTTTTTGTTGTTGTCTTTAATGAGAAGATGATTTCTTCTTGCTGTTACAAAAAAGCAATCAACAAAGTTATAAAAATACCAAAAAGCATAGATTAAAAAAAATCGGAAAGAAATGAGTAATTGAAGAGCTAGAATATTGCTTTAACTGCAAATGTTATGCCCACCACTGTACATATATGTATATAAAAAAGTTGTCCTTTTGTGATGGTGGTTTTCCCATATACATTCCTTTGAATGTTTTTATGAGAAATGCATTTTATAGGTATACAACACCAAGGCTCCCAGCAACGCGGGAAGGCTTACTCTAGTAATCGATATCATTGTAGGAATAGTAATAGCATTAGAGCTTTTGAATCATCAATTAAAATCTATTTTATTCACATTAATAGATATTTTTCATTTTTATAACATTTTGCTATTATGTTTTTGGAAAAATAATCGATTTTTTTTCTTTTTTTTTTTTTTTTGATAATGATCAGCATTTAGTCATTCATTAATTATTTCAACTGCAAGCATTAGCAAGATTTCAGATAAATTTCAAATAAAAAAAGCGAAAACAATACCAACTACAACACGAACAAATAATAATGACAATGAAAATAAAAAATTTAACAAATTTTTTTAGCACTGATGCTCTCGAAGATGATAGATGAAAAACTTAAACATAAACTCTTAATTAACAGACAATTAAAAGAGATATGGACAATCGGTTTTATCAAACGATTTCTCGAAATAATACTGAAATATAAACGTTTTCAAAATTGAATAGTAGAACTAATAGTTTTTTTTTTTTTTTGATGTATTAACATTAACAATTTTACAAAATATATGTTTTTCATTCAAAAAAATATTTACAAATTTCCTAAACATAACTTTAACTGTAATAAGAATTACGTTTGCAGCCATTGACTTGACTACCAAAACTTTAAACTGCAACTGCAATATTATGAATACGTTTTACAACCACTACCGTAACTACTGCTTTAACTACTAGTAATACCCGTTAATACACAATATTGATAAAAAAAAAGTTTCGGTCAAAAAAAAGATGCATTTCAGCCTAGACATAATTGCTATAATTAAATTAGCCAGTAAACCATTACGAAATATCAAAAAAAGTATATGTATGTATGTTTATTCATATTAAAGACCTAGTAACTGAACAGGGATTCTCAAATATTTTCTTATAAGGTTTTAATAGTTTGCAGCCGAATAAAAAACTTCCAAGTCGACAACATTTGTCTACAGGCTTCAAGTATTGCATCGCCCAACAATTAATATCGATACAGCTCTAAATTATTATATACACCTTTATGCTTTAAACGCATGGACGGCAGTAGGCTACACGACTACAAATGCTATTAATGACTATTGTAAGCGTGTGGTCAGCAGCTTAAATATTCTGAAAACGACATCAAAAAAAAAGCAGCTGATCCTAAAAAAATTTTACGTTATGATTAATATTAAAATTGTGTTCATAACTGCCTTACCATTTAAATTTGCAATTGCAGCAACTTCTTTCCATGTACATTGCTTTTTTATTTTTATAATCTGTCTGTACGGTTGCGTACCTCTTCAATAAGAATTTCGTCAAGATCCATTTTTATAATAAAAACAGCTGTTTCTGATAGAAATACATTTTTTACTTTTTCATTTAAACTTTTCTTACTTCTATAAGAAATAGAACAAGAGGGACTTCTTTTAATCAATAAACTTCGGCCGATTTTATTTTTTAGACTTATTGAAATAACTTACCGCCAGCTCCGAACATCAGATGCATTAGGGAAGTTTTTCATAGCGTAAATATTCATAACCAGTCGCTAGCAAAGTTATGAGGTAAATTGTCAGGCGATCTGGACTGGTTTCGAACCGAGTACCTCTTGATTGGTAGGATGGTATATTAAGCCTATAAAAAATGCAATAAATTTTTTATAATGCGTTATTATTGCGCAAGAACAAATCCATTCGAAATAATCGTATTCATATAAACGTGTATATTTTATCAGGTTCTAGTCGGTAGCCTGCCGCTGTCTATGTGTTAAAGTATTAATTTACTTTTTGATTGGCAGATAACTAAAACTGCTGTAGATGTCACGTTTTGCCGTTGTCTTTTTACAACTACAGCTACAGTCATCCAACCTTACCACTTTCACCAAAACAATTAATATTTTTAACGAACTGACAAAGTTAATACATTGTTGCAAAATAGGAAAAATCGTTTTTAAAACGTTGATTACATTAAAAACCCAAATGATACTTTACAAATAATATATTCAAAATCAGTCAAAAAGTCAATATGTAGCAAGATCAATTGGCTATTCGTTGGTAACCACAGTCTTGGAATCACTTGCACCAAGACAATTAAAAATTTTGGAAATCTTGGAAAGTTAATAGAGTCAAAATAGGAAAATTCAACGTTGATCGCAACTGAAAACTCCAATAAAGTCTATTGCATTAGGTGTATTATGCGTAAATAGGAATTTGGGAACATCTGCTTCATATAATTAAAAAGCAAAGAAGTGGTTAATTAATGGTTATATTTCAAAAACGCAAAATGCATTACAATGAATAAAGTTTTTCTTTTTTTTTGTAATATTAAAAATATTTGTTGTTATTGTTATATGTTTTTTAATTAAAAAAAAATAATAATATTAATAATGTTAATGAGCCCTGTGTGGTGGTAGTAATTAATAATTTCTTATTAAAATCTGTTTCTTGTTACGCTCTACTAGGCTCGAGAGGAACAGGCACGTTTGGAAATGAAACATCGCAAAGAAGAAGATGAACTCTATAGAAAATTTGCACGAAAACGTGAAGAAGAGGATCGTAAAATACAGTCGGAATTTCAAACTGAATGGGAACGTGAACTGCAAAGGTTGGCCCATAAATTCGAAAAGGAATTGGCTACTTCAAGGCGTAATAGAGAAGAGCAAAATATACTTACATTACGTCATGAGCAGCAAAAGGAAGATTTGGAAAAGAATATGACTCTGAGGCGTAGTAAAAAAAAGGAGAGCATAACTCGAAAAATGTTGGAACATGAACGTTTTGAAACAGCAGCTCTAGTCGATCGCCAGTCTAGTGAAATGTTAGAACTGATAAGTGCTCGTCGTTCAGAATATATGCAAAATGAAAGTATCTTCCTGGACGATGAGTTCAGTGAGGGTGTAACACCAATGGAATATCCTATGTTAGCACCCCCGCCTGCTCCGCCAGCTGTTAGTAAATTTCAAATTTATACAGATCCGAATGAATTCGAAGATGTAGATCGCATAGCGATTTCTGTGGCTCAAGAAGATCAAAAAACCTTCACCGATTTAGTGCGTCAGTTAGTGGGACGGTGTACTACCGATATTGAAAAAGCTCGTACCATATTCCGTTGGATAACAGTGAAAAATCTGAATGCCATGCATTTTGACGATGACCTAAGAGGCGATACTCCCATGGGTCTGCTACGTGGTATTAAATATGGCACTGAAAGCTATCATGTCTTATTTAAACGTCTATGCAGTTACGCTGGTCTACACTGTGTGGTTATTAAAGGTTACTCAAAGAGTGCTGGCTACCAGCCAGGTGTTAAGTTTCAAGATTCACGTTTCCGCAACTCTTGGAATGCTGTTTATGTAGCGGGCGCTTGGCGCTTTGTTCAGTGTAATTGGGGTGCCCGCCATCTGGTCAATGCTAAAGAGGCGCCTAAAACAGGTAGAGGCAAAAATGATAGTTTACGGTAAGTTTCAAATATAAGCGAAACTGTTTCCAACTATCATTAAATCTATCTTTTTTACCTTAGTTATGAATATGATGATCACTATTTCCTAACGGATCCCCGAGAATTTATTTATGAATTCTTCCCTTTGCAAGAAGAATGGCAGTTACTCAAGAGACCGATTACTTTGAGGGAATTTGAAAATTTACCCTTTGTACGATCCTTATTTTTCCGTTACGGTTTACATTTTGCTGACGAAGGTTATGGAGCAGTTGTATTTACAGACGACACAGGTGATTTCATTTTATTTAAAATATTTTTTATTTCTTATCTTAAAATACATTTTCTCGACCAGGTGCCGCCACTGTTCGCATTGCTATGCCTACCGATATGCAAAGTTGCCTTATATTCCACTATAATTTGAAGTTTTATGACAGCGATGAGGATTCGTATGATGCTGTTTCCTTAAAACGTTTCGTTATGCAGTCTGTTATTGGTAACATTGTAGCTTTTCGGGTACACGCTCCCTGTTCGGGTGCTTTTCTGCTTGATATTTTCGCTAATGCTGTAACACCTCAAGAGTATTTGACCGGAGAGCCCATGAAATTTAAATCTGTTTGCAAATTTAAAGTATGGACTAGATTTTATGGATCTTAATCTTAAGAAAAAACTATATACGCGTTCATTTCCTTTCATTTCAGATTTGTTGTGAGGAATTACAAACTGTTATGGTGCCTCTACCCGATTGCGCTAGTGGCGAATGGGGTCCCACCAAAGCCACCAGACTTTTTGGTTTAATACCAATAACACATCAAGTAAGTCAACTTTTACGACTACATTACATATAAAAGTTAAATTATAACATTTTTATTATTTCTTTTATCAAGGATCCCTTAATATTTGCTGGACGCAGTTTAGATTTGCAATTTCGTATGTCTCGTCCCTTGACTGATTTTATGGCAACGCTACATAAAAACGGCATCGAAGAGAAGAAACTTTCTAAATATGTCACACATAACATACTGGATGATATTGTTACTTTTATTATAAAGTAAGTATGAGAAAACAATCTTTATTTGAATACCTCAAACCCAGCAAAATATCGTTACTTTTTAACATTTTTACAACGTTTGAGTTCGTTAAAATTGCGTTAAAATAAAATAAAATCAAATCCACGTTTATTATTGTTACAATTATATTTATTTCACTTTAACTTTTATCTTAATACAGCAAATACGCTTATACAACACTTTTTATTTTCGCTTTAACACAACTTTGTTCATTGACAGCCAATTGATAACTAACTGACGTGTGGGCAAAGCAGCCCCTGTATACCTAATTGCCTACAGTTTGGAAAGTTCCGGAATTATCGACCATATTATATTTTCATATCCGTTAATTTAAATGTAACGTAAAAATAGTCGATGTGGTAGTGCTGCCAAATTGACAGGGCAAAATATACCAAAACCCCATAATGCAGTGTTGTATTTTTATTTTCGTAACAATATTAACGAACAAAAACTTAATTTTAAAACAAGAAAAATGACAGAATATGCACATGATCTTTAACAGCAGAAAATAAACGAAAGAAAAATGTAAATGCATCAATTTTATGAAACGAGGCTCTCGAGATTGGTAGAAATAGTATCTGATAATTTGCTCTTAATAATACTAACGTGCCGTTACTACTCCTCAATTACAATCTTACAGGACAAACAATCAAAGAAATGTCATTACATGGTTGTAAAAGAATAATATATTTTCTTATTTCTTTAAAACACAACCGGCTGTATCGGGTGTTTTTTAGAGGTTCATAACTTCCTTTTTGTTTAATTTGGCTTAACACTACATTATGGATAGACTTACACCAGAGCAGCGCTTGCAATTGTTGAAATTTTTGAATTGAATTTCCATTCAAAATGTTGTTCTCCAATGAAGCTCGTTTTTGGTTAAATGAGTACGTAGTAAATAAGTAGAATTTTCACATTTTGGGTAAGGATAATCCACCGGAAATTACAGTTTGGTGCGCTTATGGCGGAGTCATTGGTCCATATGTCTTCAAAAACGATGGTGGTGATGACATTACTATCAATGGTGACCGGTATAGAGACATGATTCGAAATTTTTCCGTACCTCAATTAACTGGCATTAATCTTGCTCACATGAGGTTCCAACAGGATGGAACCACATGCCCCAAAGCGTGCACTACAATTGATTAAAAACGCATGATGTTAATTGTAAATATAAACAATGCAGAGAATTATCTTAATTTTTTTTTTTTTGTTATGATAGAAGGATCTATGACAATTATGTGTGAAATAAATAATCGGCCAAATGCTCGCCACGGCTTCGGTGGCATACCTCCTATCCATCGGTCCATACTTTCAATGTCTCTGAGACATAATTAAGGTTCAACGTCGTTAATGTGCCGAATTATCTCATCCTTTAGCTCTTGAATTGTTCTTGGCTTATTGAGGTATACTTTTTCTTTTAAATATCTCCAAAAAAATAAGCCCAACGATGTCAAATTGCATGATCGTGTCGGCCAATTAACATCGCCACGACATGAGATAACGAGCCATGGATCGTTGGCTGTGTGGCAAGCGGTACCATCCTTCTGGAACCACACATCTTCCAAGTCCATATCCTCAATTTCTGGCCACAAGAAATCCGTTGTCATCTCACGATAGCGAACACCATTCACGGTAACTCCTTGGCCGATCTCATTTTCGAAAAAATACGGCCCGTAGACTTCGCCAACTCATAAACCGCACCAAACAACAGTCTTTATGGATGCATCGGCCTTTCAACAATCACTCGTGGATTCTCATTTACCCAAATGCGGCAATTCTGCTAGTTAATGAGTCCACTGAGATAAAAATGTGTCACGAAATGCACAAGCTGCGTTTTGATTTGAACAGCCATTTTCGTACAAGACTTCAACAATCTTAAGGCCCTGCTCAATAGTGTACCTCTTCATGGTTGAACTTGTTGAACACTGAAACAAAGAAATAGCAAATTAAATTTCGCAAGAAACTTGACGTTAAGGTGTGACACACAGTTAACACAGTGCAATATGAATGCACTTCCCTTTATTTCTTTCTTTTATTACGATTTACACTTATGTAACTGTAAAAAACACCCGATAATATAAATAGGTTATGTTAATGAGGTTGATAAGATTTAATTTTTTTAGAAATTTTGAAAATAGTTGTACTTGAGTGGTTCTTGTATACAATAAAAACATGGTTCACCTATGTACATATGTAGAGTGGAGTGATTAAAACGTTCTTAGCCGAAAAAATTATTTGAAAAATTTAAAATATAAATATATATAGTACATTTTCATTTATACTAAAATCTCTGGGTAAACAGTGAATAAAAGTCAAAGAAACAACAGCGTAATCAATAATTCTGTTATTAAAACAGGTTAAACATACATATCTAGTATTATGAATTAACTCTACTCTCTGATTTAAGCCGCACTCATCTCTAAAATATTACTTTTGACAATTAAGCAAATTACTTGTATTGTTGCAAAAATCAGGTTTGGCACCTCTGCGCTTATTACATTGCTAAAAAGAATAAATGTTTACAAATAACCAAATCGGCAATAACTACATTAACAGAAATGTAGTAAATAAAAATATACGGCAACAATAACAACAGACAGAAAAGAAAACAAATAACAACAATAACAAACAACAATAAAACAACAATCGCATGGCTTCATAGGAACTAAAAAGAAAATAAAGGAAAGAAATGAAATCTACCTGAAATATCGAGAGGCTCGAGAGCTTTCGAAGTATTGTTTACTCAATCATATAGAAAGCACATCAATGCGGACAGCAATTAGTTTACTTGGTGTAAACTCAGCTAACAAGTTTATGTGTTGTAAATACATCGTGAATAGAGTTTACTGGTTTTAACTCGGTGTGAACAGAGTTTATAAGGAGTAAACTCGTGAAGTAAAAAGCAGTTTAGTTGGAACTAACTCAGTAAAGAGAGTTAAGTGTGAATAACCTCTGGTTGAAAAGGTTGTGATCGAACCTAAGTGTAACAGCGATCAGGCTGGAAGATCTTTAGGTGGAAAGATCTTTCGAGTAATTGTTGTTGTTTAGAAAGTTGTAAACAGACGGACTAATTGAGAATAGAAATAGTCATTGCTCGTGAAAAGGTTTCGATTCTAATTAAAAACCAAACACAAAATTTATTTTATTTTAACTGCAATCTACGAACTCATAAACGTTTTTAAAAGATAACAAGTAACAATATATATAACTTAACATCTGCCCTAATAGTTCTGTAAACCTTAAATTCAAAATAATATATCAATTAATATACTTTTATAATTTTCTGTGTGTACTATTCTGAGGATTGACTTTCACTGAACCGTGCGATATGTGGCTTTTGAACGGTTGGACCAATATGTCAGACAAGCATAAAAAACCTTGAAAAAAATAATCTCGGAAAAAGCTATATCCGAGCCCAATACTTTTTGTTTTTGAGACCAGCACTAAAGTAATGACAGCTTGTAATGCAGTGAATTGTACTAGTATTAGGACAATATCTTGTGAGAAAACCATTTGATTTGAATTTACTTAAATCCCAAATTATAGGAATTGTCGTTTAACGAATTATATTCATAATGAGTTGTGCGTTCTAGTGGACATTGATGGGATAAATTCCTTCATTTCGTCAAAATATATACTTATTTCGTCATTAATGAGCACCTTCCTATAGATATGTAGTAGAATTATGTATAAAAATGTGCTTTATTCAAAAGGTTCACATGATTTTAAAGTATGTCAAGGACCGTTTTTTACTGTGTCTTCGCTCTAATGATCAAGGCCATAAAAATGCTTCTAAAAGTTCACTAAATAAATAATGCATCACCATTAGCAACACTTTAAGAAAAAACAGCGGCTATCAAATAACTCAAGTTTGGTAAATCTCCAGAAGTGGTGATTGCGGCCGAACTGCTTAAAGTAGACTCGGCTCAAACAGCGTAGATGTTATATCCCTTAATTGTACAAATATGGAAGGAAGAACGAATCCCGAATAAATGGTTCATGGGTACGATCGTCAAGATTGCGAAGAAGGGCGACCTGTCGGTGTGCTCCAACTATCGTGGTATAATGCTTCTTTCTATACCATTAAAGGTTCTTACAAAACTGTTGTTAACCAAGATTAATCGGAAGGTGGAACTGTTAATACGCAAACAACAAGCTAGTTTTCGACCAAAAAGGTCCTGTATTGAACAAATCAAAAAATTTTTGCATTATCGTCTAATAGGTCAATGAGTGGCGAACACCTCTTTTTATGACCTTTATTGATTATAAAATTGCTTTCGATAGAGTGGCACTCGAATACATTTAGACGGCGTTACGACGTCGGGGTGTAGTCACGAATATGCAGAACAAAATGGATGAAATAAATCGTGCATCTAAGAGTAGGTCTGACAATCAACCGTATCAAGACAAAAACTATGTCTGTTCCTCCGATCAGGTTGAATTACCAGTTCAGTATCATGGGCGAAAACAAAGAAGGCTCAAAAAGTTTATGCTATTTGTGCAGCCTAATCAAACCCGAATGGCGAGCTGCTGAAAATGTGGACAACCTTATAACAAGGCTAAATCAGCGTTTGGTCAATTGTGGAAATCAACAAGTTTATCCACGACAACAAAAATGCGAATATTTAGATCATATGTGAAGTCTGTCTTAATGTATGTTTGCGAAACCTGGCTGATGTTTGGAAGGTTGGCAAATAAACTGCAAGTGCTTATACGAGTAAACCGCTGTCTTAGACATATAGTGAAAATACGGTGGCCAAAAATTATTTCGATTTCAGATCTTTTGCGCAAATGTGATGAGAAATAGGCAACATTCCAAACTAGGCGTCGAAATTAGTCATACGCTACGCAAACCAGCAGGAGGACTGCCCAAAGAGGCGTTGAATTGGAGTCCGCATGGTACCAGAAGACGCGGACGGCCAAGTTGCCGGACAATATATGAAATTGAAGCTTGTGGTAAAAGCTGGAAGGAGATAAAGGCATTTGCGACGAACAAAGAGAGGTGGAAATAGTTAGTGGAGGCCCTTTGCTCCAACAAGGGACCTAAACAGGACATGTTTCAATAATCAATACTATCCTATATTTGAAAATCTGATTTAAATATCGAAGTAAAGCTCTCTTCTTTAAATTACGACTTTATTCAACCAAACTATCGAACAACAGCAAATCGCTTAAATTTAACTACAAGTATCATATATATACATACATATATAATTCAATAAATATAAAGACAAATCATATTTTTTACATAATTTAAATTTTTCGTTTTCTTTCTAATTTTAGTTTTCCTGAGGAGGGCCAATATGGCTTGGATATATACACACGTGAATTGGGCGCACCACCGCATCATAGTCATCATCACAATAATTCCTCTTCAACATCATCCAGTGAAAAGCATTTGCTGACACATTGTTGTAAATATTTAATTAATTCATCGAAACGTAATTAATACATTATTTGTTAAAAAAAAAAATATGAAAACTGGAGTGGAAGGAGAGAAATTGTATTCTGGAGGTTATTTGTTTTTCACTTGTTTTACTTTATTTTTAGTTCTGTTTTTTGCTTTTATTTAACTTCAATATTAAATATTATATTGATGCTAAACCAAACTCACACTCAGATATAGTATTTGATATCACAAAACACTGGTGGCTACATAAATAGGTACACAAATTGTGTGATTGCTAACGAAAATGGCATAAGTGCAGTATTAAAATCATAGGAGCATGATTCTATACGTTTTCAACTGCAATCGTTTATTAGTTTTATATGACAATTTGTAATACAATTGCTCTTTTTTCAAATTGTTTTGCTTAAGATATTTATATAATACATATAACCTTCGCACAGCACGACACTTCTATAGCACGGACTCACTGGATCTAAAATTGAAAGCATCCTTTTAAAACACAGTGCTTTTATAGCACGGACTCACTCTAAAATGGTTCAAGAATTAGGCAAACATGAAGTGTAATAACATGAAAGCCATATAAAAAGCTTTTTAAAGCGAACTTTATCTAATTTGAAATTAGAGAAATCCCCGCACAACAGCTCAATAAAGTTTGACATTTATTATTAGAGTTCGTGAATTATAGTATTAATACAATTTTGGATTGCATTAATCTAATATCTCCTAGAGGAATTAAGCCGATAAAGAGGAAGAAATTGATGAGCATGTTTGATAAAAATGTTATCTGGTATCCATGATAAGTCGTAGGATGAAAACATCATAGGTGATGACAAAGAAGTTAAAAAGTTTAACCTGCAAAACATAATGTAAGCCTTGACTTACTCCAACAGTTAGTCATATTTGTTGAATGAGAAGAGCATTTCAGAAGTGCTTATCACTATATAAATAAATTTATAAATATGTATTAAATTATTATATGTATTAAAAAAAAAAATATATATATATATATACATATATATATATATATATATATATATATATATATATATATATATATACAACTGCGTGCAACTAATTAAAGACACGATGCTAACATGTTGGCTTGAAGCAAATAATACGAAAGGTTATATGACATTCTCAAAATTTTTTCAAGTTTGGTTAATTTAACTCTAGAAAATAACTGCTTATTGTGTCAAACAAATTATTGGTCCTTATGTGGTTGGCGTATTTGGTATCGTATGTCGACATTTTGTTCCAGAAAAACAACCAAAAGTTTTTTTAATCTCTTACAAAAACGTTGAAACACGACTATGATTCGACAACGATAAGGGTGATTACTCATAAAGCTGTGATCCATATTTTTAAATAAGATTAATATCAATCGTGTACATAATTAAGAACACACCATAAATTATATCTAAAAAAAACATGATTTATTAAAAAAAAATCAATATTTTGTTACAAAACCATTGTTAAGAGATCATCAAAATTGCTTATTTTTACCAAGCTTACCTTGGTTTTTACAACTTATCATTAGTTTTCTATCGATTTAAGATAAGGACTGCATGAAGACCAGTCAAGAACAGTAACTGAGTTATTTTAAAACCATTGCCTGACGTGTTGAGCCGTATACTTCGGATCAATATCTTGTTGAAAGATCCATATTACTGGCATATTCTGTTTCATCATTGTAACGCTTAGGGTTCTTGCATATTGAAATTGATCCATATTTCCCTCAATTTTGAGCAGTGGCCCAACATCACGTTATGACATAGAACCCCAAAACATGATAGAACCACCTCCATGCTTCAAAGTAGCCTCAATGTACTTTAGATGAAATTCTTTCCACTTTGGCTGGCGAACACATTTTTTTTTTTTTTTGTCGGATGAGACTCTATACATTTTTGTTTCGTTCACAAATAATACTATTTTTTATTCCACATCTGTCCAATGGCGGTCCTTATCTGCGAACTCTAGTCTCTTCTTTCGGCTACGATCAAACAATATTGTCTTCTTTTCGGGAAATTCTTCCAGCTTCATGCAATAGACGTTTTTCTGTATATGCAGATGACTTTGCCTCACTTTTGCCAACGACTGCAATTCCAATTTCGGACATTTTTCTACTCGCGAACAATCAGTGGATCTCCACGAACTGTCGTTATTTAACTTTTTTGCTTATGTTTCACCTTTAATATAGTCGAATACTTTCTCAAAAATATTGCACAGCTCGAATAGCCATTGTTTTAGAAACTTTTAAGGCTGTTGCTATTTCCCGATAAGTGAATCCAATCCGATGCATTTGTACAATTTTATCTGTTTATTTAATAAATATTGCTTTTAACATGACGATTTAAATAGTGAATACTACTGTCCTTAATTAGTTTCATGCAACTGTACCTTTAATTTAATCAGTCGACTTAGAATCACTTTGAATTAAATGGTTCCTGCCCGTGACTGTACATCGACATTAATATTATTATCAAAATATGGATTCCTAATAGCGAATACAACTTTTTATATAAGCGAAAATTCACAAAGGGTGTCTTAAAGTCGTAACGCTTACAAAAAGTATTAATTTTTGCAGCAAATGTACCAAATTTGGCCTTAGTTGCCATACCAAAAACTTTTGAGATCACAGAGTACTGTAGAGAGTACTGCACAGTCTTAAACTTAGCCACCAATAATAAAATTAATCTTTTACATAAAATTCCAAAAAATTCTTATATACACATAGTATACATATAAATATAAATAACAATTTAAAATTTCTTAATTTGAAAACCAATGAGTGATGAATAGGAATCAAAAATGAAAATAAAACAATAAATTATATATAGGATCGCTTGGTGCTATAGATAACGAACATAATTTTAGTTTAAGATTACTTTACACTGCTTTCTAGTAGTAAAAATTAATGCTATATTTTGCTTTATGCTCTACACTGTTTTCTAGTAGCTAACATTTACGTATATGTATGTATTTTGCTTTTTAAATTATTCACCTTTGTTACGGTTCTCAAATTATAGTCGTTCTTCACATTTTTGTAATCGATTAAAGAAAAAATATAAGAACAAAAATTTCTCTTAATATCGAAAAATATGTCTTTAACCTGGGAAAAAATGTCTAAAAACGGCTTCGACTCGAGAACCGTAATAAGAGTAATTAAACAAATATATAAGCAAATTATATTTATATATATAATAATATATATAAACAATTTATATATATATATATATATATATATATATATATATATATATATATATATATATATATATATATAAACAACTTATATGTTTATATATATATATAAACAACTTATATATATATATATATATATATATATATATATATATATATAATTCGGAAAAAATAAATTAACTAACTACTGTATATAAATTTCAATAATAATAAATATTAAATAAAAAATTTGCATTAATAATTTATTAAAATACATACATATTATATGTATTTAAAAATTTACAATCTCATCAAGTCTTTTTCGTTTTTTTTTTTTTTTTTTTTTTTTGATTATTATTAATTGATACACACACAGTAATATATAGTAATCAAAAACTTGTTTTGAATTAATTTTTAACACAAAAGTTTAATTAATATTTTAAGTTTTAATATTAATAAATTATTATATTTTTATTTTTTCTTAATATTTCTTTGTTGTATATTATTATAATTAAGTTTAATTTACTTAAGCATATATGTACGTGTTTTCTTTATAATTTAATAAAAATAATGTAATAATAAAACATAATCATATTAATTGAAATAAATAAAATATAAAGTAACACTTTAATCTGAGTAAAAGTGAATGTTGTTATGTTTAACTGTTCGTTCGATAAATTCGAAATATGATGGATGAACTTTTGAAAAGCTTCTGCTCGAAAATTATGTTATGGTTTCTATCCGCAGATAACAAATTACTAGGCACTACACATTTTCTATTCTGATAGGTGTACACATCACTGTTAAAAATTACTTTAATTACCGTAATGTGTTATAATCTTTGAATTTCGCTTATATTTTTTGCAGATCTCTTCGGGGAATACACATATTGGTTGTGATTAGAGCAATAAAGTGTTCGCATGTGCTACTTTACTAATGAGAGTCAATACCATGCCAAGACACTGTTCCTTTTGCCACGATCAGATGTTTATGGGTTGAAAAGAATAGAATTTTATTTATTTTTATGTTGTCCAAACTAAAAGTTAAAAAGAAAATATTTCACATTATGTAGTTGAACTTTCATTATATAGGGTCTCCCAATAAAAAGTATCATTCTGATATGTAAAAAACGACTATTTTTAGGAGAAATCATCGGATATTCATTTAATTGTAAAGAGGAAGGTATGCTATTAATGATGGAAAACATTATTAGCCAAATGGCCACCACCAATTCGTACATTTCCGACTGCTTGTTCTCGATTACTTTACGAATTCGATCTTTGAGGTCTTGAATTGATTGTAGGCCATTAGCATAGACCTTACCATACACGTAGCTCCAAAGAAAAATGTCCAAAAGTGTTAAACCACAAGAAAAGGTCTGGAAACTTTTGACAAAAGAGAGCAATGGTATCGTTATCAAGTAGAGCGTCTTGTTGAAAATATACGTCGTCCTCGTCACACCATAGAAAATCATCAATCATCATTCGATGGCGCTATACAACAATGAATGAAACAACTTGTATGATCCACATTTTCAAAAAAGTAATTTCCAATGACCCCGTCAAACCAAAAACCTTACCAAACAGTCACACGTTGAGGATGAAGAGGTTGTCAGCAATAATTTTTGGGTCCTCAATTCCTACAATTCTGCTTGTTGACATAGCCTCAAAGGTGAAAATAGGCTCCATCACGAAATATGATTTTTCGATGAAATTTGATTTATTTGATGTAATCAAGGATCCAATCAGCACACGCGACGTTGTTGATGGTCAGTAGGAATGAGTTGTTGAGAAAAAGCGATCGACGCGAAACGGATAAACCTTTGTTTCCCTCAACGCTATGGGCTGCAACGGCAACATTCTCAATTGTTCTTGAGCGACTTGTCGGAAAAATGTTAGTTTTTGCCTCTTTCACATTTTTAAAAATGTTAGCTACGTCCTTTCTAAATTAAGGTAACGATATTTATATTGTTCCATTTTTATTAATGGTGTAGTTTTAATTCATCTGTCAACTAGTTATAAGTTGATTCATGACAACTATTAAAATAGCGCAAATGTATTATGCAAAAGTTAATTTACTGTCTTGATTGAGATGCCTGCAGTTTCAGCCATTAAAACATAGAGAGCGTTAAACTCCATTTTCCAGCATTTAATAAATCTAAAAGTTATGTATAACTTTTGAATCAAAAGTTTTATAATAGTAGATGGATGAGATTTTACATATGTTATTTGAGCGAAGTCCGGAAATATAAAACTTTTTGTTTTTCTTCTTTATTTTATAAAATAGTTCAAAAATTTAATCACGACCATTTTTCTAGCCAAACACTTATTCAGAATCTGATCGTTATCAAAACCAGAATTGAAATCGACAAAAAATGATTTTGGTGTCATGGAAAGCAATATTATCGATCGATTTCGTGTCCGAATCAGATATGCTATCCGAAAATGGTGTCATAGAATGTTTTTTATCGTTTTTTGTCAGAAATAATCCGATTAGCTGGCAGCTGTCAGATTTACATTGTTTATTTTGATTTTTCTTTTATGCTGTTTGTTATTAGCACAATCTAGAGTAAAAATAATTACAAGTAATATATTTCAGTTAAAATATAAATAAATTTGGTTAAAAAAAACTGGTACAACTGTTTTGTTTTTTGATAGCAAATTTGGTTTATTTTTGTTCAAAAAGGAAATAGAAACCCTTCTATAAATCCGCAGACCATTACACCAAAATTTAAAATAAATTTCAATGGATTGATGTAATTCTTTAAAATTTTTCTTTTGATTTTTTCACAACACCCTTCATCCATTAATAAAAATGTTGCCAAATGTTGCCTCTACCATTTTAATTTTGCTAAATTATTACCATCAAATTATTAAAATGCAACGTAGAAAATTAAGAAAAACTACAATTTATCCAAATTACTACAATTTACCACCAAATTATAAACAGAGGCAACAAAATGTCAACATAAAAAAATACAAACATTGCCATCCAGACATAAACCAAACCTTAACAGATGTTTCGAATATTCGGGTATGTTATGTAAACCGAAAACGAGTGGAATTGAAAACGGGTAAATTTTCAAAGACAAATAAAACCTAAATGTAAGAATAATTTGAGTTTTGTTAATCATGGAAGTAATTTTAAAGGAAATTAAGCGAATTAATAAAAAAAAGTATCAAAATCTTCAGATTTTAAAATTATAGCAATTACAAACTTATTTCGTTAACAATTTTAGTCGATTTCGGTTAACAGAACATACCCGATTGATTTTGTTTACGTTCGAAACAAGGCGGAACCGAGTCGATTTCACAGCACCATTTTATATCAGACCCGATTTTCAATTCCGATAAATAACAATTCTGTCCTGGATTCTGTAACACCCCTGATTATTTCTGAGAAAACGGTTTAGGTGTAACCCTTTTATTATTGCTTTCAACATTTTATTAAATAAAAACACCCGTTTTTTTTTATTTAGATTTGCATTTATTTCTGGTGTTTTGTTTGTTTGCTTTTTTACGATAATATAATGTATAACTTAAATTGTACCGCAATACATACAAATTAATGGAATTAAAATTTTGCTGATTTTTCTCGATTTTATGAAAAAATATATATATATATTTTTATAATTCTTTAAACTAACAGCGATATTAATTTAAAAATATTCTTGAATTTTCAGAATTGTATTGAAGATATTTAATATTCAAAAATATTTCTATGGAAAACGGCACTAAACCAAATGTAGCGTAGGGTAGACTGAATACAAGTTTTGAAAAATTAAAGATACAAATTATTTTACTTTTTGTTCTTAAATTTTGTCTATGATATTGTTTGTAGACTTACTAAAACAATGCTTATTATTTTTGTATACGTATGCACTATAAATGTATGTTAATTGTTGTTAAATTTTTTTATTTTGGTATTTATATTAGGCGCTCCATTTGTAAATAGTAATTCTTTTTTATAATGCAATATAAATCTTAATTAACAAAAAAATATCATTTCAGTAAAATGTTTCTACAAATGAATCTTATAAACACTATAATTTTAAAATAAAAGCGCCATGATTTTGATGGTGGGCTTATATTTGTCATTTATTTTTGTTTTTATTTATTTCCTTCGTTTTTAGAAATTTGTAAAAATTATATGTATGTGTGTAATTTAAAAGTAGAATTAAAATGAAAGTGTCCTTAAAAGTAGACATGTAGTTTAAGTTCTATTGAATGAATTGTTTCTTAAACTCTTTTTTATATCAATTAAAACTTAAAGACATGTAATATGTAAATATGGAGTTAAACTACTAATTCTTTTTTGTTACATTTTCTTTAATAATTAACTTAAACATAAGGAAAGAAAACAATGTATCAAATAATAACAGGAGAAAATAGAGGTTGCAATAGAATTCTAACAAAAGAAAAAAAACTGGGGCTTGCTGTTGTCATATATATTTATATTTTAAATTTATTCTTTCTTTATGGGTAAACTCAAACTTTTAACTATCAATTTCCAACTAATTAAAAATGGAGCTGGGTATTGGAAATTTTGGTATAGCTCTTACTTAATTAGAATATTAATGTTGATGTTATTAAGGAATCGTACATTTAAAAGTGTTTACGTGAGTTGTTGTCGTGCACACTGAAAAGAAATAATAAAAATTTTCGACATTAGTAAACATAAATACATCTTTTAATTTAAAAATATATATATAAAATATTTTATATACATACATACATATTAGTAACAAATGAATTAACATTTAACTCTATTTAATTGTACTAGATTTTAATTTGAAAATATTAAACAAAAACTCAGAAAATAATTGATTTAATTATAATTATTGCGTGAATATTTTTTTTTTTTTTGTAATGTTAATATTTTTCAATTTATATATTCGGATTCTTCCTATTAATGTCTCTCTACTTCTTTTCCGAATTAAGAAATATATTATAAATATATTATAAATTATAAAAATTATAAATTTGTATACTAATAAATCTGGTTAGAAAAGGCTTTGCTTTGAAGAGCTAAAGAAGGACTTGAAAACAAGTTCATTTAACACGAATCATTATTACTATAATAACTTTATTATAATTGCCATTATTTATAACTTTAAGAGTTTATATGTCACTTGCATTAAAAACTAAAAATCAATAATGCTTAGAAACGGAAAACCATAACGTAATTTTCCCAGTGGTGACAATGGTAAAGCATGGACGACTGACGATGAATTTTCTTTGGTGTCATACATGACTTTCAAATAAATTTCCAAATTGCCACAAATGACAGAAGTTTATGTTGTCTTGCAGGCGTCCCTTTATTACGGAATCCTAACAAACAATATCACAACATAACAATATCAATAAAAAACATTGTGCTTTATTCGTTAACGGGGAGGTGTAGCAGACAAAATCCTCCATCATTTATAATGTAGTGGACTCTTAACAGACAATGTCACTAAATTTCAGCTTTCTTTAGTATAATTACATTAAATGACACTGTAATTGTCCTTTTGCCCCTTTATTTGTGCCATTGTCACAAAGATTCATCAATGATTTATGATAATTTCATAAGAATTTCGACTCGATACTGATACTGATATTGTGGCGATGATTTATCTTTAAAAGTATCATAGTGATAATGACAATCACATACGCGCCACCGGGTAATATTCATTGCTCTCGTACACGATTTTTTAACTTTAATTTTTACTTAGGTTTAACAAATATGTCAAATGACTTTTTCTTTGAAAAAATTTGTCTGGATTTGCACATTTTTTAATGATTAAAAAAAAAATTGTTAATAAAATTATCAAAAATAATTATAGCTGTTCAATAATTTTAATTAATATAAGATTTTATAGGCAATATTTCTTATACTCTTTTGTTTAAGTGTAGATAGTAATAACCATTATAAGAAGACAAGGGATTTATTGTTATTACTTAAAAACCAAAACAACAAAATCACTAGTCTTCCATACAATGATTATTTTTTGTTTCTTTTATGATTTTTTCTCAATAAATCTCTTAACAACTACATATATTAAACCGGACACCTATGAAATAAATTTGTAAATGAAATATACAAACACTTTTTAACTTATAATTATAAAAAAAAATAAACAAACACCAAATAAGTTAATAGATTTATTAATAAATTGAAAAATATTCATAATTATAATAAAAAAAATAACTTTTTGAATAAAATGAGTTGCAAACAAAAATGAGGGATAAGAAATGAATGAAAGGGAAAAAATGCATACTTTTAGGCTTTGTTTGACACCAACCTCTGTTGTAACAAATACTGAGCCATTTGTATTTGTTTAGGGTTGCCGGAAATGGTTATAATACGATCTGTGGAACCAGGTAATGGTTCATCAATTGTGATGTAAGCACCAGATTCATTGCGTATGCGTCTAATACGGCCGCCACCTTTACCAATAATTGCACCAGCCAGCTGAAGTAAAAAATATATATATCAATACTAATTCTGCATAGCTTATTAGAAAACGTTTAAACTTACGTCTTTAGGTATGGAAACTTGAGTACTATTCTTGGGATCATGACCTTCAGGTAGAGAGCCAGTAATATTGTTGGGTACATTATTGGAGGGGCCAAAGCCGCCTGAGCCAGATGGTCCTCCCATACCATTGCCCATATTTGAAGGGCCACCGAAACCACCTTGATTCATATTACCACCAAAGCCACCTCCTTGATTGCCAGGACCGCCGAAGCCTCCACCAAAACCACCATTACTTCCAAAACCTCCTTGGTTGCCAAAGCCACCATTACCACCAAAGTTGTTGCCGCCCATGGGACCATTATTACCGAAACCGCCATTACTTCCGCCGAAGTTGCCTCCAAAGCCACCGCCGCCACCGCCGCCAAAATTGCCACCACCGAAACCGCCATTGCCACCACCAAAACCGCCATTACCACCACCATTACCGTAGCCACCATCATCATTAGCCCAGGGATTTATAAAGGGATTATCACGGCCGCGTCCACCACTACGGCTACGATCATTACGGCCACCACCTCTTCCATAATCGTCACCTCTACCGCCTCGACGACCATCTCTGGAAGGACGGCTGCTGCCAGGTATGTTGCCATAGCCGCCATATTCATCGGCGTACATACGGTCATAATTCAATGGATCATAATTGTGGACAGGTCCCTTAATGGGAGTCTCTCTTGTTAAAGTAATAACTTCGCGTACGGCATCTACAACTTCGCTTTGTTTGCCTATTGTCTGGACAACACGATCAGTACTTTGTGGAGCAACATTTGAAAAGACCTTCAAAATGCGACATCCGATTTTCTAAAAACAAAAGCATAATATTTAAATTGGTAAAGTACATTTTAGATAATAAGTTGTATTAAGTTTAAGGGGGAAAAAACATGAATATCGCTCATTTACATCAATAGTATTATGATATATATTGTGTACAAAATTCGTTCTGATTCGTACAAAATTAAAAGTACAATAACAAAATGTTTATTCCTTTATCAATCAGCCATTTGAAACTTTAAAACAGCTCTCCTGAAAAATTTTGTTTTCGAGTTTTACACTTTTGAAGTAAACGAGCGATATAATAAAAATATCTTAGACTAGTGACCACTTCAAATTTGCATTTTATATCTTATGTAGCAATATGAAATATTTTTTCCCATTCCATTCCTTTTCCTTTTAATTATTATTTCGACAAAAAAAAAAAAAAAAAAAAAAAACGATATTAAAAAAACAATTAAACATGTTTTAGAATCATCTTCAATTTCTTCTTTTTAACAAATTTATTTTCTCACACAACCAATATGTTGTCAACCGCAAAAATCTGTAGTTGAAAAATACTCAAACACATGTACCCATATTGTCTCCATAAATAAGTTCTTATGTGTATAAGGATAAATGGATATACCGTGTGATAGGTAATAACGTGACATACGTAAATGCCTTAGAGGTAAAAATATAACATTGCTGCTGCTATTGACAAACATGTTGTTAAGGCTGACAGTCACACAGCAGGTTATGAGTACAAAAACCAATAATAAAACAAACAAAAAATAAAAAAGCAGAATGAGATGAGCTCTTGTCATTTCAAAGAGCTGTCATAAAGAGAATTTTATTGGTGGTATGTGTAAAAGTATGCATGGTATGTTTGTATGTAACCAAGTGTGTGGCTGAATAGCATGTAAATTCATATACATACATACTTTAATACACATGAATATTCTTGTATATTAAAATTTTTATGTATTTTGTAGGTCATAATACTTATGCATATATTAATGTTGTCTGTATAATACATACACTAGACAGAAAAAGTTTGCGTACAAAACTTTTTATTTCTTTCAGGATTTTATATTGCTTCTAAGAATTCGCAACAAAGCTTACTTTTTGGTCTTGTTATAAGTCTTAAATCCCTGTAATATATTATAACCAAAAATTGTGTTTTAAAAGAAAGTAGTTTCATTGCTAGGCAACATATTAAAAAAGTGCATTTAATTACTCAGAAAGTCTGCGTACACATACAATAATAATCTATTTATCGTTGTTTTTTTAATTTATAGCTGTTAATTTTGTTGCATTTTTAGTCAAATTTATGTATTTGCTGTAAGAAAATTAATTCCAATTTGTAAAATCAAATTTTTTGCACTGGGTTCAAAAAGAAAAGCATTTATCATGCAGAAAGAAAACTTATTATTTTTTTCAGAAAGGAAGGAAAGACCTTCAAAGAAGTTGCAGTAAAGGTAGAGAAAATGAAAATGCGCTCCCCTATTTAGAAAAGCCATCAACTCTTACAAAGTAACTGGAACCTTCAAAAATAATTTCGACAGAAAAGATACACCTCATCAACTGTAGTGCAGCAAGATCCCAAAATAACAGCCTCAAAAGTGGCTAAAAGCATTAATTTAGAATTGAACAGAAGTATATGTGATGATAATTTCGGAAATATCTTGAATAGAAACGGTTTTCAAGCTCGTATACAACGTAAGAAGCCCTTTATTACATTAAAAAAGAGTCAACGAAAAATGTTGTTCAATAGAGCTGTTAAATAAACCATTAGAATTCTGGAAAAGGATTATTTTGGATGAGAGTAAGTATTGGATTTTTAGAACAGTCTTCAATTAGTGTGGAGAAAATCGGGTACAGCACTACATAAAGCTAATTTATGCGACGCGCTCATACACGGTGGTGGAGGTGTATGTAATGGTTAGGGGATATGTGCCGGCTAACGGCGTATACAATTTACAGGTTACTGAGTCTACTGTGGACTTATCTAGACACTCTAAAGGTGAACTGGAAGCAAAATTTAACGAAACTGGGTTTGGGTAGCAATGTTTTATTTCAATAAGATAACGATTCTAAGAACGCAGCGGATATTGTAAAGCTTTAGATACTTTATAAATGTTCCAAAACATTTGCGTATGCCATCAATCTTCAGATGTCAGTTCCATTGATTATCTATGGGATCTGTTGTAGCAAAAAATTTTCCATCATGTAATAATATCAAAAACTAAACATTAATTTATCGCTAATACTGTTATAAATATCGAAAAATAAGATTTTAAGAAAGTGTATATACTTATGAACGCAGACTTTTTATGCGTATTTTTTAACAAAATCTTACTTTTTGTGATTAATTTGTATATAATTAATTATATTTGCTGCATTTTAATATTCATTAAAACTATGCAACAAGAGTTAATAAAAAAAAAATAATTTTATATTCTTAAGAGCTGTGTGTTATTTTTTGTATTATCTTGGACATATTAATTTTGTACGCAGACTTTTTGTGACTAGTGTACATGCATACACACACAAATACATTGTTGACACTTACTCCATGTCACTATAGTTAAAACAAAAACACATATGTATAGTCATGTGAAAAAGAATAGGGATACTTACATACAGTGCCAAGCTAAATTATTGGCACAGTAATTTTTTCAACTTCATGGGATATCTAATGGTCTTATTAAAAACATTTTTGATAAACTAATACATTAATAAGATAGAAAATTAACTATATTTCATTCCAAAATTGTCTTTTTATTATTTACTAATAAAGAAAACGAAAAAATTCAAATTTCGATGAACAAAATTATTGGTACACTTCATTAGACACTATAAGAAATTGGTTATACCTCGAAAATTAATATTAAGTTGTTGATCCTTTTTGTGTTATAACTGCATTCAGCCATTTTTGGAGAGAATTCATGAAACTATCGATGATCTCGGTCTCAAAATTTTGAATTTTTTAGACGAATGCCTGCTTCATCTCATACTTTTTGGTTATTGCCTGCTTTTTTCTCGCCTATCCAAATTTTCCCACTTCTCTAGGGGATAAAGATCCCGTGATTGTGGCGGATGTGTTAGGACGAGCATAACATTATATGTAGCCTGATACGCCTTACATAAACCAAATGCTTTCATTATCGTTTTAGAAAGTGAACGAAGCTTGTGAACTGCAATTTTCGAAGTTTTCCTTTTAGTATCGGCAAATATTTTATTTTGTCCATAATTTCGTCAACGAATACTTGGCAATGGTTCGCCCACTAATGCAGCGGGCACATATCCCCACAGAATCTCTTCTTAACAGTCATGTTTCACAGTTGCAGCATGGTTTCGTTTTTCTAGCTAAATATTTGACTTTTTCCACACTGTTCGGCGATCATCAGAATGAAAGATTTTCACTCGCTTTGATCAGAGAATATCACTTTATCCCAAAGATCATTTGGACTTTTTAAATACACCTGGATGTATGCTAAACGCTTTTGTTGGTTCCCTAATGAAATGAGGGGTTTTCGTCTATCTACACTACAATTATATTTTGCTTTATGCAGCGTCCCATTTCTCGTGTTGTTACGTCTTTTTGTTTCAGAAAAAAAACATAACAAAAAGGCGTAACAATCATTTTACATTTTTTTTACACAATAAATCTTTACATTAACTACACCTTTACTTTTTTAGCAGTCAATTGTGATTTACCCATTATTTTAATACAGAACAACAATAAATTTGATTATATACCATTTTTTTCTAACAAATGTCTTCTATCGTTCCCTTTTTATTAAATTTAAACTTCTTTTTATCATATAAATCACCGTTGAACATTTCAAGAACTTCATTTATTTATCACATAGACTTTCATCCGCAACAGGTGTCCGGAAATTGTAAATGTCTTTAATTTAAAAACAAAAAATCACTTTTAAACTGTAGTACTGCTCAAAAAGATAGCCCTTTAAAAATTCTCAATGTTCAAACCTCTTTATTTCATCATAGAGCCATAAAGCAGGAATTGTTTTTTCATTCTATTAATAGTAATATAATGAAATAGTGTGCAAAATAACTTTAAAATAAGACAAGAGAAGCCACAGTTAAAGGAGAAGGAAAATAATAAAAGACAATGTTAGTTTCCATACTCCAAACTATGTACATACATCCGGTTTAAATTGAAAAAAAAAAAAAACGAACGAACGAACGGCAGCAAAAAAGCATATCCTGGGGTTAAGGGAGTGAAAACAAATACAATATATGCATATACCAATGTATGTATATATGTATGTATACAGTATTGGAAGAAATAACAGGACAAAATTTTCTTTAATTTTTATTTATAATTAGAAAAATTATATAAAAGTGCATTTTAATTGAAGAAGTTTGTACATGTTTAAATTACAATGTATTCTTTATATAATTTTTCTAAGTAAAAATAAAAATTTAAGAAAGTTTTAATAATGTGTTCCTGTTATTTCTTCCACCATTGTATGCATGAATTTAAAAATTCAGTAGTAGAAGTACTGCGTTTATTTCATTTTTATTTCAATATTGTTTTTAAAAAAATATTATGAAAAATTTTAAAATATCGAAAAACTTCGTTATTTTTATCTTCAAAGTGCAACTTATTTTCTACTACATTCAAACACTCATAACTTGAATACACTGCTTTATTTGACAATCGATTTAACAATTCAGTTTGACATTTCATTATAGACTACGCCACCGACAATTCGACGAATAGGCTGACGCACAAATTGATATTGATATTGAATTTCCATTCAAAATATTGTTCTCCGATGCAGCCTATTTTTGTTTAAATAGGTACGTAAATAAGCAGAATAGTCGCATTTGGAGTGAAATACCAATAGATCCACAGAAAATTACTGCTTGATGCGCTTCATGGGCTGGCGGAGTCATTTGTTCACGACATATGGACGATGATGGTCAGTATACAGACATGATTGAAAATTTTTTCGTACCTCAATTAGCTGGCATTACTCTTGCTAACATGTGCTTCTATCGCACAACGCGCGATACAATTGATTTACTCTAAGAAATTTTTGATAAAAGAGTAATTTCACGTAATGGTCCAATTAATTGGCCACCAAGATCGTGTGATTAACCCCATTTGATTTTTTTCTTTAGAGTTATGTTAAATCACTTGTCTACGTCGATAAACCAGAGACAATTGAGCACCTAAAAATCAACATTCAAAAGTTATTGGCGAAATACGGCCGCATATGTTGCGAAAAGTTTGTGAAAATTGGTGTTCCAGATTGCGTCTTGTACACGCAAGCCAGCCATGGCGGCCGAAATCACATTAAAACATTAATGTTATAAAATTTTCTATCCAACAAAGTTCGTTTCATTGATATTAAAAATGTATAGAACACTCGGGATAACGTCAACTAATTAAAACCACGAGGGTTGACCTTTTTCAGATTGTTGACATTTATGAATGTAGAAAATTAATATAAAAACATATTGATAGTGTAGTTTAAAGTGTTTTTATTGTTTATAAGCTAAAACCAAACAAGAATAAATCCAAAGAAATAAAAAAGACTTCCAACGAGAATAAAACATCAACCGAACAGAGAATGGCAATACATACAGTTAGTGTCATTAATATTCGGTTTTTAAGTTTATCGATAATAAAACCCTGGCATTAGCGAAATGGAGAGGTAATCAGAAGAATAGCAAAAACTTAAATAAATGTTGTCAGTATGATTATTCAAATATATGGAAAAAATGGTTCTATGGTAACCCTGCAACCGTGATAAATCGATCAAAGTTTGTTAACCCTGTTTACTAAGCGCCATCAATATTCGGTTTTTCCCCTATTTATATGCTATTTGCAAAAAAACATGTTATTCAGCTACTTTTCCAGCAATATAGAGATACGAGCGGGAAGAAAGTTCAATTGTGCGAAAAATAAAATCTAACCCACGCTTAAGTGCTCCCAAATTAGTCACAGAGGTGCTCAATAAGTTTAAAAAGAAAATATCTGCATCTACTATACGAATAACCGAAAAGCTCGTTTGAGTTTTGCCAGGGAGTACATTAAGAAGCCTGAAACTTGGTGGGAAGACGTTATATTTGCGGACGAGAGCAAGTATAACGTATTTGGATCCGATGGGCGTGTAATGGTGTGGCGGAAGCCAAATGAGGAGCTACAACCACAAAATTTAAAACCAACCGTAAAACATGGAAATGGACATGTTATGGTGTGGGGTTGTATGGGAGCTAAAGGGACGGGAAAATTAGTTTTTATCAGTGGTCAAAATTTGAAAGACAGTGCAAATAAGCTGGGCGTTTTAGATTCTTTTAAATTCTACCAAGATAACGACCTAAAGCACAAGTCGTGTTTAGTTCAAGAATGGTTGCTCTATAACTGCCCCAAAGTTCTCCATCCACCTGCACAATCCCCAGACCTCAACCCGATTGAGAATTTATGGGATGAGCTGGACCGGCAAATCCGCAACTACAAAATAACATCCATTGAAGACTTGTAAGGCTTCAAGAAGAATGTGATCGTATTTCTGCAGCTTATACAGCTAAAATAGTAAAAAACATGTGAAACCGTCTAAGTGAAGTTATAAAACAAAAGGGTTATCCAACAAAATACTAAATTTTATATAAAACCATTTTTCTAATGTATTATTTGTTACTTTTGAAAGAAAACCGAATATTATTGACGCGCAATATTTTATGCCACCTGAATTTTTTTTTTTTTTTTTGTTATATTGTTACTCTTTTTTTCTAAATACAAATGTGGACTTTCAAGTGTCTAAATAAACTATTAATGAAAAGAAAAGAATGTCGAAAAAGATATACATTTAGCTTAAGGCAAATCAGTTAAACATATCTCTTTAATAAAACCAAATATTAATGACACTAACTGTATGTAACTTCAACTTCATTTCTAAATAGTTATAAAGGAATCCCCAAATTCGGTACTCATTTCGTAAAATAAAACTATGTACGCACTTATATATGTGTTTTAAGTGTTACTGAGCCTAAAATTTTTTTTATTTAGAGTTGATATTTTAGAGCTTTGTGGTTTGGCTGAATAGAATACTAATGTACGTAAATTTTACGTACAATTCTCTTTTATTATTGTTGCTACAAAGGCTTCCAACGACTAAACAGTACAAAATTTTACAAGTAATCTCATTCATAATATTTCAACACATATAGACACAAAAAACTAATATTTTTTGACCGTTAACCTGTTTTACGTTAGTATTCTGGGGTTAAAATTAAAAATGGTTCATTACCTAATGGATATATAAACATATAAAAGAAAAAACGGAAAGGGGAATATAAATTATCATTGTTTTGTTTCCTTATAGTTACTTTACTCTTGTGTATAGTTTATTATAATTTGCTATATGTACATATATACATACATATAAATATATATGTATATATTTATTTAGTTATTGGAAATACTATAAGGAATTATGAAGTATTGTTGTTTTAATTATGTCATATTTTTTCCGTTGATAAAAAAACACTTTACTACTAAAGTGAAAACCCAATGACTCATTTATATACATATGTATGCATATAAATTCTTATTCATTGCGTGGTTTAATGATTCGAAAATGTCCTTTAGTCTTTCTCTTTTCATTACATATCGTTTGGTTTGCTTTTATTTCTTGCTCTAATGTCCAAAGGGAGTTTTTCTTCTGTAATGGCTGGCTGGCTGGCGTATTGACATAGTAATTGTATTTGTTTGTATACATTCGCTCTACATCTACACATATACCATATTTGTTAAAATGTTTATATAAACATAACATATACACAGATATATATGTATGTATTTTTTTGTTGTAGTGTTAGTTGCTTATATCATTTGCATTCGTTTCCGTTTTACTCTTGCTGTTAGTTTAGAAATATAAGTTAAAATCAACATGAGAACATAAATAAATATTTAAAATATTAGTTTCAACTTAAACATCGAAAGAGACACTTTATTTAACATAAAATTTCTAACACCATTTCAAAATGAAGATAAAAACCTTGGTTCCAAGAATTTTATTTATTTAACAAATATACGTGTCGATATGGAAGAGTATAGTAGAAAATATAGCTTTTATCGTAAATCGGAAAAGAATGGTCTCAAGGCTTTATTTAACTGGTATATATATGTACTTAAAGATATAGGCCATTTTTATTCCATTCTATATACAGTGGCTCACAGCTTATTTCAAGTGCTTTCAGAATATAACTTTAAACGCTTACAGCATCAAATTTAGGATGATAGCAAAAAGATTCAAACGTACAATTTAAAAATAAAAATACTTCTTTACTATTTTTAAATATTTATTAAGGTAATTTAAAGAAAACTTAAAATATATAAAAAATTACGAGTCACAGCTATTTATTTTTGCTTAATTGCATCTTCAAGACAAATATGTAATTTTTTTAACCGAAATGTTTCTACATGTGCTATAATAAAAAAAGGTGTACAATATAGAGAAAATTATGAAACTCATTTAGATTTTCAATCGTTCTAATGCAATCGTCGTCAAAAACTCTAGTTTATTTTTGAAATATCCTGGGAAATGGTGTAGGTAATTTCCAACAAATTGAAAAAAGTAAGAAAAATATTTGAAAAAGTAAAAACTAAAACGAGAACAATGTTTTTGTGTTACAAAATACAAATTGAGAGCAACAAAAATGGGACAAGAAAAACTTTAAAGGCAATTTTTTTAAGAAGCAAAATGATGACAGCATCTTGGTATTCAGTTTAAAGAAATCAACAAATATTTTAATTTTTCATTAATCTTACCTATAATTTTTTTTATTTTATAGTCAACGCATCCTTATAGATATTCCATTAAGATAATTATTATGAATTAATTTTTAAAAGCATTAGAAATTTATACAAAAAAAAAAAAAAAAAAATTCTATTCTGCTTTTGTAATTGTAACACGAAATGCACACTGTAAGAGTTATTTTTTGAGAAAATAACATTTTTATTTTTAAAAATTTTATTTCTTTTCTGTATTTATTTAACAAAGACTTCGAATACTTTTTCTAAAATGCGTTTAGAACGTTAAAAAAATAAAAACACGAGTTGTTAACACGACCAAAGTTAATGTAGTACTGAGTGGTGTTTAAAAATTTTGATGACTATGTAAGACCAAGTGAAATTATATTCATTCCTGTTTTTCCTTTTCATCCCTTCTAAAAAAAATACGACATCAGTGACTATCATCATACTTAATATCCAGGCTTTAAAGTAAGGCAATTCATTAGTTGATATAGAAGTCAGACACAGGTAGTATTTTACTCATTCATATGAAAACGAACGAAAATCCACTTTTTTCTAATACAACAAAAAGCACATGAGAGACAGAGAGCGAGAAAGAGAGTAAATGAGGAAGGAAAGAAAAGAGAGAAAGTACAATATATGTAACAGCTGCAAATAATTACAAAGTACCTTTATTTTGAGTACCACATTGTAAACAAGAAAAAATATTTAAAATTAATAGCAATTATTACATTCTCAAAAATCAAAGATATTTCTCTTTCAATAAATTTAATTTTCTAATATGTTATAAAGTACCACGGTACTTCTAAAAAAGTACTTTATTTGTAGAAAATAATCTCTCTTTCACTTTCAATAACATTTTTTTTTAGAGAAATTCAAGTCTAGTTTACTTTTATACAGAACTCTCTCGCATCGCTCTCTCGTTGTATTCGCTATTTAACTTGTACTGAAATTGTGTTTTTGTTGTACCACTTCTTTGTTTAATAAAAAGGATGTGTTAAGGACTTTTTGTGTTTCTTTTACTTTTTTAAGTGCAATGGCATCATTTTATTATGTTTCCATAGGCATGTGATGTCATAGTAAAAACAATACAAAGGCAATAACAACAAGAACAATTATAATGTTAAACTACATACATATATACATATGTACGTACATAGTTTGTTTTTTTCTTTAAAGATATATCTGTGTTGCTGTTATATATATAAAGAAATTTTAACAATTTAGTATAGGTATGAAAGAAAACAAAAAAACGAAACTTTAACCGAACCGGTATTCACATTCTGCTGGCTTTGTAATGCAAAACATGCGCATTTAAAAATTTAAATACTAAAAATGAACAAAGAAAAAAGCTTATCCATAATAATGTGAGCTAGAGGCTATACAACTGTTGGTCAATTAAAGATAAGTATATACAGTTTGACAACTAAGTGTTTTCAAAGTAGAAAAAAGTAAAATCTTATTTTCATTTGAGAATTACAGAAAAAATTCTTGACTTGTTTATTTTTTTGTACTTTGGGTCGTCCAACAACATTTTCATTTATAATAGGAGAAAAGGGAGTCAGAAATTTCTTGCGAAATTTTTATTAATAATTGGGCTTCTCACTCTCTATATTTCAAAATAACCCAATTAACGATAAATATTATTATACTCTCTATAATCGGTTTTATTCGTATAAGTTTTCTTTAACAACAGGTTTGTATTAATAGGAAAATACGTTACATATTCTATGGACTTTTAGGCTTCAAGCAAGAAGGAAGAATTTGATACTCATATTTGTATACATATTTGTTTTTACGTATGTAGATACATAATTCCTGCGACATCCCAAGCAGAACAATCTCTCAATCAATGAGCAGCACCCGATTCTATTCTTAGACTTATAGAAAGCTACCTACAGTTTAACGCCGGCTCCGAACAGCAGATGCATTAGTTAGAGAAGTTCAGTGTTAATACTCATAACCAGTCGCTGGCAATGTTATGAGGTGATACCGCTGTTGAAATTTTTCAGTTGGTTTGGCTTGGATTTGAAGCAATGACTCCTTGGTTGATAGGCAGGTTGCCTTACCTGTCATACCGCAGCGGCACACGCTTTCTTTTTCTCTAACTAAACGAACTCGCATTACAAAGCCTTCTAATAATGAGAGTTACGAATAACAAAGAAAATATGTAATCTCAGTTTGCACCTACTATAGAGTACAAAAGTAAAATTTAAAGCAAATATGATCCAAAAAAATTCAAGGATATGGAAAAAAGAAAAATAAAATGCACAAAGATATATAAATGCAAAAAACGCTAAACTTAACCTGCTATATGGGTTAGAATTTATGTAAATAATTTGAAATTCCAACAAGAATGTGGAAATAAAAAATATAAAAAAAAAAAAACTTAACAACGACGACTTTGTGACGGCAGTGTAATATGTTTTGTAAAAACAGACGAAAATAAAAATTAAATGAATAAAGTATAAAATGGGTTCAGCAGCACGCATTTTATATGATTTACCAACACATCAAAAAAATGTATTCTAAAATACAATAAGAACTTTAATAATTTTAAATAAACAAAAAACGCACGAACTCAATGAAAAAAAAAAACGAAAGGAATAATAGT
>JAKWBJ010000015.1:785000-787500 GCA_023159175.1 Wohlfahrtia magnifica
CTACTATTGCAAATACAAATAATGAATAAAACTGTTGCATACCCTGTTATCCTAAATTGTAATTGTTACATACAGTTGAACACACAAATATTTTTTAAACATTTAATAAAATGTTTCAAAATACTAAATGGAATTCTGTTTAAAAATATATACTATACAAAACATCAAACACTGTTGGGAGGTCTTTTTAACGCCTGAAGCAACAATAATCTTCTTCAAACCACTTTGGAGGAAGCCTACAAAGAAATTTCATACAAATTTAGTCTGAACGGTGCCCAGAAGACTGTGGTGATTGAATCGAACGAATATCCCACAACTCAACTCAGTTTGGCCATCTGAAGCTGGATTAACCCATTCGGTTGTAACAAAAAGCATTTCTTTTCATAATTTTATGTGCAGTTAATATGCGGTAGCTGTAGAGTAACTGCATATAAAAAAGTCCGAACACTTCTCCGGACTTCGTATTACGAATAAAATCTTTCGTATTTTATTCACCATACGTTATCTTGAGTGCTGGTGTAGACAAATTGGCAAAATGTATTTTGTTTTTAGTAAAGTTATTTGGACAAAATACAAAGCTGGTTCAGGAAAATTGGGTATCGCGAATAACCTTGAATTCTATCAAGATAAAGATTCCAAGCACACATCAGGCGCCGCAAAGCTTTACTTGATCCGTAGTTATTCTGAACTTATAGAAACACCTGCGATGAGTCCAGAACCTTATGTATTTGAACACCTTTTTGAGGAATTGGCTAGAGGAGTTTGTCAAAAAAAGGTAAACACCCTTGTTCAGCTTAATGTGACATTGTTAGGAATATTGAATTCAATAAGGCCGGAAGTATGTCAAACTCAATTCTGACTATTCTATATTAAGAAGGATATGCCAATTGTTATTGATTAGTCGATTATTGCTTGTTTAACCCGTAAACACCTAACCCATCTACCGACGGTCATCAGGAAAAAAAAGTTAAAAAGGAGTAAAAAATTTGAAAATAACGATCCCAATTAAAATGTTATCAATAAAGCAGGTTAACAGAAATGATCGTTCTTTTCAGAATTTTAAGCAAAAGGGGAAAAAATTTATTTGAAAATGAAAAAAAATAAATAAATAAATTATATTAGAAAAATTATACGTTCTCTTCATTAAGCTGAATTCGGAATATTTTTGGTAAGAAGTTGAAATGTTTACTTTCATAATTTGAAAATACAAAGGTAAATCAAGTAACGGTGTGGTTTCAATGTAGATTTTTGTGAACACCTCTTTGGTTTTGGATCTTTCCAGGAGCAGTTTTCAGAAAATGGAGAACGAGTTTGTAATTTTCACCAGAACACTATACAGAACAAAAATTATTGTCACTATTTAATACGTATTTCAAATTCAAGTATTTAAGGGTTAAGTATTCCTTCTTTACTTTATTCGATTATATGAGTTAAAAAAAAAAAGTTATTTTTGTTTTTGTACTGAAACTTACAGTTATTTCTGGATAAAACGCTGTTTTCCTTTTATTTATAAAGACACAGTAGCTCAAATCAATAACCGGACAACTAAATAATAAGTATTTTATTTAAATATGTCTATACAAAAAGCAACAAAAAATTCATAATTAGAGAAAAAAAGATCAAATTAATAATTGGACACTTCAAAGCTTTTAAAGTTAACTCAGTTTTGTTTTTAATTTAGAATTTTGTGGGCAGGTCTTTATTCTGGAGAATAGCCTCTAGCCTCTTTGGAACAGATTCCACTAACTTTTTTCAATTCGTTCCCAATTCCTCTTCAAGAGCGATTTTTAACTCAGTGAAGTTTTGGATATTGACCGAGATTTTAGCTTATTTTCGAGATATGCCCACAAATTCTCTATAACGTTGATATCACGGGGCTGTTATACGATACTCACACTCGCGTATTATGTGCCTTGTGCTTTCGGTCGTTATCTTGATAAAAATTTAAAATTTTCAGAAATGCCCAGCTTTTGTACACTTACTGCCAAATATTCTTTTAAAAATGGTTATGGTTTCTTTCAAAAATGGTATACTTATACTGATCCATTATTCTATAAATAAAAACCAGCTGACCTTGGCCCGCTGCAGACATACAGCCCCAAACCATTACACTTCCAGAACAATATATTATTGTAAGGTGAAGATTGAACGATGTTAACAATTAAAAAACGACTTTTTGCGTGCAACTTTTTCGTGAAAATTGTGTCTGCGCAAAACATTTCGGACGGTTTCGGGACTGACGCTTATTTGCAAGTTTTCAGACACAAGTTTTATCAATGTTAGTGCACCTCATTTATGATATTTTTAATTTGATTTACAAAATCCTTCGTTCGTTAAATTTTGAGTTGCCCAGTTTAAGGTTTATTTTCAACTGATTTGATTGATTTAAATCGCTTAATGATGTCGTGAACCGTGGGATGAATTCTATTAACAGCAACACCAGTTTGACGCACAGACAGACAATTCGATAATGTTGGATTATCAATTCCATAACTTCTTT
>JAKWBJ010000015.1:790000-938620 GCA_023159175.1 Wohlfahrtia magnifica
ATTATATTATATTATATTATATTATATTATATTATATTATATTATATTATATTATATTATATTATATTATATTATATTATATTATATTATATTATATTATATTATATTATATTATATTATATTATATTATATTATATTATATTATATTATATTATATTATATTATATTATATTATATTATATTATATTATATTATATTATATTATATTATATTATATTATATTATATTATATTATATTATATTATATTATATTATATTATATTATATTATATTATATTATATTATATTATATTATATTATATTATATTATATTATATTATATTATATTATATTATATTATATTATATTATATTATATTATATTATATTATATTATATTATATTATATTATATTATATTATATTATATTATATTATATTATATTATATTATATTATATTATATTATATTATATTATATTATATTATATTATATTATATTATATTATATTATATTATATTATATTATATTATATTATATTATATTATATTATATTATATTATATTATATTATATTATATTATATTATATTATATTATATTATATTATATTATATTATATTATATTATATTATATTATATTATATTATATTATATTATATTATATTATATTATATTATATTATATTATATTATATTATATTATATTATATTATATTATATTATATTATATTATATTATATTATATTATATTATATTATATTATATTATATTATATTATATTATATTATATTATATTATATTATATTATATTATATTATATTATATTATATTATATTATATTATATTATATTATATTATATTATATTATATTATATTATATTATATTATATTATATTATATTATATTATATTATATTATATTATATTATATTATATTATATTATATTATATTAATATATAATATTTAACATTAACCGTCAGTAAAAAGGGGGGAGGGCTATCCTGATGGCGGCCTTAAAGCAATTTTAAGGCTATATCTCAATTGGTTCAAATAATATTTAACATTAAACGTCAGCAAGTGGGGCGCTATCCTGATGACGCGCAGTGTATATGCATATACCGACATCACATTATCACACATAACTGTTGTTATATGTATTTCTTTTAGTGTTTTTTTTTTTTCTTTTATTCTATTTTGCAAAATATATCCTGCAGAGTTTGTAACACCCAAGAAATGGAAAAAATAAACAAAAATTCATTTCTTATATATACTTGTACACTATTTTGCTGTATTTTTCGTTTAAAAAATGAAGTAAACTTTAATCCTTTCATTGTAGTTTTGTTTCCATGTACACTTTTTGTGCATCATTTCAGTCATACATTTAACTTACTCGTATAATACAGAGATGTTTTTAGCACTGTGTGTTCGTTCGGTCATTATAAGCTGTGAAAGCCAAAGAAACCATACAATGCAATGACGGAGTATAAACATTTAAAAGAAAAACTGAATAATAGCAAAGTTGGCACAAAATCAGCACGCATACAATCATCTTTGTATTATACTCAATAGAATATAGTGTGAAGCGTTTTAGTAATACATATATGTACATATACATAATTTTAAAACGCATAAGATTACATTTAACCTTATTCCGGAGAAACAAGCTATCTTCACTTTTTTTAGTGATAATCACATTTTCATATGTTTTCTATATAAAAAAGTATTTCAAAGAGATGTAATGTCCTTTGTATTTCTTGTTGTGGGTCAAAGTAACCATATATTGAATTAAAAGTTTCCTCAGTAACAGACTATACTATGGGACCGCCACACGGGGGTTATTCCGGAATGTTGTGTTTTCATTTCTTTTTATTAATTAAATAATTAATTAGAAAAAGTATTCGTGCATTTGAAATATGATTGGATACGCGGACACGTCACATATGTCACATATATCATGCTCGAAACAGGTAAACTCCAAGTTAATTCTGCACTCTGTTAACGACTGACCGTGTAATTTATTTATGGTTACAAACGCACATGAAATTGAAGTCGCTTAAAAACGAATGGCAAAACCCCTGATATCGTCGGTATACGTGGAATTAAGGCATTGTGAATTCCAGAGAATTAACAGATTTTTGTGGATAGTTAATCATGTCTTTCTAATTAATAATTGTGTCGATTGATGTTTTAGAAGCAAATTCTGAATGGTGCAGTTTTAGTTTTTCGCCGCTAAATTTGCCTAATAATGGTTTTTAAATTGTTGCGCTATGTCATACAAACTCGACAACATACATATTTTATAATAGTAACATAAACTTTAATTACAAAAAAATCTTTTGCACAAGAATCTGAGCACTGGTAGTTTTTTTTTTTTTTTAGCTAAAATTTATTTTATTTATAGAAAAGGCTTTATTGTATATAATTCTCAATTTTATTTCAATTTCCTAATGTTATCTTTATAATAAAATATTATGAAAATAATATCATTTTTTATTTATTAAGGTAAAAAGAAAACGATATAAGAATAAATGTATATTTCCTGTATACGTGAAAACGTATTTGATCATTTTCAAGATATTTTCTAAAAAATATTAAAAACAATTGCCATCTTAAAGATTTTAGAGAATTTTCTTTTAATATTTATAAAAATAAATTATATTTCAAAGGCAACCCTCAATATCTTGTCTTAAACTTTGGTTTAAAAATACCAAGAAACTACAATACTTCACTGATATGAATGTTTTAAATCCTAAATCTTCAATATTATATGCAATACAATATAAAATAGACTATTTTAGAAATACATTTTTATAAATAACTTATACAGCAGCTGATACTATAGGGGAAAAATGACAGATAATAACATAAAAATTAGTATTAGAAACATCATGTTAAAGTAACACTTAAAAATTAAGTAGAATTATTTAAGGACAAAGTCTCTCTGGAGAAATAACTAAAAATAACAATATTTATTGAATCCAGCTGTTGTTGTTTCCTTGAACACTAAGAACCTTTAAAATACAATTAAAAAAAACTGATGTGGGTTTTAGTCGCACCTCTGGAGAATACATCTTGAAATATTTAATAAATAACAGATAATATAAAACACCTGTTAGGACTAAACAACGAAGTCACCAATTATGTATGTAACTAAAAAAAAATATCCATAAAAAAACAAAATCTTGTGTTTTAAAAGCATACTTTAGTAGAGATCAAAAAAGGCAGATGTTAAAACCAATTGCAACTTTAAATAAATATTGAGTAAATATTTAAATCCTTCTAAGGAAATTTTTTAAAGACTGTACAATTGACAATTGTAAAGGCACAAGACGCAACAAGACGAACACTATAAAACAAATAAGAAATATTCTCTCTCCTCTAAAAGTGATTAAGTGACAACATATGTTTCTAATACGTATAACATATGCAGAAAAAAATGCGTTCGATGAAAATGAAAGTAGGTAAAACCAAAAATACAACAAGAATGGCAGTGATATTTACTTTTTTACAGTCCATGTTTTTATTTCATTATAAATATATTATATTTAATAAAAAAATTTAAAAAAAAACAATTTTTTTCATAATAGAAACAGAATAAGAAAAAAATTAAAAAGTTAAATAGTTTTAATTTTAACTCTTTAGCTCACAAAAGCCTGCGGACGACTGCACTAAACTATTCTTTATAAGTTTCTTAATAACAGTTGCTACCTTCTCTTAACTTTACAACCTAATCTAGTCCATCAGGCATAGAGTAAACCAGTTTTTTGGTTAATTATGGAGAAACTTTCTCCCATTCTTCCATTAAATTGTCTTAAGGGGCTGAACAGGTGATAACTTCGTGCCTTGTGCTTGTATCTTTAATATGTCCACAGGTGTTCAGTAACCTTAAGTTTAGTAGATTGAAGTGGCTACTCTAACTATGATTTGATGTTATATGATAGCCACAACTTCACCAACATAGAAGAATGCACTATCCTGATACACTATGCTTAATTTAGTTAATTAATTAGTTTTATTTAATTGTTGATTGTCATTGCATTTCGTTTTCGGAAGATTGGATTTCTAATTGTCGATTTCTAATTGACTAAATTAGGTTGTAAAGTTCAAATAAGATTGCATCAATTATTAAAAAACTTATAAAGCATAGTTTAGTGGACTCGTCCTCAGACTTTTGTGAGCTAAAGAAAAAGTTTTTTATTAAATTTTATAATAAGAAAATAAAAACATGGATTGTTTTGGTCATGCATATATTAAAAACGCAGGTTTTATTGTCGTCCATAAAGTTTATTGGCATAGTGTATAAAGAAATGAATAAATTGTATAGGCTTGGATATATTACCTTGACCAAAAAGTTTCCGGGATAACCCCAATGTGACGGTCCCATCGTTCCCAATTTGTTGTTGTTGTTGTTCTTAGGTTGGTACATCTGTTGTTGGTATTCCAGCTAAATCTTAGCGTCATAGCTTAACATTTGCAAAAGCTACGTAGCCAAAAGTATATCTAGCTCTTTGTGTGTTGGCGATTTTTTAAAATTTTAGAAACGGGTGCTGAAACGCGGTTCCCGTAATGGCTTTTTAACTCTATCGAACAGAAAGAAGTTACAAGAAGCCAAAACAGGTGAATTCGGAGCACACGGAGGTTATTCCGGAAATTTTTTGATCAACGTAGTACTCAACTTGCTTAAAAATATGAACTAAAAAACTTAACGCAATCAACTAGACAAAAAGAGTCGGTTGAAGATTTTAACACATGTAATACAAAAACTCTGAAGTGAACAGTCGAGTGGCTGTAGTTTTAATACAAAAAAAAACTAAAAAAGTTGTATAGTCTTGTAGCGGTCTCGAGCCAACAAGTGCCACTTATCGGGTTGCACTTTATGAGCTTCAAGTAACATGCGACTTTTTTTGCGCAAAAAGATATATTTTGTTTTGATTAGTTAAAGCATAATTTATTGGTAAATTACAAACATCTTATGGTTCCCTGTTAATTTATGTCAACTTTGTTTATCAAAAACAGCTAGTCTATTCACATGCTGTGTTTGAAGCTTAAAAAATAGCAAGTAAGCCTGCTTTTTGCATTCTACGCGCCGACGCATTCTAAGTTAAATATAAACAATTTTTAACTTTTGACTTTTAAATGCTTACAAAAGAGTAAAATGCAAAACTAAACTACTCCGCCATTATTGCAATTTCTTTATTTATTCATTCAAGATATATTTTTTTTTTAATATTTATTAACTCAAGGAACTCCGTGCACAAATTAATTTAATTAATTTAATCTCATTGTCATTAAAAAAAAGAAACTAAAAAACAATTAGAAAACTGGATTTTAAGCAGCTGTCGTTTGCGGTACTTAATTTATAAGCAATTTTTATGACGAAATGATTTAAGAAAAATGGATGCTGTTTTTTTATCTGTGATCTTTTATTCACATAAAACACAAGGATGCTGTCAAATAAAGAAAAAACAGCTGCTTCCTTTAAGCACATTTTTAACGCCTGCATTATATTATTAGTCGCATATGTTTTTTTTTTTTTTTATCTGTGTTCGTAGTTTTGGTTAAATTTCTGTTCTTTAATACATATATTTTCAGGTAGTTAACAGTTTTCTTTTCAATTAAATTTTTTGGGGGTTTCTTTTAAAATTAGAACCACATTTTTAATGAGCTATTATTATATGCATTCTTTCCATTTAAAGATTCTTATATTTGAATATCATGAAAAATAATGATGTACTTACATACCATACACATATGTATTTCTCAAAAGCCCTAGAATTTAGTTTCCATTAATATAAAAAATTTAAATAATATAAACAAGACATAAACACACTTTATATTTATTGACGTAAACTTTAAAGATTGGTATTTCTTTCTCAGATTTTCAACAATCATACATCGATACAAATTTAAAAAATAAGATTTGGCATCGATTTCACTAAATATTCCAACAACTAATGACCCACCCAAATCTTCACAAACTTCCTTAATGATCATCTGGAGTTCTAACACAGTTTTGTAAAACTATTTTTGGGATTTTTGCCCATAAATTTTGCGTGGTATATAGCCTGAAAGATTCTTCAAATCAGGTCTACATGCAAGCCATTCCACAAATGATGTGTTGTGCTCTTCAAACCATTTCAACGACTGTGAATTACAGCGTTATCCTGTTGAAAATTGTTGATAACGACTCGACAATGGGAAATAACCACAACAATGTATATTATCAGTTCACACGGTTGTAAGATATTTGACAGAAAATCTGGAAATCCTATTATGCATAAATGTTTTTCTGACAATGATGTCGCTGCCAGATCGTAAAAATTTGAGCATCTGGCAATAATATGACAATACTTTCTCTGGCAATGTTAAAAGAGAAAAATTTTAGATTTTTCTGACAACATAGTTAGATCTGACAATCGTTTACACAGTGCTTAACCGTTACTTTAGTGAACAAAATGAATTGGAACTTGTTTTGAATAATGGATTGATAAAAGAGAAAGAAACAAAATTAAGAGTGCGTTCATACGAATATGTATCACCGTATAGTGTCAACCATGATTCGGTCAATAAAAACTAGTTTTCCAACCCCTGACGCAGACATACAACCTTACGCCATCACTTCTCCTCCATCATGTGTTACTGAGCACACCGTATTGTTTTTATCAAACGCAGTATTGAGTTTTCGCCAAACTAACGTTTAATTAATCATCTGATAGGAAAATATTACATTTGCCCTGATCAGAGAACAAGATATTGCTCCAGAAGTCTTCTCCTTTAGTTCTGTATTGCTACAATTTTCTTTCTATTAACTTTGCTTATAAGAGTTGTTCTCCTAGCAAGTACGATATAACCAGTACGATGCAATGTTCTGCGAACAGTTTTAGTGTGAATTACCTTACCAAGCTCCTCTTTTACTTCTGCTGCAATTTGTATTGATGAAATTTTGGGCTTCTTTTCTTCTTCTACTCTCTTACTTAGAGCTCGTGATCTACCGGCATGTTTCTTGCTAGAAAAGTTAGTCGTGCCTGCAAAAGTTTTATAACCCGAAATAACCCACAGTTATCATATGGTAACGCAAAATATGTAACGGCATATTACACGATTAAATCCAACATAATAAAATTCGAAGAAAAAAAACGTCATTTGATGCAAAACATTTGTGATAAATATAAAACTTTTGCTATTTTGAGTTCAATTAGCAAAGTTATCGCATGTCAAATTGAGGTGACGAAAAACGTTAAAACTTCCAGGTTTTCGATATAACACGTCAGTAAGTGTAAGCATTTAAAATTAATTTTGCAATCAGTTTGAATAATAAGTACACTGATTGTTAGTTAATGAAATTAATTTTGAAATGAAATTGAAATTTAGTCCAGACCTGAATTTAATCTGATTAAAATATTTAAAACCTAACACTCTTTATAAGTAGGGATGTAGAAATATGTAGTTTTTTATCATTATCATAATTATTATCACTATTATTATCATAATTATTATCATTATCATTATCATTATCATTATCATTATCATTATCATCATTACTATTATTATTATTATTATTATTATTATTATTATTATTATTATTATTATTATTATTATTATTATTATTATTATTATTATTATTATTATTATTATTATTATTATTATTATTATTATTATTATTATTATTATTATTATTATTATTATTATTATTATTATTATTATTATTATTATTATTATTATTATTATTATTATTATTATTATTATTATTATTATTATTATTATTATTATTATTATTATTATTATTATTATTATTATTATTATTATTATTATTATTATTATTATTATTATTATTATTATTATTATTATTATTATTATTATTATTATTATTATTATTATTATTATTATTATTATTATTATTATTATTATTATTATTATTATTATTATTATTATTATTATTATTATTATTATTATTATTATTATTATTATTATTATTATTATTATTATTATTATTATTATTATTATTATTATTATTATTATTATTATTATTATTATTATTATTATTATTATTATTATTATTATTATTATTATTATTATTATTATTATTATTATTATTATTATTATTATTATTATTATTATTATTATTATTATTATTATTATTATTATTATTATTATTATTATTATTATTATTATTATTATTATTATTATTATTATTATTATTATTATTATTATTATTATTATTATTATTATTATTATTATTATTATTATTATTATTATTATTATTATTATTATTATTATTATTATTATTATTATTATTATTATTATTATTATTATTATTATTATTATTATTATTATTATTATTATTATTATTATTATTATTATTATTATTATTATTATTATTATTATTATTATTATTATTATTATTATTATTATTATTATTATTATTATTATTATTATTATTATTATTATTATTATTATTATTATTATTATTATTATTATTATTATTATTATTATTATTATTATTATTATTATTATTATTATTATTATTATTATTATTATTATTATTATTATTATTATTATTATTATTATTATTATTATTATTATTATTATTATTATTATTATTATTATTATTATTATTATTATTATTATTATTATTATTATTATTATTATTATTATTATTATTATTATTATTATTATTATTATTATTATTATTATTATTATTATTATTATTATTATTATTATTATTATTATTATTATTATTATTATTATTATTATTATTATTATTATTATTATTATTGCTGAGATTTTGACTGTGGTAGTTCTGTATTAAAATACAAAACAATTATCATTATACCGTATGGGTGTTAAAACAGTGTTTAAACAGTTTATTTACTAATTTTCAATGATAACAGTCTTACAAAAGTTGATATATTTATTTTTTATTGATTGATATATCTTTAACAAGTATAAAACTATCTTAAAAGAAAACTAAACCAAAGAATAAAAAAAATTAGGCTAAAATTACCTTTTCTACAGAAAATGTTGTGCTTATTGACATTTAACATTAGCTTGCTATTAATAGGTAGTTTTTTGGTGGCCATATGGAGACATTCGAACCAATGACTCACTAGTCCATTTTAGTAACCCTATTGACGCGTTCGTTGACAATGTCACTAGAAATACACTATAACTGTTGTCTCTACTGTATCTTTACTCGCTCATAAAAGGAAAGTTTTCAAACTTGTGCAGACATCGCTAGAAAAAAAGAGTATTGACATAGTGACATTTGGTTCTAAGCTGACTACAGGGTTATTAGGGAATTTGTATTTGAAGGAAAAGTTTCCAGTTATTGTATTACAAGTTTACATCTTTAATACATTTTTTAATGAAATCGAAAATGGCGTAAGTCACCTATTTTTTTTAGTTTTTGGTCTCTTTCAGAAAATGTTTTCTTGTTTGCTTTATTTATTAGATCGTTTTTCTTTTTTATTATTTTTAAGTTTTAATAAATAATCAAATTTAAAAAGTAACTAACACAGAGAAGTTTAAGAACGGAAATTCGTATCATCAAAGGATAACATTTTATAACTCACGTTCACATGATAAATTAGTAGAAAAAGCATAATAATCTTCTGGTAAGAATGTCTTGAAATAATTAAGATGTTCCTACTTCTTCTTAGAAATTTGTAATCTCTTTTTATAAAACTACATTTCAATACTCACATCGCGAATTTCCTTGATTTTCTGCCCACCTTTGCCAATAATGCAACCAGCCAAACTTTGATGTATCAACAAACGAACATCGTACTCATTATCACGCTAAAATCAAGAAAAAGATAATTATTAGGAAAACATTCATATAACATTTAAACACAAAATTACTTCACCTCTTCATAGTATTTTAGCATTTCTGTTATAATGGACATGGTGGCATCTAATTCGGCTGATATCAGAATAGTACTATATAAAAAATAATATATTTATTAAAAAATTATTAATGCAATAATAATAATAATTTTAAGCAAAATATCATCATCGATTAAAAATACAAAATGGAACATTTAACAGAAGTTTCCCACATATAAAGATATTTTTTAAAAGAAAATATCTGTTATTTATTTGTTTTTATATTGTGATAACGTCAGGTGTATTTACAACAGCAACACAAAAATCAAGAAGGTAAAAAACACCTTTAAATATTGAATGTTAATTATGTCATTTTTTTCCTTCAGGAGAAAAAGGGATCAATCAACATCCTTTCATTTTAGGCAACCACCTTAAGTATTACTAAGTTTTTGGCATAATGTTAAAATTTATATAAAGGACTAAAGAGGGATTTGAATAACTTAAACAATAAAAAATGAAACTAAGTTGACAATGATAACGATAGACAATGTTGAGTTAAACAAAAAATTTATTGATATTAATGATGATATTTTATTTGGAGAAAAAAAATTAACCAACGCAGTGTGAGTACCATTAATAAATATAAAAAAGGCCATACATTCCGATTAGTATGTATTTTCGTGTTAAATTATCATTTTAACAAAACTAAAGAATGTTTGAATTAAAAATTATTAGTAAGATCTTATTTTAAAATATGTTTAGCACAATCTTGTATAACAAAACTTTTTTGAGCAAACTTATTATAAAGGAACAATAATAATTATAAAACATACAGAAATCATGACACAATGATGTCTATGAGAGAACGCATACAAATAGCAATTTTTTTTACAAATTTGGTCCTTTGAATAGTATTAAATGACATGTTTTAAATCGTACACATACATTTATGTATGTATATGGTCATCATATATTGTAATTAACAACAAAGCATGCTCTTAGAAATCTTAACTACTGAATATTAACTAAGTTGTAAACCATTCAATAGTGTATCTAAATATTTATACATAGTTGTTTTTTTAATGGTGATAGAAGCAGTATTTTCATTTTAATTATTGTATTGTATTGTATTTGCATTTGCAGTTTCTTTTTGTAAAAACTTAAAAAGACCTTATGGTATTTTAACCATAAAAAGTTTCTATTTGAAATGTTACATATGAAAGAATTGTTCCATTAGGACATATTAGGAGACAAACTAGCTAGAAATCTAAAAAGCCGGACAAAATTTATCATAGTAAAATTTGAGATCAATACAGCTTTCAAGTGGAATTTATCATAGAAAAAATAAAAATTATATTTTTTTTATTCGAGAAATACTGATATCAAGTAAGATTTGAGATCAATGCAGCTTTTAAGTGCCTCAATGAGCTAAATAAAAAGCTTTCCAACTTTTGCAAATATAAATTAGATAATAAATATTTTTATATTTTCTTGTAAAACTTGCTAAACCTGGACTACTACTAAATTACTATAACGTATTACCTGTAACACACCTAAAATCTTTATTTAATTGTGGGAAACAAATTTTTTAAAGTAAAAATTATTTCAATTCACTTTTGATATCGTCTGATTTTGAAATTTTAGCAAGTCAAAGAAAAATTAAAAAACACTCTTAAGTTTGATTCGTTTAATAAAATACTTTTCGATTTCAACTTAACTCAACAAATTAGCTTATTCATCAAAAATAGTAATTAAAAATTGGAAAAATTTAAATATGTTTTAGATTTTTACAATTATTTTAATAATTATCAGTTTCTAAAAGAAGTTGCTAATTATCAGTTTCTAAACACATGTATTTATTATTTGATATAATGATACTGCTGCGAAGTTAATTTTTAAGTTTGTTAAAAAAAATACGGTGAAAAAAAGAAACTTAGTCCTAAATTTGTTTTTATTTTTATAGTATAGTAAAAAAAAAAATTGTTTATAGATAAATCTTTACCGTTCAGGGCCTTGGGAATCGTCGACAGACACATTGGCTTTGTACTGCAGAGCAAGAGATATTTAAGATATTTTTATAATTGGTGGTGGTATATATACATATACATATATATTTTTGATGGTAGTTGTTTGTTTGGGCACAAATACAGATAACAGATATAAATCAATTGGAATAAATATTCGGCAATTGATTGATTGATTTATGGTGTTGGTGATGGTGGTCCACAGTATGGTAATACGATATTATCCAACAAGTAAGAAGGTACGCAGTTGAGAATTCGATATAGGTAATCGACAACATGGCAGGCGGTCATTCGGTCACAAGCATTCAGATCAGATCAAGTTGATTTCAAGGATGATTTTGGTCAAACGGGCATTTTGTTTTTACAAGATTCATAACCACACATCAGACGGGCGATCGGTCAAAAAGTGGTGTGGTTGGTGGTTGATTATGGTCGGGTGGTGATGGTAGGTCATTTGAGATTTTCGTTTATTATAGCATTTGTAGTTGCACAGACGTTTTATACAACAAATCAGTAAGATTTTGTTGAATTTAGTTGGTGGTCGGTCATATGGTTATATCATTTATTTAGTTTTAATTTATTTTTCGTTTGATTTGATTTGGATTAGAGGGGGCGAGAAAAGAGAAAGAGAAAAAATTATATTTTAATTAATGGTTAATTGCAAGGTTTATTAATATTTTATTATTTTTATATTTAACTTTAATATTATAAGTTTAATTAAGCTAAAGAGATTTATATTATTTAAATATGTAGCAAGTAAATGTGGTCTAGAAGATATAATTATGAATATGTTCATATATGTAATATTACTAAAGTTAGAAAAAAAGTTTTTATTAACAAACCATTATTGTTTTGTATTTTATTAGGAAGAAGAAATACCAGTAGCAGCTTAAATGCAATTTCAAACAGTTAAACTTGTTAAATTAAAAAATTTACTAGCCAATAAAACCCATTAAGTTTATATGACAAATAAATGTAAAAGAACAAAAAGCAAATGTTTGTTTCAGTCCTATAAACCTCCTAAAAAATTTAGATAGTTGCTAATATTACTTTTTACGTTTTGGGGTTTTTTTTAATAAACAACAATTTGGACAATTACTTAAATCTTTATTTAATGAAATCATTTTGAATGTCATGTATTGGAAAATAGAAACAACTGACTGGTTTAACAAATATATAATTTTAGTAGATTTTAAAAAGATCAAAAAGTACACATGTAATAAAATACGAAAAGTAAATATTTGAAAAAAGGATAAAAAATCAAATATACCTGCGTGCGCATTTTCTGTATATGTTGGCCGCCTTTGCCTATTATTGCACCAGCAATCTAAAAATAAATAACAAAATGTATTTAATAAGCTAATAAAATATGATTACCAACATAGATTTGTATAATAGATTTAAGCTTTTATCATGCTGCCTATTAATCTTCCAGACAGCGTTGACAGAATAATGAATTTGTTATATTTTATATGATTTTTTATCAAAATATAATTTTATGATTTTTAATATGAAATGATGATTTTTTCAGTTTGAACAAACTACAATTTTTCTTAAAAAAAAAAAAAAAAAAAAAAAAAAAAAAAATAATAATAATAATAATAATAATAATAATAATAATAATAATAATAATAATAATAATAATAATAATAATAATAATAATAATAATAATAATAATAATAATAATAATAATAATAATAATAATAATAATAATAATAATAATAATAATAATAATAATAATAATAATAATAATAATAATAATAATAATAATAATAATAATAATAATAATAATAATAATAATAATAATAATAATAATAATAATAATAATAATAATAATAATAATAATAATAATAATAATAATAATAATAATAATAATAATAATAATAATAATAATAATAATAATAATAATAATAATAATAATAATAATAATAATAATAATAATAATAATAATAATAATAATAATAATAATAATAATAATAATAATAATAATAATAATAATAATAATAATAATAATAATAATAATAATAATAATAATAATAATAATAATAATAATAATAATAATAATAATAATAATAATAATAATAATAATAATAATAATAATAATAATAATAATAATAATAATAATAATAATAATAATAATAATAATAATAATAATAATAATAATAATAATAATAATAATAATAATAATAATAATAATAATAATAATAATAATAATAATAATAATAATAATAATAATAATAATAATAATAATAATAATAATAATAATAATAATAATAATAATAATAATAATAATAATAATAATAATAATAATAATAATAATAATAATAATAATAATAATAATAATAATAATAATAATAATAATAATAATAATAATAATAATAATAATAATAATAATAATAATAATAATAATAATAATAATAATAATAATAATAATAATAATAATAATAATAATAATAATAATAATAATAATAATAATAATAATAATAATAATAATAATAATAATAATAATAATAATAATAATAATAATAATAATAATAATAATAATAATAATAATAATAATAATAATAATAATAATAATAATAATAATAATAATAATAATAATAATAATAATAATAATAATAATAATAATAATAATAATAATAATAATAATAATAATAATAATAATAATAATAATAATAATAATAATAATAATAATAATAATAATAATAATAATAATAATAATAATAATAATAATAATAATAATAATAATAATAATAATAATAATAATAATAATAATAATAATAATAATAATAATAATAATAATAATAATAATAATAATAATAATAATAATAATAATAATAATAATAATAATAATAATAATAATAATAATAATAATAATAATAATAATAATAATAATAATAATAATAATAATAATAATAATAATAATAATAATAATAATAATAATAATAATAATAATAATAATAATAATAATAATAATAATAATAATAATAATAATAATAATAATAATAATAATAATAATAATAATAATAATAATAATAATAATAATAATAATAATAATAATAATAATAATAATAATAATAATAATAATAATAATAATAATAATAATAATAATAATAATAATAATAATAATAATAATAATAATAATAATAATAATAATAATAATAATAATAATAATAATAATAATAATAATAATAATAATAATAATAATAATAATAATAATAATAATAATAATAATAATAATAATAATAATAATAATAATAATAATAATAATAATAATAATAATAATAATAATAATAATAATAATAATAATAATAATAATAATAATAATAATAATAATAATAATAATAATAATAATAATAATAATAATAATAATAATAATAATAATAATAATAATAATAATAATAATAATAATAATAATAATAATAATAATAATAATAAAAATCAACAGATTTTAAAACCAAATAATTTTGTGTCAATCGACTTATAGTTTATTATTTTTGTTTGCTATGTACCCTGTATCTAATCGACACAAAAATGTATTATTGTTTCCGGGCATTAGAAAGTAACTTAAATAGCATTTTTAAGAATATACATAATTGTTAAGAAAAGGTTTTTTTTTTAAGTTTAATAAAAAGACGAATTTAATACTAAATAGTATCAATATGTATGTATATTTATGTAAACATAGTTTTGTATGTTCTATTTAATTACTTTCAATAAAACTTCTTTAGATGATAACAGTATGAAAACTATAATATCAATCAATTCGAATATAAAGAAATTTTGGTTTTTATGAGATTTTAACCATTCCATTCTTTTCAAAATTTGTTCAAAATATAACGAGTTTTCCTACCTTCTTTGAAAACGTTGGTCGAATATATTGAAGTCAGTTTACATTTTTAACACAGAAAATGTTCAAAAATGAATGAAATATTTTAGGGCGATAAATTAATTCATGCCATTTTCTTCTTAAAGGTTATTTCATGTAAATGTTGCCCGACGCTATGCCGTAGTTGGTCCCATCCGTCAGATCCAATTCTTAAATACTTTTTCCAGAATATCGGCCGATATCCCACCAATAGCGGATTTAAAGTTGCCTTACAGGGCTGGAATTGTGGTTGACTTGTCTATATACGAGAGTTTAGTCTAGTAGGGTTATATTACATGGTCTTAGGGACCAATGAATTGCTCCAAAATGTGGTATAAATTGCTCACTAAACTCGCTCCGCAACAGGTTCATGTTGTCGCGTGCATGTGGCATGAGGCACTATCTTGTTAACCAATTCTTTAATTTTGGGAAAAAAAAGCCGATAATCATCACACGGTACGTTGTTCTATTTAATATAACGTTGGGATTTGCATCGTTCCTGAAGAAGTATGGTACAATGATGCCGCCAGACCACAAACCGAAACAAGCTGTGCATCTCTCGGAGCCTATTGGCGGCTCTTAATATGCCGCGAAACACATTCCTCACACACCACAAATGTTGATTATAAAATTCAAATATTAGCAAGCGTTGTTCGTTTGCTAGTCTATCATTCATGGTATATCGCGAATCTTTTTTTCACACTGAAAAGCTAAGTAGCAAACTAAATCACCCTATACATGTTTTTAATTTTAGTTCATGCTTAGTTTATATAATAAGACATCTATTTTTCTTCTCATAAAATTATTTGTTAATACTTTTATGTTTTTGTAATAATATTGTTAAATGCAGATACGCCCCTTCTTAACTTCACTTGTTTTTAATACTTTGCTTCAAATTGTTTGAAATTGATATTCTTTATTTTTTGCTTAACAACTATAACAGTTCAATTTATTATACATATTTACATACATATAGGCATACATACATACGATCAAATACCAATGCGTTTGTTGTTCATACATGTAATGTTCGAACAAAGTGGAGATTTATATTTGAAAGTCTCTCCTTATATTGTACATATGTATGCGCGTATGTATGTACATTTACAAAGATTAATATTTGTGCAATTTGGAACATTTAAAACATAATTTTGTTTATTGTCTTCGTACCATTAAAAACAAAAGGTTATTCCATTCGCGAATGTTTTTGTAACCTCTGTATTTAAATAAATTGTATAAAGAAATTTTTAAGTGCGTTCGTTTTTCTTTATTATGCTTTTGCCTGTAAAAACTATTACAGGCTCGAAACATTAGTGACCCCTACGTAATTTTTTAAAAGATCAATATCAATTCGGATTTTGATAGATATCACGTATTCCTTTGAAGCTCAATATTAATTCGAATATTGACAATTCGTTTAGTCGGTTTATTTGAACAATTAAAACAATAATAATCAATATCAATTCGGATATTGATAGATATCGCGCATTCTTTCGAAGCTCAATATTAATTCGAATATTGACAGTTCGTTTAGTCGGTTCATTTGAACAATTAAAACAATAATAATTGGTATTAATTCGAATATTAAATTTCGTGTCTCGGTTAAAGACAATTATATTAATATAAATTCGTATATTAATAACTAAACCTTTTTTATCGTCAATTTAATAAAAAATAGAAAAAAAAATATCAACAAATAATAGTGAAGGATCCTCTAATTCTGGTGAAGCATATAAGTCGGTGAATTTGTTGCTATATTTTTCCAAGATTGCTGGTTCGCTGAAAAAACACCTAAATGAAACTCTTATACTTTCCCAGCTTAAAGAATATGATGAGGCGGATTTGTCTGTCCGTTTGGAGTACGTCGAGAAAATCAATAAATGCAACGAAGAGGCACAGGACATAATAGAGCAATATGACTGCAGTGCATCGGTTACTAGTGACAGTATGGTATTTATGTCATTATATTTTGAGGTGAAGTCTAAGCTAACACGTCAAATCAATGAGGTTCGCAAAACTAAATTCAACCAACGTTCGTCAACATTTAGTCAATTTTCTCTCGACGAGTCGCCGTCTCACGTAACTTCGCGAAAAAACAAGTTTCCAGAAATACAATTGCCTCAAAACTTTACTCATGATGATGAACAATATGCGGTAGCATGGCTAAGAGCTACATGCGAACGAACATCTAGTGTGGAGAGCCATATAGAGACTCAAGAATTGTATCGTATGTATTTATCACATTGTCGGAAATCTGAAGAGCATTCCGTAGTTAATCACATTTTCCTAAACTAATGCGTCTCATTTTTACAAGTGCAGTAGGCCCAGTTTCCGTTAAGAAGCCAGATAGTTCAGAATTGCCTGGAATGCATTATGTATCTACTAGGTTAAGAGCACAAACATTACCGTTATAGAAACCTATTAAATCGGCAAGTGGTCAAACATCTCCTATAACTAGGCAAACTGAAACAACTATTCCGCAAATGCAAACCACGAATACTCTACCTCATTTATTTGTTGAAGTCGGTAGTACAACAATAACAGTTTCTGAAAACACTCCAGCCACAATCCCACGCATGGGTAAAATAGTTTCCCTGGTACAATCGGAGGACCATCGGAGAAACGTCATGTTATTTTAAGTGGAGGAGTTCGGGCAATAAATATCAAGGAGACAGTCATCACGCAAGCACAAAATTCATGACAACAATTATAACGACTCAACAACCACAAGTAACATCTACAGTTAAGCAGTCATCTTTTACTCCATCACTTTTGCACGGCAACAGTTACAACAACAGCAACAGACATCACCTACTTTAATGGAACATCCTCAACAGCAGTCACAGAGACAGCAAAATCAAATAGTCGTACAAACAAATGTTCATACAACAAAATCTACATTAACACAGCAACAGCAAACACCAATACTTATAGCACCAAAGCCAGCAAATTCAAAGCAATCGTTAATACAATCGAAAAGTCTAAACCAATCGCCCACATTGCCAACAGTTAAACCACCGCCAATATCAAGCAATACGGGTGCACCACCATTAGATGCCGTTAATACTAACACGAATGTAGCTGTTGCTTCTCTCGCAGCAAGGAGTGCATCAATTACAATAAATACAGATTCATCTTCGAAAGATACAAATAATAAGAAAGATGAAATTAAAACAACACAATCAACTGCCACAAGCAAAGTGGATAATCAAACAATTTATACAGAAATGTTCTTTCAATGGGGAGCTGGAAATTTTTTCTGTGATAAAATACCGCGTAAACGTTATTCTCTTATGACGCATATAATCAATCGTCATTTAACAATTCAGATTTTAAAGGCAGCAGTTCAACGAAGAATTGAAAGTCTTATCATCCACCTCTTATACACAGAACGCAAGTACAGGTCTATCAGAGCTACAAACTATTAAACGTCATACGGCAGACTTTTTAAACTCTAAAGAATTGATGGATGAAAATGAAGGTCCCGTCACAAATAGTATACGTTTGACTAACTCGTTAATTTTACGTAATTAAGTAACATACACATCTACCGCAAAACCAGGCATTTGTCGTTTTGAACCTCATTTGGCAAATATTACACTCACTAACGTTGAATATAGTGGCACTATAACTCACATACTTTACGAAATGAATGGCAATATAAAAGACATTATAAAAAAAACTTGCCCTTCTACCCATAGGTTTTAAACCTGTTGAAGGCTTTAAACCTCCAACGGGGGGAGGATGTTAAATGCAAATGCGCCCCTGCTTAACTTCAGTTGTTTTTAATACTTTGCTTTAAATTGTTTAAAGAAATTTTTAAGTGCGTTCGTTTTTCTTTATTAAGCTTTTGCCTGTAAAAACTATTACAGGCTCGAAACAAACATGTTTGAATAAAATAATAATGATTTTTGTTTTCAAAATATGATTTTTTTCGCCAAATGATGATTTTCTTACCAAAGTAACTGGCAACGCTGCTTGTAGGTTAAGGATTTCACAGTAATTCTTTTACGCAAGGTATTTAAACTTCAAGTTTTTATATTAAAAGTTAAAATAATATTTTCAATGAGAATTAGCAATTTTAGATATCTATTTAGTGACTATAGGAGATCTTCAACTTATAAATCTTTACAATTAAATATGACAACGATTTTGCATCGATCATCATCAGCCTTGTAGTCTACAAGCGTTTCAAGTTTTTAACATAAACCGTGACCGCTAATACGAATTGCATTCGATGTTCGATCTACGTGGTTATCAAAGATTGTCAAACGGATATCAAATTTTAATAATGAGCTTTTATTTTTATTTTTTATTTTTAATTAAAAAATAAAATATTATTTTTATTATATTTATTTATTATAATAATAATAATTTAAGTATTGGTTGATAGATATACACTAGAACCACGATTTGCGTCGCTTCGATGTGCGTCATTACGGTTTGAGTAGCTTTTCAAATTTGCGATTTTTAAATTTTTTCGTAATTATGAGGTTGCGTCGTTTTTGTTTCACGTTTTTGTTTTACGTAGTTAATATGAAAATGTTTGTACTAAGCTAAACGGGGATTTCCCGTTTAAGTCTAATGCAAATAGATAGACTTTTGCTTTTATACTACGAGTTTCTTATTTTTAATTTTAATCTTAATATTGAATTGTTATATTTAAAATAAAAAGAAATATTACTTTTTGATTAAAAAATCTATTTATTCACCTAAAATTATGAGTCTAAAAACCCATTAAATGAAAATCAATACAAATGGAAAATCGTACTTCGGCTTGCGTCTTTTCGCTTTACGTGAAATTCGCATGCAACTCATAATAAAAGCTCATATCTTTAAAACAAATAAAAGAATTTCACCGAAAACTATAAATTTTAAGTTTAATAAATATAAAAAATATTAATAAATTTACTTATTCTCAACTTACATTACTGGGAATCAAAATACGAACTTGGTCATCGTTACGACGACTACGTTTATCGGAATGGGGACCATCATCATGATTATCGCGTTTCATTTTCATTCTTTCTAAAAGTACAAAAGAAATAGAAAATAAATATATATTAATAATATAAGGTAAGTAAATCGAACAAAATTATTTATTTATACCAAAATAAAAAAATTCCAAATATTATTTAATTTACTAGCATTCAACCGTTCAGCAAGAGTTATGCGTCAAGTGGTACAGAAAAGTCTACATACCCCTTTCGAAAACTGGTATTTACACAGAACTATAGGGTTCTCACATTAAAAAATTTTATGAGAATCCATGGGAATGCTAAACCGAAAAATACCAACTTTTGCACAAAATATTCTTCAGTTATAAAAAAAAGAATAATAACAATATATTTGTTATTGTTAACTTATATTTACTCATCTAAATAACATTTCATTGAGAATATAATTATTATTATTATTATTTATTATTATTATTATTATTATTTATTATTATTATTATTATTTATTATTATTATTATTATTTATTATTATTTATTATTATTATTATTATTATTTATTATTATTATTATTATTATTTATTATTATTATTATTATTTATTATTATTATTATTATTTATTATTATTTATTATTATTTATTATTATTATTATTATTATTTATTATTATTATTATTTATTATTATTATTATTATTTATTATTATTATTATTATTATTTATTATTATTATTATTATTATTATTATTATTTATTATTATTATTATTTATTATTATTATTATTATTATTTATTATTATTATTATTATTATTTATTATTATTATTATTATTTATTATTATTATTATTATTTATTATTATTATTATTATTTATTATTATTATTATTATTTATTATTATTATTATTATTTATTATTATTATTATTATTTATTATTATTATTATTATTATTATTTATTATTATTATTATTATTTATTATTATTATTTATTATTATTATTATTATTTATTATTATTATTATTATTTATTATTATTATTATTATTATTATTATTATTATTATTATTATTATTATTATTATTATTATTATTATTATTATTATTATTATTATTATTATTATTATTATTATTATTATTATTATTATTATTATTATTATTATTATTATTATTATTATTATTATTATTATTATTATTATTATTATTATTATTATTATTATTATTATTATTATTATTATTATTATTATTATTATTATTATTATTATTATTATTATTATTATTATTATTATTATTATTATTATTATTATTATTATTATTATTATTATTATTATTATTATTATTATTATTATTATTATTATTATTATTATTATTATTATTATTATTATTATTATTATTATTATTATTATTATTATTATTATTATTATTATTATTATTATTATTATTATTATTATTATTATTATTATTATTATTATTATTATTATTATTATTATTATTATTATTATTATTATTATTATTATTATTATTATTATTATTATTATTATTATTATTATTATTATTATTATTATTATTATTATTATTATTATTATTATTATTATTATTATTATTATTATTATTATTATTATTATTATTATTATTATTATTATTATTATTATTATTATTATTATTATTATTATTATTATTATTATTATTATTATTATTATTATTATTATTATTATTATTATTATTATTATTATTATTATTATTATTATTATTATTATTATTATTATTATTATTATTATTATTATTATTATTATTATTATTATTATTATTATTATTATTATTATTATTATTATTATTATTATTATTATTATTATTATTATTATTATTATTATTATTATTATTATTATTATTATTATTATTATTATTATTATTATTATTATTATTATTATTATTATTATTATTATTATTATTATTATTATTATTATTATTATTATTATTATTATTATTATTATTATTATTATTATTATTATTATTATTATTATTATTATTATTATTATTATTATTATTATTATTATTATTATTATTATTATTATTATTATTATTATTATTATTATTATTATTATTATTATTATTATTATTATTATTATTATTATTATTATTATTATTATTATTATTATTATTATTATTATTATTATTATTATTATTATTATTATTATTATTATTATTATTATTATTATTATTATTATTATTATTATTATTATTATTATTATTATTATTATTATTATTATTATTATTATTATTATTATTATTATTATTATTATTATTATTATTATTATTATTATTATTATTATTATTATTATTATTATTATTATTATTATTATTATTATTATTATTATTATTATTATTATTATTATTATTATTATTATTATTATTATTATTATTATTATTATTATTATTATTATTATTATTATTATTATTATTATTATTATTATTATTATTATTATTATTATTATTATTATTATTATTATTATTATTATTATTATTATTATTATTATTATTATTATTATTATTATTATTATTATTATTATTATTATTATTATTATTATTATTATTATTATTATTATTATTATTATTATTATTATTATTATTATTATTATTATTATTATTATTATTATTATTATTATTATTATTATTATTATTATTATTATTATTATTATTATTATTATTATTATTATTATTATTATTATTATTATTATTATTATTATTATTATTATTATTATTATTATTATTATTATTATTATTATTATTATTATTATTATTATTATTATTATTATTATTATTATTATTATTATTATTATTATTATTATTATTATTATTATTATTATTATTATTATTATTATTATTATTATTATTATTATTATTATTATTATTATTATTATTATTATTATTATTATTATTATTTATTATTATTATTATTATTTATTATTATTATTATTATTTATTATTATTATTATTTATTATTATTATTATTATTTATTATTATTATTATTATTTATTATTATTATTATTATTATTATTATTATTATTATTTATTATTATTATTATTATTTATTATTATTATTATTATTTATTATTATTATTATTATTATTTATTATTATTATTATTATTATTTATTATTATTATTATTATTTATTATTATTATTATTATTATTTATTATTATTATTATTATTATTTATTATTATTATTATTATTTATTATTATTATTATTATTTATTATTATTATTATTTATTATTATTATTATTTATTATTATTATTATTTTTTTTTTGTAGTTTCACTAGAAATACAGTGCCATTTTTAAAGCCATGACTGACTATCCTACAAAGTCGTGTGATTATGTCAAATAAAAATCTGATAGATTATTGTTCTACAGTAATCATAATCATAAATCATAACAAAATCTTTGATTGATTGCCACGTTATCCTACAAAAAATATGCAAACATGCTTCACAAAAAGCAACTCTGATCTCACAAAAACTATACTTTATGAAAAATTTCAAACGATTATCAAATCGGTTACACTTGTCACACAATCAGTCACATATATACACTTTTTTCACGCTATCACACTTTCTGAACACACAATTTTTGACATATCGAACGACTAAATCTGATAGTCAGTCATAGCCTTCCCAAGCCCTGTTGGTTTTTAAATGCATTTTTTTTTTGTACTCTGCGGTCCAATTGAATAAATTTTCTATGAGGCTTATGCCAGGTGATTTTGAAGAAGAGTGGATCTGTTTGGAAACATGGTATAATAACCGCTCCTTTGCAATGTTTGTTGTATATTTGACTTGTAGTACGGTTATTGACTTGTTGAAAGTACGACAATACGCGAACCAAAACGGCTCATTTGGTTCACTGATTGCCTCGAATTATCTTAAATTAGGTTCAAATATGTGAAACGATATTAAACTGATTCCAACCCCAGCCAGCAATATGCAATGCCAACCATAACACAACAACTACCTGATTTTTGTGCCTTTACAATTCAGCTTTTTCCTTTAAAAACTGTAACTTTTTAAAAATCAATGCTTTTGTTTTTATAATATCTAATACACCCATATTAAAATTTTTATTTTAAAATACCTATTTATGAAATAAGAACAATTGCATACAATAAAATTACTTGAATGTCGCAGTTTATTGTTATTCTTTCATTTTCGTGGAGGTGTTTTGTGTTTGCTCAAGAACAAATTTATAAACCTACTGTTTTGGAGAAGTATTATTGCAAAATAAAAATAATGCAATAAAGCAAAAACAAAAAGTAACATGCAAAATTTTGTATTCTAAAATTTTATTACTAAGTTTTCAGCGTTATAGAAAAACGACCTGTGATGTACTTTTTGGTGAAACTTCATAATTTTAGGCCAACAAGTTTACTGAATTGATAATTAAACAAACAATAATTAAGGAGAATAGCATTAAAACTTGAAATTTAAAACAATAAATATCTATGTACAGTACAACAAAGATCTCAAATGGGACTTTTGTAGTTTAGTCGAAAATACGTTTAGATCAAATGATGTATATATTCCTTCATAGATATTATTTCTTAATTATAATCATTGAATTTTAATATTTTATCTTCAAAAAAATTAAAATTTTAAAACAGATTAAGTAAATAAATAAGAGACGTAATTAAACAATTATTTTAGTTATTTATAATTTTGGTTTGGTACATAATAGAACAGCCAATTTTTATATTTATGTTATGTAACAACTTGGCATTGAATCCATTAAATTTTGACAAGTCTGTGTTGCAATATTATTTTACTCCGCTTTAATATTTGTCTATAAGTAGGACATTATTTTAATATATGTATTCTTTTCTCTCGCTGCAATTTCTCAAAAGGACTTAAGCCTGGCGATTGTGGAAGCCATCTTCAAACTTCTATTGAGTTTTTTTTTTTTTTTTTTTTTTTTGTACCTCTTCTATAAGTGTTACAGGTCGTTATAATATTAAAAAAAAAACACCTATCGAAGTGTCATTTATCAATCAGAATAATTTTTACATCTTAGTGGAACACATGGAAGATGTTGAATATGTGAAACATGCGTTTACATTTGCAACATATAACATCAACTATCAACTGAGCTATCAAATTAAAGAAACGCGCATAAATTTTCTAATAAAAAATACTAAAAATGGATTTGGAGGAGGCACGCAGAGCAATGTATTGAAATAGTAAAACTAATTGTGGAAGATGAATACAAAAATTTAGAAGCTTTTTTTTTAAATATGTGTTATTTTTTCTTATTATCTTTTTAATATACATAAATGTACTCTAGCGTAAAAAGGCTAGAGTACATTCAATGTATCATTCAAAATATTTGTGCATACCAGTGTTCCTATCTCTATGCTTTTTACGTTTGCTGGTTAATTGAGAACGATAATCTGTATTGGAGAATATTTGAATATTCATAAGTGAAGTTCCCTGTGGTTAGAGTAAAAAAAGATTTTATTTCGTTTGACCACAAAATGTTTAGCCACTATTTCATCTCAAACCACTGTATATTAGGAACTTCATAAAAAAAGTAGATGACAATAACGTCTGCTGTTTTAACGTGAAGTTTAATCTGAAACATTTTACACCTAATTCACACGACGACTTAAAGTCAGGACTGTAAATTAAGTAGGGAAGAAAGAGTGGTATCAAAAGGGGCATAATTTCCGTTTTTCGTAACTTTTTTTGTATTCTCCTTTACGTTTATTTTTGTATTTGCCATAGTGCTTTGTTCTTCAAAGTGAACTAAAGCAATTTTAGTTTAAAAATCAAACCTGCGAGAAAAAAAGTCGACTTAAAATTTATGGTGTAAATGCAGTTGATTTTTAAAAGCAGATTTAAAAAAGAATTTAAATAGGACATGCCTTTAAAGTCATCGAGTAAATTGGGTGTTGCTCTACACATATAAAGTAATTACCGTGTGAATCCATCGTAGCCTTAAAAGACTAATCGTTCTATGGAATGTCAGTAAAAAACAAATTTTATAAAAAAAGTAATTTTTTTAAAACTTCAATATTTAACGCATTTAAAATTTTAAAATTTTGTTCAAATTACAACAGAGAGAACGTAATAAGTTAATTTACATATAAATTAAATATAAACTATTATATTGGATTGTTTATTTTCTAATTTCTTTTTTTAATCATGACTACTACATGGCACTTTATAAAAATAATATAAAACTTTATTTAGTTTAATTTAATGAATGTAAAAGAAAATTCAAAATTCTCCTTTTTTAATCTGTGTTGCAGTTCGAAAATTATTTTAATTTTTCTCAAATGTGATTATTTTTATTTCTTACAAGACATGTTTAGTTACGGAATCGATTACTAATTTAACACTTAGAAAATATAAATTTTAAAAAATTAACACCTTTTTATAACTGGAAAACAGTATTTTGTATAGAAATTAATTAATATTTGGCTGACTGTTACAAAACATTGTATATTTTCAAGTAATAATATTTTCGTATTTATAACGCATGGTTAAGTTAAAAATGATTACAATGAGTAGAATGTAGGCTGAATTAAAAGTGTGTTATGAAGAGAAGAAAGCAACGACCTACACTTTCTTAATAAACTTATTGGTGGCTTTAAACAAAAATGTTCTTTTTTATATTTAGTTTTGGCACTTTTTTGATATTGTGTGCATGAATAATCGAAATGTGAGATTAAATAAAGATAAATTTTTAGGAATGATATGCGTACATACATATGTACTGTACAAAAAAATATAAACGAATAGATATGACAGCATATAAATTTTGTTTTAAAATGAATTTTACTTAATTATTTAAAGAATTTTAGAAACAAAAGAAGTGTTTATTTTTATCATGGGAAAAGAAGCTACACTTGGTTTTGGTACAGAGTTATTCAAATTATAATTAACTATTGTTTTGAAAATTAAAACAAGTCTAACTTCACAGTTTTTTATAAAGCAAATTGCTTTTTATTTTTTAAGAATATTCTTTTTATATTCTGTATTAGCCAATTCCTTATAAGCACTCAATTATTTTTCTTTTATAATTTCCTATATTATTGTGACTGTTGTCGTTATTAAAATTTCTTTTTACTCTTAATTACCTTTTAAACAAATTGCAATTTAAGATTTAATTGTACATTTATTATTATTTTTATATTTTGGTTTTTAATAGGAAGTAATTTTAAAGTTTATATTCACGCAGCATCTAATTGTATCACAGAAATTTTAATTCTTTTTTCGCAGGCACGCTTATTATCACAATGAAATAAAATCAAAACATTTTTCTTCTAAAACTATCTTAATAAAAAAATATCGGAGTAGTTTACTAGTTTAAAACACACTATTAACTAATGTCTATTGGTATAAAGACCAGGTTATTTATTAGAAAAAATTTCACCCTAGAAATGTGTAAGAAAAAATAAAATTAATTAAACGATTTTATACTAAAGGATTCAGTAGTTATATGCTCAATTGACCGCTGTCGAAACGGAAATTGACCAATCAGAATTTATTAGTAAACTCCACCTGCTATATTTCAAATGACAAAAATATGGAATATGACCATTTACTTGGAAATATTAAAGTAGATCGGAAATAGTACTAGACTAGATAGCAATACATTAGGGGTAGAAAAATTAATATTAACACTTTTACAACACACGAAAGGACAATAGCAGAGATAAACAAGGGCCAATAAAAATCCAACACATAAATTGATCATTAAAAATTCTATGAAAAAGCAGTGTGCTACAAGTGCAACAAAATGTATAGAGAAAATTATACTTTCAGTACTCTCAAAAATTAGGGGAAATATTAACTAAGATCCCTGGCAACCAAAATAGATACGAGACCAGTTAAAATGCCACAACAAATAGTTTTATTTTATTTATTTATTTTGAACTAAAAGTAATGTACAACAAAAAAAGACAAATAAAACAACCTACACATTAAAGATAAATGGAAATAAAAAAGGACAAAAAAAAACTTTTTTTAGAAATGCATTTAATATTGACAAGTAATTTAGTGAAGGAAATATTACAATATCCCATTTTCTAATGGTAACCCCAAATACTTTATAGAAGTAAGGGGTATTTAATTATAATGGGACCACATTCTTAAGACCATAAAATTTTATAACTTGAACTGTGATTATCACAAAACAAAAGCTAAATTATACAAATGTATGTAAATTAGGAATCCAAAAATCTTAAAACTTAAATAAGTAATAGCAATAGTGTATTTAATTTTATAACTGAGTGAAAAACTGTGTCCTCGTATACATAAGTACAATTTCTTTCTTTCGCTTTTTTGCATCCGTCCGCCCACATATAATGTATATTTTATCTTAATAAAAACTTAAAAAGAGGTACTTTAGTCGGTAAGTGATTATAATATTTACACCAAAGCTAGTGTATATGTGAAAGAGAATAAAACTGAAAATCTTGGATAACCTTTAACCTAGAGGACAAAAGAACTAAACTAAATTCAGAATAATTTAGAAATTTGGAATCTGTTGTTAAACTTCTAAGGCTTTGAATGGATATACTTACATATATTTGATAAAATAATTACAATCCAAAGTTATATTGGCACCCATATTGTACTTAAATTATCGGGTATGTCCAACATTCCGATCGAAATTAATTGATTTCGTGTTTGCAATTCGGAAAATTTTTTAATTTTTTTTATATAAACTTCCGTACGATTTTGTTTATTCAAAAAAAAAAAAAACTCGATTACACTATACGAAGAAAATGAATGAAGTTGAAATACCTCGAAAGTGATATTATTTTTCTGATAGGCGATAATGAGTACGTAAAAAGTTTGTTTTTGAAATATTCGAAACACCTCAAAATGTAGTTATGGGTAAAAAAAAACTGGTTCTTCGTACCTTAATTCATTTATCAGCTAATAACTTAGCTGAATATTAGGCGATTTTAAGTTTCTGATACAGAAAGAGAAGCAACAGAAATATAGTCGCGCGGTTGCCCAGTATTACGGGATATTTATAGTGATATCTCATAGCGAGACATTCAATAGTTATCCTTACATGGTTTCATGGTCATAGGGACATTAAACGTAATTGCATAGCAGATGAGTTTGAGCAGGCAATTGAGATCCGAACGGATTAATTGGGAAATTGGGAAATGAGTATACCTGCTATATGGGCTGTTAGCAGACATGTTCAAAATATGGGAATCAGATATAATAATTTTTTCAGATTTTGCAATGATGAAGTGCAGGAAAAGTATAAGGAACACCTTCTTTACCACTCAGAAATTGACAATTTGAAGCTTTCTGTGCTTGTTCGGAGAAGACTCGTCTATAAGGACAAACTTCCAACGAACCAAAGCAAACGGACTTAGCCAAAAAATTTAATGTCAAATATTTCCCAAGGAAAAGCAAAGACTAACTAATTTTGGGACAACCTTCCCCTTAAATTTAAAGTCTAAAGTCCACCAACAAAAGATTTGAAGTTGTGGTACAAGGTGACATACAAAGAAAAGTTTTTCTTATTTTTAGTAATAACTTCTTATTAGACATACGCTTATCAAGAATAAAAATAGATGGAGGGCTGAATGAAGAGCTAGTTTGTTGCAAGTATGAGACAATTTTTGACTAAAGCAGGCTTAGAAGTCCCTGGCGAAGGTCTAAAAACTTTCAAAAATTTTCGATCGCTGTTGCCAACAAAAATAAGATAAGAGATAAGATCTATCTCACCATAATATAAAATATTGAAAAAAGGACAAATTGTTTTAACCTTCGTGAGGTTTGAATCTGTCCTATTTATCTTTTGCTAAAGCACAACAACTACTACACCACGTCACTCATTTTTTGATTTTATTTATTTATTTTCTGTTTACAATCAATTTCATAATTTTTTGAATATTTTATAAAATGTTGTAAAAAAAAAAAAATTTAAACGTTTTACAACACGAGCTATAATTCTGTACGTTTCGTATCGAGTAACATCATTAGAAAATTTTGCGATATCGAAATATTTTTCGATTCGATTTTCATTTCGATCACAAATGCCAGAATTAAAACCCAGTTTTTTCTTCATATGCCCCAAATTTTGTCTGAGAAGTAAAAATCAAAAACAAAAATTAGAAAAAAATCAAAACGAAAACACTTTTCAATTTAAAAATGGTTTCATTCCGCAGAAAATTTTCGTTTTACTTTTTTTGCACAACCTAATTACGAAATTTATTACACTTTCGATTGGAATTGAATTTTGTGACATACCTGTATGTTAATGAAAAAATGCTAGGAAACAGATACACATTATGATTGAAATTAAATTAAAATTATAGTTTGAATAAAAAACATACGATTTTCAATTTATCACTTACAATGTGCACGTACACATTCACATTTGACGAAAAAATATTTCTATAAAATAGTGGTTACGTTTTTTTCGTCACATATTTGCAATTTGTGACGGTATCTTTAGACGTACATAAAATATATCTTTTTCAATTTATTTTAATACTGTACTATTTTTCTTTTCTAATTCTATTTGAGTTTTTATTTCTATTATATGAATTTAAAATGCCTCAAAATATTGAAACACACTTGCTATTTTCTACCATTTAACATACACATAAAGCTTATGCATGCAAAAATGATAATTCTATATCATATAATAACAACCATTTACTTGTGTCAATATCAGCTGATTTTTTTCGCATTTTACATTTTTTATTATTACAAATGACAAAAAAAAGAAACTAAGTGAGAAACTTATTGAAGAAGAAGAGTAATGTAGAATTTAATATGAGATACCAACTTTTTTTAACCACTTTTTTCTACAGTAGGCCCCCATTCCAGTAAGTACTTTGGTTGCTTCATTAAATATTTATAATTACAAATACATAGTTTAAATAGAAAATAAAAATAAAAACTACAACAACAATGAAGGCTAAGACATTTTGTCATTTAACATTAAAGAGTAAATGGTTGAGAAAGTCAACAAATTGTGTACAATTTTCTAAACAAATATTTATTATTAAACGATGTAAAAAATTTTGTGTTCTTTTATTTAAATACAATATATGTAATTAAACGTTCAAAGATATTAAAACTACACTTTTATTTTTTCTTGCATTATCTTGTGTTTGTATGTAAGTTTATGTTTCTTTGCGCCGTTTCTGGAAGGAAGTATGGGCTATCTTAAATGTATAGATTTGAACCAGAAGAGAGTAAAATGGAGTAAAGTGTAAAAAATTATAACGAAGATAGTAGGTAATAATTAATACAGGGGTAGCGAATCACGCCGGGTGTCAGCTAGTATGTACATATATTTTACTTGAGCATATACATATTACATTCAGTAAACTTCAATTAAAACTATAATATAGTCATCTTCTATAAAAATTAGGGAAATTTTACCATGTAAAGCAGTGTTAGAGAGAATGCCAAAGCTGATTTCACTGTGCAGAAGAACCTCACGTCACTTCTGGATGTGTGCAGCGTCAAGCTGTGCTGGGTTCTTCGACATACTGGCATGCGGGGGAAAGAGACTGTCGATGAGCTGGTGAGAGTGGGCGTGACTAAGAATATTGGTCTGGCGAATACGTCTGTAAGACCACCGCTTGGATTCTTTGTGAGCTCAGTAAATAAGTTGGCCCGTTACAGAATGGAGGAGTTATGGAGAGTCAGAGGAGACTGCAGGGTTTCCAGGCTGCTTTGGCCGCAACTCGACCGCTCTAGGACGGAATTGGTCCTTAATCTAAGGAAGGAATCTTTCAGAACTCTGATATGTTTTGTGACTGGGCATTGTTTGCTCTTAGGGTAAGGAAGCAGGCACACCAAATTTCTGCCGAGTTTGTGGCGGCGTGGTGATGTCAGAGACTGTGGACCATATTGTCTGTCATTGTGTCCCGTTTTTTATGTGCGCAGGCTCAGGTTGCTAAGCCAGGGCTTTTTCAATGGTTTAGGTGAGTGGGTTGCGTCAGTCAGGGTCTATGACCTGCATGGTTATATATCAGCTTGCTTGTCAGGTGATGCCAGGTACTATTTGGGTGCCATTCCATCTCTCCGTTTCTTTACTTCTTTTTTACTTCTTTCTTTCCTTCCTTCCTTTCTTTCCTTTCTCTATTCTTTATTTCTTACTCTTTGTCTATAATTCCAACTATTTTTCTTTTAAGAAAGGTTTCCATCCTTATTATATCTGTGTAGGGTGCCTCAGCCCACATTTCTACCTACATACCCAACCTCTATTAAACCAAAATTTAAAAACCTTAAAAAGTTATTGTTTGTTTGGTGAGACGGACATTATTAAAATAAATGTTTTTTTTTTTTTTTTTTGTTTATTTTATTCGGAAGCTTAATCCAAGTAATATATAATATTTATATTTTGGTTTACATTTTGCCGTTTATTTTAATATTTTTTTATCATCTTACTCTTTCTTTACATCCATTTAATTTTTTATTATAAAATTTCCACGCCATATTCAGCTTTTGGTAGGTACAATCTATCACGTACCATTGATTTACATATGTATTCACTTCTTGTTATCAATCTAATGGAGTATCCATCAACAACACCTGCTAATTTTGCTGCAGTAGTACATAAGTATTTTTTAATAGAAAATGAATGTAATGTATGCTGAGTTTTTATTACTTTTAACAGTGATTTTTCCTGATTTTACCGTTCAGCTATCTGTTCCTCCCAGCATGTTTTGTGTAAGGATTTTAAATAAAGCATTAGTCCGTTTGTACTGTGATCTATACGAGATTATTTTCGCACATAAGGAGCAAATAGCAGTATCATTAGTTTTCTTTTTAGAAAATATCAACTCAATTGAGATTTCCATCTAAAAATTTTTATTTTTATATTTTTAGCATTTAAAACAAAGGAAAAACAAAATTGTTTTAGAAAAATTACAACGTAGGTTTTTTCAAAAAGGATGTTAATATACACTAGTGAGAATCAAAATCGCAACAAAGCTTAAATTTTGAGGTCTTGTAATATGTCTTAAATCCCTGTAATATATTATAACCAAAATTTGTATTTGAAAAGAAAGTAGCTGCATTGCTAGTCATCATAATTAAAAAAAGTGAATTTATTCACTCAGAAAAAGTCTGCGTACACATATAATATTAATCTATTAGTCGTTGTTTTCCAATTAATAGCTATTAATTTCGTTGCATTTTTAGTCTAATTTGTGTATCTGCTGTAAGAAAATTAATTTCAATTTGTCAAATAATATTTTTTTGCAATGGGTTCAAAAAGAAAAGCATTTAGAAAGAAAACTTATTATTTTTTTCAGAAAGCAAGAAAAAACGTCAAAGAAGTTGCAGAAAGAAAACCATCAACTTTTACAAAGCAACTGGAGGATTTGTATCAAAACCTCCTTCTGGCCGTCCTTCAAAATTAATTTTGACAGAAAAGATACATCTCATCAACTCTGAGCAGCAAGATCTCAAAATAATAGCCTCAAGTGCTGAAAGCATTTATTTAAAATCGAACAGATGTATGTGAGGATAATTTCAAAAATATCTTAAGTCGAGACGGTTTTCATGGTCGTATAGAACGTAAGAAGCCCTTCATTTAATTAAAAAGAGTCCAAGAAGAATGTTGTTCGGTAGAGAGCTGTTAAATATAAACCATTAGAATTCTGGGAAAGGGTTATATTTTTGGATGAGAGTAAGTATTGTATTTTTATAATAAAAAGTCGTCAATTTGTGTGGAGAAAATCCGGTACAACACTACATAAAGCTAAATTTTGCGGCACGGTCATATACGGTGGTGGAGGTGTATGGTTAGGTGGTATGTGCCGGCTAACGGGATATATAATTTGCAGGTTATTGAGTCCACTGTGGCCAATATAGATTATCTAGACATTCTAAAGGTCAACTGGAAGCAAAATTTAACGAAACTTGCTTTTGGTAGCAATGTTTTATTTGAATAAGGTAACGATTCTAAGAACGCAGCCGATATTGTAAAGCTTTAGATGCTTTATAATGTTCCAAAACAATTGCGTCTGCCACCACAGTCTGCAGATCTCAATCACATTGATTACACTGGTCTACAAAAAACAAAAACAAAACAAAAAAAAACAAAAAACAAAATTTCCTATAAATCACTTGAACATTTTTTTTTTTTTTTTTTTTTTGTATTTTCAAAAGTTTCGGAGTTATTCACAACTTAGCTGCAAAAAAAATGTTCGTGCAAAATTAGAGCTTTTTTTTTTCAAGTCATAACAAATTTTGCAGAATGAAAAATAATTTTAAAAAATTATTTAATTATTTTCAGAATGAAAAATAAATGTAAAAAATTAACTTTTTTTAAATACATTTTCTGCCATTCCATAATTCTTAAAGCTTTGGCTCCAAAGCTGATATACGAAAGAAGGTTTGGACACCATTCCAACTAGGACGTGCTATTACTTCATATTCCGGGCTTATATATTTTGACAATCACTTACTTTACTTCAAGTTGTAGTTACTGTTAAAGTGTTAAGAGTGCTCTGTTAACGTAAAAAGTTGCTGTGCTAAAAAAAACTGGTTTGCGTCTTTGCTAGTTAAATTTAAATTTATCTTCAGGAATGGCACCACAATATATAACAGAGCAAAAAATGTATGTCGGGGAAACACAACCATACCAATTGAGGAATAATGATGACTTCAGAATTCAAAGGACTACAACAACCGCAATGCAACGCTCATTGTTTTACAAAGGACTACAGCTCTTCAACAGATTACCCAGTGACGTTAAAAATGAACGCAATCCGAACATATTTCGAAAAAAATGTTATATTTTTTGTTAGAAACAATGTATTTTAAAGCTAAAGCTTGTTATTTAAACTATTGTAAATGTAAATTCAAAGTATTATTGATACTAATAAAGAAAGATAATAATAATAATAATAACTTTAGTTGTTGTAAGAATTTTGTTGTATTTTTTAATACAACAAAGACTGAAATATGAGCTACATTTTTGAGAATGAGGGTGTTTACTTTCATTTGACGCTTACAATAGCTATAAGGCTCTTTTAAACTATTTGTGATACTACACATGAAGCAATGACACTGTGCCAGTCACCCAGTCCAGACGGTCTGAACAATCAGCCAGAGGCTTCGCACAGAAGCACAATTCTTTAAATTAAGTCGGAAACCAACCCTACAGACTAATGAACCTGGCTGTTAACCTGCTGATATCAATGGTTGATAGCTCCGATAAGCCATCGTGAAAGGGTAAGTCAAATATTAGCTGTCTACGCCGAACTAGAGACGAATCTATATACAACCTGGACAGAATTCATCCGCGGGTAAGATTTTTCATATGCCTACCAACAACACAATGATCTATGAGAAGATATAACAGAGAAGATGCTACCATGGTCAATTTAAAAAAATTGATTGATACACAGATACAGAAAATACAAACAGCAGACTTTTTTCGATTTTTTTAAATTATGGTGTTGTTTTTGTTATTATCATATTGTTTTTGTTGGCAAAAGTGATTGAAATTTTTTTAAAGTTTTTAGACCTTCGTCAGGGACGTCTAAGCCTGCTTCAGTCATAATTTTTTTTCCAACTCGCAAAAAACTAGCTCTTCATTCGGCCCACCATCTATTTTTATTTTTGACCAGTGTATATCTAATAAAAATTTATTACTAAAAATAAGAAAAACTATTTTTTTCTTTGTATGTCACCTTGTACTACAACTTGAAATCTTTTGTTGGTGGACCTTAGGTTTTAAATTTAAGTGTAAGGTCATCCCAAAGTTGGTTAGTCATTGCTTTTCCTTGGGCACTATTTGGCATTAATTTTTTTTTTTTGCTAAGTCCGTTTGATTTGCCATAAAGTTCCTAAGTGTTTCCTTTTGCGATGAATTATTTTTTGTACTTTGGACCAAAAATAAGTGAGTATATAAAATTTTCCTAAATACATTTTTAACTACCTTTTTTTTGTGAAAAAGGATTACTTCGCATGCTTCTTTGCTTTCGAGTAAAAACTCGTAAGCTTACGTTCGAATTATTACCGATATCGAATGCCATCATTAGAAATTTTGACTCATTTTATTCACGATGGAATAACAGATTACCAAATAGTCAAAAACTCGTTCATTCGAATAAGAATTCGTTCGTATACGAATGCCAAAATTAGCCTCCAGGTGAGCCTAGCAATGAAACAAGATTCTTCCTCTGCCCAGGATTTTTCTAAGAATATAAACAGCTGTTTTTTTAAACGTAACAAAATTTTTATTTTACTTCCCGAAATCCAAAAAAAAACAGGAGAGCGGGAAATTTAAGTAATCCCGTCACGGAAATTCCCTGGAAAGACTCTAACCGTAACACAAAGTACTAGAAATACTAGAAGTTACAGAGCATTGTAATACTAAAAATTTTAACCGAAAATCACCAACCTGTATCATACATAATTACTGTTAATATAATATTTGAACTTAGTATATGTGATTAAATAATACCGACCTTTATGTTTCAGTACTCCAAAAATATTTGAAGACTAAGCATTGGGCTTTGTTAGTTAGGATTATTCAGGCTAAAAAGCAGGGCTTTCGAAAAAAAGGTAGTTTCTTTTATGTCAAAAATTGGTTTTCGAATACTCTATTTGTATATTCACAACATTCAACTGATTTGACAACACAAGCGGCCCCAGCTGAGAACATGATGAAAATTTTAATTGTAGTTTCGAGTGTTTAGTAATAAAGAGACCACCTAACTCCAGACAACTCCATCTAAAAAATAAAAGGGAAGACACCTGGTGTTCCAGCTTTTACCTCTGGTGATGATGGCTAACATTAGACGAATGATCAGGAGGACACGCCACCTACTTGGAAAATTAAAATTATTAATAAGTAAAGATCTCAACCACCACTTAGCAAGGATCTTCACCACAACACTATCGTACAGTGGATTAATAATCTACTGAGCTTGAAAAATCGACTTGATTCATGACACTGAAACAAAGCAATAGATGCTTTGTGGGAAGCTAATATGCTCCCTAAAGTAACGAAGAAAAAAATAATCAAAAAAAAAAAAAAAACAAGTTAACGTTTATGTTTTTATATATTATAAAAAAGTTTTAGATTCCGCTTTTTAAAATCTTATTATTCATTAATATACTATTTATAGACAAGGTTTTTGTCGATATACATATACATACAAATATTAATTTTGTGGTCAAATTTGTTTCAATTTTGCAATACATTTGCATAATTCTAATGATTGTGTAACAGTTATATACATACCAATCACTTACGTATTTATTAATCAGATGTTTATTTTCTCATAGGGAATGTATTAAATGCTAAATTTATTACAGTATATGGTGGTACTACTAAGCCACTGTTATCTTTGAAATAATTTGAAAATAATTATTTCTTGAAATTAGTTTTTGTAAGTAAACTTCTTGATTTTTAATGAAAGGGTTTTAAAATTAAGCATAAAAAATTCAACAATAAGAAATTATTATATTATTGTGGGAAAGACTTAAAAAGTAGCAATTGCACTTAATGTTTAATAAATTTATATATATATATATATATATATATATATATATATATATATATATATATATATATATATATATTAATATTTCTAAATGTCATGATCTATCATCACTTGATTAATGAAAAGTTAAATAAGACCCCGATTATCGTCCACAACATGCATACATATGCAGATGTTGTGTCGTATTGTCTACAGCATATAAAAATAAAATTACAGTAAAAATACATTACTTTCAGACAAATGTTGTAAATCGTAATTTTAAATATACAACACCAAATATAAATATATATCAACAAAATATCAAATATTTAATATAGAGAAAATAAATATATTTATTTTGTAAATCGAAATCGAGTAAAATTGCCATCTAATGAAACTTCGAATTGCTATATAATTTTTAAATATGACAAGATTTTTTTATACATATATTTTTTAATTCGTTTATTTAATTACCTATAAATTAATTTCAAAAACTTGAACATAATTTTCGCAATTAAGTTTTATCTTAGATAATTTACTCGATCGATTTTACAGAACATACCCGTATACCTAGTTAATTTCTTAGTATAGCCGACTTAAATTAAATCGTATAAAGCCTATTAATTACTTTGGAACTAAAAACAAATTACGAATGTACATTAAATGATAAAAGAGTACAGAAACATGTTGAAAGTAAAAATTCATTAAGATCCTTATAACTGATAATTGCCGCTATATGACAACTTCACTTAAGGGAACAATTACTTCATTATATAATGAAAAAAAATTCATTCCATAAATTTATTTCCTTACAAGCAAATGCTTCAGATCAAAATAATAAATATGTAAAATTTATATACAGAAAACAAAACACTTAATGATAATGGCAAAGTTAGAATGTAGTATATTTATAATAGCATTAAAGCATACTTAGTAAGGACATAATTACTGTTGCACATTTTAAGTCTATAAAATTAAAAATGATTAATGTTGGATTCAATTTTTTTTATTTATTTATTGATATACAGTTTGTCAGATAAATGTTTTCAAAGTATATAAAAAAATTAATATATTTTTTTTCATTCACGAATTCCAATAACAAATTCTTAATTTTTTGGAATTACTGTTTTTATTAAAAAAAAAATAGTTTTTAGTGAATGTATTCGTATGTAAAATACGTCACATTATAAAGGAAAATCAACTAAAAAATTTGCTGAGCTGTTTGTTGTTGGAATTCTCAAAAGATTTTAATTTTCTTTCTACTTCGAAAATATTTATTTGACAAACTGTATATTGCATACAAAAAGCTAAGTTTCATTCGAAATATCCACCTTTATACATCACACACGTCTTAAGGCAAACTGGCCAACCAGAAATAGTCTCAGGCGAACCAATGTATCTGTTGTGGCAAACCATGTCCTCTAAAATGGCCCACAATTTTCAATCCAGAGTTCAGTTTAATTCGCTGAATTGTTATCAATTTGACAGTATGCTGTATTCGAATCTCGAACAGAACGATTTTTTGTCTTTAATCTTCTCGAACAATATTATGGACTATCTGCACACGAACACGTGACTAATCCCGAGCTGGCACAGTGTTTTGAAAATATCGACTTTTTTATATTATATTCAAAAAGCGCTTTAACAGCGATACAGTTCGGACCAATCTATAGTGAAAGCTGATTCAATTTAGAATTCAGGTTATAGAGGTTAGCTTTCGTAAAACTTATAATAATAAAAGAGTGCTTCTATAATGGGTATGTTTAATTTTGCAACAGTATTTATGTCGCTACTAAGTCGCTACTAAGTACATACTTGTTTTATTAATATAAAAAATACAAAATTAAAATAAATAATAATATAAAAAAGTCATAAAATATCTATTTTATTAATTTTATTAAAGAAATTTTAATCAGTTAGTTTAAATTAATTTTTTAACTTATTTTTGTTTGATTACTTAGCGAAAAATATCGAAAATAAAATTAATTATAGTTTATTATTAATTACAAATAAACTTCAAATTTAACGAACAAATCACAAATACATTCTCTTATGGTTTCGATTTACATTCATGAGTGTATATTTGTGTGCACTTTCTTCAGTGACTGTAATAAATAACTGCCCGTAAATATTAATCATTTAATTATTTAATTGAAGCTATTTGGTGATTTCCAACATTTTTTCGTTTTATATTTTATTTTTTTAGTAGTTTTTTTTTTCTTTTTCAGACCAAGTTCGTTTGGGTAATCTCTATATACATGCAAATACAACATAGTATTCATTAGAAGACATTTTAAAATGAACAACCATATGTTATTTTAGTTTTGACGTAACAATATGGATTTCATGATTAAAGATAAAAAACTTAATAAGCCGAGTTGGAAATAAATATATAAGTTATACATAGAATAAACTCAATTATTTTTTAAATTAGAATACATATGTAGGATATATGTACTTTAAATTTCAATAAAAATATATAAATATTACTAAGGGCCATTATTACAACTTGCCCATAACTAAAGGCAGGAATATATCAAGCAGTTAATTTATTTTTAATATATATATAAATTTAAAGATTTAGTGCAAAAAATATCCATAAAATATCTATTTTTATTATAAACTGTTCGTTGCAGTGCAGTGTATGTTGACGATGCAACTTTTTCTATATATGTTTACTCCAGATAATTTAACGGTACTTTTAGTAAAAATACCTTGTATTCCAAAGAATCAAAAGTCTATGCTCATAACTGTTCTAAATCTGTTCTTTGAGTTTTATTTTGACAGAAGACTAATGTACACTACATTTATTACAATTTTGTACAAGTTTTAAAAAATGGTTCAAAAAAAACGAAATAAATGTAGATGGAAGAAAAATAGTAATCAAATTTTGGAAAGGCTATCGAGAGAGTGTAAGAATTGTCGGTAGAGTGTAGAAACCTTTACGTAGGTAGGTAGGTAGGTATGAAAGGCGGTACCGAAGTACCCTACCCAGAGACCGCAGTGGCCCGTTGTGAAAAGACCTTTCCCCGAAAAAGGAATGAAGATAACCAAAAAGGACCAGGCATCCCCTAAGGAGCCAGCTGAGACCTGACAGAAAGCCCTCCAGGTCGCATAGTCTAGCCGACGCAATATCAGTGGAAACCTTTAATAACAATAGTAGAAAACTTTGACGTCTGAGCAAACGAACTGACAGAGAATCTCGAAAAGCAGTTTCACTTATAAAGTAAATTTCAAAACTGCCGAGCTCCAAATATCGAAAGATGCCAAACAAAAGTTTAAGAAGACCATTAGCGTATCTACAGCAAGAAGAATTAATAAAAGCTGGTTACCATGAAAAATGGCCGAACCCGATCATTTCGTTAATTAACCAAATAAACCTATAGCATTCGCCAATAAATATGTTAAAGTGCCGCCAGAGTTTTAGAAAATGGTAATTTTTTTTATTACGAAAGTAAGTTTAGTATTTTCGAAATCAATGGAAGACAGATGGTATAAAGAAAATCAGGAACCGGCCCGAATACAGAAAACTAGTTATGAACTGTTAAGCATGGTCGATAAGGTGTAGTGAAGTCGGAGAGTATGATAGCTGGTGGAGTAGGTAATTTCGTAATTATCAAATCAATAATGCACAAATGTGTCCACTTGGATGTGTTGAAAAGTAATCTAAAGTAGTGTGCTGAAAAATTGGGGTTGACAGAAGAATATAATCTTCAACAAGAAAATAACTCGAGGTATACAGCTGAAGTTGTTAAGCTTTGGTGCTCTATAATAGAGCAAGGATGTTGTTTAGGAAAAATTTGTCAGCAGAGTGTATCAAATGAGATAAGTGGGAGAATATCTCAGTTGAAGAGACTACGAGCCAGATAAATTCTATTCAAAACAGGCACAAATGGATTCTTAGTTATTGCAGCTATCCAGCTCAATACTAATTTATAGTGTACACTAAAATAATTAATGCCTTACTTAGTTTTGTTGTTATGAGCGTAGACTTTTGACTCATTGAAGTACAAGGCTTTTTTTTATTAAAAGTACCGTTAAATTATCTGGAGTAAACATATACAAAAAAATTGCATCGTCAATGCTCATTGCACTGTAAGGAAAAGATTATATTATAAATTTTGTGGTTTTTTTATAATTCTGTTGGAAATTTTTGGCACTGAAGCTATTAATTGAGTGAGGAGTATAGACTTATGATGCCTAGTATATATATATACATATATACATATATATATATATATTATATATATATATATATATATATATATATATATATATATATATATATATATTATTTATTATATATTATTTGTTATAAATATATTTTATTTCCAATACAGCAACTTAAAATATAAACATGAAAAAAACAGATCACAAAATAAAAACACAAAAATAAAAAATTAAACCACATCACACAAAATTTAATAAACAAAATAAACAAACACAACAAAAAAGAGCGCATGTCGATACCACTGCGTTTTTAAAGAACTTGTTTAATTTTGGCAAAAGTTATCGACATTGTTCCGGCACTGCCATATTCTCAAAAAAGTTAACTTTATTTTAGTAAGTTATATTAACGAAAAAAAGTTAGGAAGTAATAATGACCCTAAATTAAAAACTTTAAATTTCTAAAAACTTAAAATTCTAAATTTTTTAAACTTTACTTGAATTCTGTTTTAAAGAAAATTACTCATTGTCATACTAAATTAGAATTTTTCCGCTCTTCTCGATACTGCACTTTTTTAATTTCATACCTCTTTTTATTCCTTTTCGCCACTTTATCTTTAGAGAAACCTGTTTTCTATTCTGGTGTAGTAATACTTACAGCTAATTATACACAAAAAAAAAAAAGCTTTTAGAGGCTGTACTAATTTAGAATACTATAACTTTAGTCTTGCATTTCTGAGGTTCCTTAGCTAGGTGCCTTAGCTCATGTTTGCGATTTTTTCGTCCACCTTTTTCAGCCAAATTATTTACGCCAACGACCGCTTGCTTAGCTCCAATATTTTTCGCTTGACGACTCATAAGTACCAAAGGTGAAAAATTATTGAAGAATTTGCTTTCTAAATACTCGTAAAATGACTTATTTCGAATATATTCATAATATAAATTTGTCTACATAAAATCGTCGTCTTTTTTTGACATGCAAAACATGTAAAATACTTAGCATATGTACATATATATATTGACACACTATAATGCAATATAATGATGAAGGAAGAGTGACAAGCGGTTAGCCATTTGGGTAAATGAGAAACCATGCAGGGACTACAAGTTTAAAAAAAGACTGAAATACACATAAACATAGATAGAGCGACCAAAAAACAGAACAAAATAGATATTTTTTTCAAGAGTATGAAGTAAATACTATCTATATGAAAGCACGACAACTTAAATCGAGACACGACCAGGACATAAACAGCAAAACCACAGCTAAAACCATAGCCCAGCTACAAATAAACGTACACACATGACATGCAGAATGTAAAGCACGCAAACCAAAGAAAAAAATTACAACAATAACAGTACACCACAATTATAATGATGATGACGACGTTGAAGTGTACCAGAAAAAAAACACTAAAAATATGAAAAACGGAAATAAGTACGGAAAGAAGGTTGTCCGTAGAACATAGAAGGAGTAAACATTACCTATTTTCTAATCTACTATTCCGATAGTCCTTGGGACACACACTCTATAATTTAGCGGAAAAATATTAAATGGAAGTTATATCCTATGACAATTACTAATCATATTACACACACAAACATGTGGCTAAAGTAGTACTTATACACTTATATACGTACATACGTACATGTGTGTATGTATGTATGTAGGTATGCAAAAGTACATAATATACTAAAAACAACAACAATGTTGAAAACATGTCGGAAACAACACATGCTCCGTACTTTCAATTGAATTGTTAACATGTGCACTTTATTATATATAATAAAGTGCATAGTATATATATATATATATATATATATATATATATATATATATATATATATATATATATATATATATATATATATATATATATATTGTACGATGAATAACGGATAAAAAAAATGAACAAAAAATTAATTTTATGTTTTAAATGAGTCAAGGTAATGGGCAAAATTGCACACTAAATAAGATCTATATTATAATATTATATGTACATTAAATAATCAATTAAGATATGCTTTACTCTCTTAGACTATGACACCATGGAAATCTGGTGACAACTGTTTTGGAGCGCTTCTTTACTGTAAGAATAGCTATAAAATGTAATTGATTGTCTTCTTTTTTAAGGCTACTGTTTGATTTCTTATATGCTATTATATTCTTCAAATAAACCATTGTATAATAAACTAACTTTACCTACGCGGTGCTACTCGGGAATCCTTGTATAAAAGTTTTAAAATGGTGCATAGTACGACACTCATTTTATTTTGAAATTGAGTGTTTCTTCGATATTTGATTAAAAGTATTTCGTAAGAGAAAATAATACGGAAAAATATTAGGAATCAGTTAGTCCACACCATAACAAGTATTATAATTACCAAATTAAATAAATTTGTTTATATAGTTAATTATAAAATGAAATTCAAAATAATAATTTTTAATTTTTTGAATGCTATAGTATTCACGACATTCTGCGTTGTCACGAAAATGAATGCTATAGCATTCACGTCCGCGAACGTGTTAAACAATGTAAGGATATTTGCTTTGTTATAATTTTGTTATAATTTTATTTTTTTAAATACTTATATATACAGAAGTTATTATAACACAAAGTTTCAAGTGTCCCGGGGTTATACTTTGTGCCACCTATTTGTCCTTATAAAGAAAAAACCCGAATTTCTCCTTTTACCACTTTTAAGCCACTCAAAGTGAAGAATTTGGAAATGTAGTTTTGTACAACATATTTCAGTCGATGATGAATTTTAGTAAACAACTTTGCTTTAAAAAGAAAAAAATAAGAGTGATTTCGGAAGAAAAGTCATTTTGTCCGTTTTCTCCGATTCTAACATAGTACATCAACAAAATCGGTTCGGTCGTTTACGTGTGATTCACTCATAAAGAAATGAACTTATGAAGGAATTTATAATATACATACAACAGGTCATTCAATAAGTCCGTATGATGACACATAGATGACGTCACTAGAATTTTCCATATGATTTTTATTTAGTACTAACCTTTAAACGATACGTGTATAAAAAAATGGAAAAAGTGATTTTGAATTTCGATAAAGCATTGCTTTTTGATGAAAAAAATACAGTGGAAACCAAACAATGGGACTGATAAACATTATCCGAACTCTGCTCCATCGAGACAAATAGTAGAGAAGTAGATTGCTGAATTTACGCTTGGTCGTAGCAGCGCAAAAAATGCAGAGCGCAGTGGACGCCCAAATGAGGATATTACTCCAGAGAACATCAAAAAATTCCACAAATTTGTTATGAACGATTGCAAATTGAAGGTGCACGAGCTAGCTGAGGAGTTTTTACCATTTTACACGAACATTTGCGTATGCGAAAGCTCTGTACAAGTGTGTGCCGCTTGCTTACTGTTGACCAAAAACAAGAACGTGTTGATGATTCAAAACGATTGGAAAACTTTATTAATTTAACTTCGAATTGCTCTCCCACATCTACCGTATTCGCCAGATTTGGCCACAACTATTTTTTCCTGTTTTCAGATCTCAAGAGAATGCTTACTGGAAATAAATTTAAGTATAAAAATGAATAAATCGCTGAAACTGGGGCCTATTTTGACAAGAAAGAGAAATCGTACTATAAAAGTGGTATCGAAAACTTAGAAAATCGCTATACTCGTTGTATCGCCCTCTAAGGCAACTATGTTGAATAATAAAATCGAGTTTTGTCAAAATATTCACCCTTATTCCATTTAGCGTCATCAATACGAAACGATGTCGTTTTGCGTCGGTTGTTGTAAATCGGTATGCCCATCATCAATATCAAATTTTATCGATAAGCGTCGATGCATTTTTCGTATGCCGTAAGCAACGTTAACGGCGGCATCGATTTAAATTGGCTCTGATTTTATCGTCGGTCTGTATTGTGTCGAAACAGTTTTAGTGTTTTTGAATTTTTTTTGCAATAGCACAATTTTATGTTAAAAAAATGGAAAAAGAAAAAAAAATACAAACAGTATACAGTTTAATAAATTAGTGGAGGAGATGGAAAAAAATCCACCGCTTGCCAAGGGTTTTCAACAGGCAGCCTTCCCAGTTACTTCAAAGAGCAGTGGGAAAGAATTGCAACGATATTAAATGTTCTTGGTCCACCGAAAAGAGCAGGTGATGGTTGGCAAAAGGTAAGATAAATAGTTATAACAAGATTATTGAATAATAAAATTGATTTTAAAGGTTTGGCTGGATTTAAAATTAAAAGTGAAGAAAAAATTAGTGGCAAATAAAGCAGAGTTACGTCGATTGGGGGCGGAATTTATAAACAACTGATAATTAGCCCGCTGGAAGAAGCCGTGGCTAATTTAAAGGTTTGGCTGGATTTAAAATTCAAAGTGAAGAAAAAATTAGTGGCAAATAAAGCAAAGTGTACGTCGACTGGGGGCGGAATTTATAAACAACTGATAATTAGCCCGCTAGAAGAAGCCGCGGCTAACCTGCTTCAATTTCAGAAGCAGCTAAACCCAAAAGGGTCTGCTCAGGGAGTGGAATTTATTGAACATGAGGATGTGGAAATACTCGTAGAAGTTTTGGAAAGCAACGAATTGGTTCCTCAAAATGAAAGTGAAATATTCTATACAGAGCGCCGATCATCAAATGATCACTACGAACTGCTCCAAAAGCATAGTGATGAACAGGCGCATATGTTAAAAGAAATGAATAATTCAATGTCATCAATGAAAAGAACCCTAAAAGACTTAAGTAGATACCAAAAAGATTTAGTAGAAATAGAAAAGAAAAAATATCAGTTATTATTGGAGGAAAATGAAAGAAAAAAATAACAGCATGAATCCGAAATGAAAATTAGAAAAATTAAATTATTAATGAAGGAAAAAGAGTTGGAGGGACTGAACAAAAGCTAGACAAATTTCATAGTTTATATTAAATTGTAGGTCCTTTTTATTTTGTATATTTTGGTGAATATTTCCCTACCCTTCAAAAAACTTTATAAAAACTGAAAATAAAAAACCAGCTGTCTAAATTGTTAGAGATGTGCTTTAAAAGTCGATAAACCATCGACATCGTTACACTGCTCTTATGGCATACTAGTTTTATATTGAATTGATGACGATGTCGATAAAATTTGAGATTGATATTAAATTGATGCCGATGACGACGACGCTAAATGGAATAAGGGTGATTGTTTTTTTCTTACTTACGTATCAGGTGTATCGGTATGAAGTGAGCGTTAAGATACAAATGTCCCTATATGGAACATTTATTATGAACGAGCCTTATTTTTTTTTGTGTGTTGGCAATGACATCTGTCGAACATATTCACTATACATCAAATCAGAGAACAAACAACAGCATATTTTTTCATCGTGTTAAAGATGCCGAATGTTAAACCAGAAAATTATGATTTGCGGAAAGCATTAATTTTTCGTTTTCATTTGAAGAAAAGTGTAGCAAAATCGCATCGAATGCTTGCCGAGGCATATGGTAATCATGCTCTAAACGGAAAAACCATGGGTTAATCCGGGACAGCCATCAACTATGGCTACAAAACCAGATCGATTCGACAGGAAGACAATGATGTGTGTCTGGTGGGCAGTGTTGCCACTCTTGGTAGAATTCGACCAAAATTGGTAGAATATTTTTCGTTTGGTAGGATGGTAGGCTAAATAGTATTTTGGTAGATTTTTGCAAAGTTTGAAAACTATAAAATATCTATGTTGTTAAAATTTGTTAATTAATTAATTTGTTATATATAAATGTAAATCAAAAAGACAGGTATCAAAAAAGGTTACACAATTAGTTACAAGTTATTAGTGTAACGGTACTCTGTACACTTTTTTAACGCCTAAAATATAGTGTGCCTTCAGTTATTGTTGCATAACTTTAGTTATTGCAAGAATTCTTTTGTTATTTTTTTAAATTTGGTAAATACATAAGTACAGTTTTAATGAAACATAATATGTTTGATTTTATCTTATTTTAGAAGGCTAAAATTAAAATTAATATGTAAAAAATGAGTGTAAATTTTATTTTGCCTCTCACATCTAAAATTATAATCATATCAAAAATATGTAGGTTTTTTATAGTTTTTAAAGGTTGGTAGATTTGTACAGATTTTGGTAGAATTTGGTACAATTAAACTGGCAACTATGTTGGTGGGACCAAAATGGTGTGGTGTACCAAGAGCTCCTAAAACCTGATGAAACCGTTAATACAGATAGCTACCGGCAATGATCAATTTGAACCATTCATTGATCGAAAAACGACCATAATGGGCCACAAGACACGGCAAAGTAATTTTGCAACATGACAATGTGCCTGCACACAAAGCAAAACCGTTTCAGGATACAATCAAAGCACTAGGCTGCTACCACACCTGCCTCCTTTCATCAATGAGACACGCATTGGCTGAATAGCACTTCGATTCCTACGAGGAAGTCGAAAATTGGGTGACTAATGGGTTTGTTTCAAAAGCTTTGCTTATTGGCATCGAATCCACAAATTGCCTGAAAGATGCGAAAAATGTGTAGCCAGCAATACCCAATATTTATAGTATTTACTTTTATTCTTTGAGATCTATCTTTCTAATTTCCTTGACCAAAACATTCCACATCAACACTACTCAATTTCAAATACTTCACATACATACGGTTGGTACAAAAAGTCGTTTCAAAGCAGAAAAAAAGTAAAAATCTTATTTTTGTTTGAGAATTCCAACAACAAATTCTTGACAAGTTTATTTATTTATTTATTTTTTTATACTACCCATTACTGTACCTCCTAAGGACTTCGAGACGTCATAACTTTTAAAATAAACCCACACATTACAAAGCTAATAACAAAAAAAGATCTTTGCTGATTCCTTTGATGTAAAAACTGTTTTCAAAAAAAATTATTGGATTTTTGATCTTAGAATTATAGTCTTTTAAGAATAATTTTTTTGTTTTCTGTGAATGTTATCTTATGTAAAAGAAGTCACACAGTGTTTAGCAATAATAATTGGACAAATGCGCAACAAGTGACTATATTCAAATGAAAATATTAAAATTTAAAGTCAAACCAGCTAGAAAATTTCCCGATTTGTTTTCAGGACCGTGTACAAGATCATATCTCGCGCTGAAAAATATAAGTTTTATGTAAGGGTTAATAAAAAAAACACCTTATTGTTGTTGGAATTTTTGTTTGCTATAAGCAAATTCCTTTCAAGAGTATCGTATCACTTCTTAGCCTTTTAACAGTATTATCAAATACTAAAAGCTGCTATAACTTCTGCCTACTTTAGTTTCACAGCAGTGATTGCTTTAGTTACACTGTCATCATCAATCACTATTAATTAGCATTATTTGTATTACATAGTTGAATTTGTGGCGTATCCTCTAAATTGGATCATGTTAAAAACTCTGTTATTCAAAACTCTGTTTCTGCATTAGGTACCTGTTGTATTAGTTCTATGTTACGTAGAAACAGATATTGAAACACTAGATTGATTTTCAACTATCGACGACGAGTTTGATTAAACTCGCTCCTAACCGCAATATGAACCACAAGTAGAAGACTTATTCAGACGGAAATGACTTAAACAGACTGTTTTAAACAGACTGAGTTAAAACAGACTGTTTTTTGAACAATCAAGTTCATTCGCTTTATCTGGAATCTTATTAAGATTAGTCGAAATTGATTAATTTAGATTGATATTGCACAGAATAATGTTCGAGGAGGGAGTTGTGATGTTGTGTCAGACTAAAATCATCGATGTACAAATGTTTTATTAAAAAAAAAAGACACGAATCTTCAAAGTTTAATACATAATATATTTATATAAAACATATTGCAAAAATTCTATATAAATATGAAAAATATATACATATTTATAATATAAAATTTCAAATGGAAAATCCAAACATTTTCAGCTACTTACTTGTCATATTGAATTAAAAATAAGTGGCCAGCAAAGAATACTAGTTGAAGATCTTTGTTTTGTTTTTATAGAAAAATATTTTACTACAAATTGCTGTAGAAATATCACTTTTTTTCTTGTTAAAAATTTAAACTCTGAAAAAAATAAACAGATAAATATTATCGTTATTATTTTTAATTGTTAATAACAAATAACAAAGGTTCTATCGCAGAGTATTTTTACAAAGCGAGAAAATTCATTCATACAATTTTGTTCACTGAATTCATGTTTTATTAGTGACGAGTGCGGAGAATAGTGTTCATTCATTAATATGACATATACTGTATAGTGTTATGGTTCCATTTTTAAGGTAAGAACTTTCAATTAAAAAGTAATGATAGAAAAAATCGCTAGTAAATAAAATTGCATCTTGGGGAAGAAGAAACACAATAATAAAGCAGTATAAAACGACAAACATACCAAATTAAGAATAAAGAGAATTTAGTTCAATATCAACGTGTGCATTTATATTGTTAAAATACCCCAAAATAACAAATATATATAAAATAAACAAGAAATAACATAATAGAAATGTATGCGAAAATTATTTTTTGTGTGGTTTTATTATTCATACACAACACACACAATATACACACTATACATTTAATTAGCAAGAATTAACAGATGTTTTACTAATAAATAAATTATTTATTATTTCGAGAGAGAAAATAACAAGAACGTTAAAAGTTATTACAAATTAAAAAAGTATATGTTAAAGAAAAATTGAATTGAATTGTGTGCAAAAAGCTAAAACTTTAAAAATTTGTGTTACAGTCGAACATGGTTATAATGAACTATGCTTAGGTCAGGTTAATGCGAACTTTTTTTCTAGGAGCCAAGAATTTTGCATTTTTTTACACAAATAGTCAACATAGTTTGCTGGAGACTCAATGAATTTTCATAGAAATAAAAACGTACTATAAAGAGCTGAATGTCAACTTATAATGGTAGCTTTATAATTAAAAACGATCTTTTAAGATAATAAAATGAAGTGTAACTTGTTTTAAGACATACACTGTAATTTTTATGTACCGTTATTCGACGAGTATACAATTAACATTGTCGTCGATGCAACTCGCGTGGAGTTAAATATTATTAAAAAAAAACATTGTTATTTCCAAAGTAGTTGCTTCTGGCTGGCCATTTTATAATTAGAAACGTGGTTTTTGCTTTAATTTCTGAATTTGTCTTATTATTAGTGAAAAATTGAGTATAATTTGAAAAGTGATAGCTTAACTTCTTTTACTAATTATGATACATTTTAGTTTCTAAGTGGGCGAAAACAAGTCATGTACTTGAAAAATTCGGGAGTTAATTGTACAGAATTATCAGAAGAAAAAACTGCCAATGTCGGCTATCACTAAGCTCACCAGATATCACTATCGTATCACCTGTTCTAACAAATGATGTGAGCTGGCAATCAATAAGAGTACACCAACCGTCGATTTAGAGAGCTGCCATATCAGACAGATGTTCGCTCTGCAGAAAGAAGCCACCGGGACATCATCCCAACCGCAGTCGCCAGATCTCTTCCTGCTGATCGACAGAAGCTGTCACATTGACAGGCGAACGTAATGAGCTTGGCCGTCATAATCGTAGCGACCCTAGGGTAGAGAACAGACATTGGAGGTCAACAGGCTAGTGGGTGAGAATAAGCGGATGAAATGGAAAGAACATCTGAGACAATGCCGTATCGGCACTGGAATTAGTAAATTGTGGACAACCGTTAAGTAGCTCTCGAATCTTGCTGGGAAGGATGATCGAACCTCTATCACATTTGATGATATAGTGGTAACGGATCCGAAGAGGTGCACGGAATATTTTAACCGTCAGTTTATTGAACACCCAGAGAGCGACAAGGCGAAGAGAAGTGCAGCGCGACGAATTAGATCACTCCCAGCCGTGGAGATACCTCAACAATTTACAGCGACTGACGAAGCTAATGTCATCCGTAGCGCTAAAATATTAAAAGCGCTAGGTCTCGACGGATTCTCGATGGTGATGATGAAGCAGCTGGATGAACCTGGAGTTGAGTATTTGACCAAAGTCTTTAACCTTAATCAGAACAGGCCATGTGATAGAACAGTACTCGTAGCATTGAATTTATCCAAAACCTTTAATACTGTAAGCCATGCCACATTGTTCAAAGACGTGGAAAATAAATAAACTATGTGTGTGGACGCCAGTCATATGTGGAATTCAGAAGCAAAAAGTCGAAGACAAGTAGAGTGAAGCAGAAAGTTCCCCAGGCTGGGGAGATCTGAGATCTCCGGAACTATTTAACCTCTACCTTGCTGATATTCCACGACCGCCAAATGACATAGAAATCGTAACATATGCGGATAACGACTTATGGCGTCGAACCCCACTGCTGATGACATTTGCGCAAGAATAAATGTGTACCTGAATGAACTTGTGGCGTCCTTACACTCTAAAAATTTGCGTATTTCACCCACTATATCCACAGCCACATTGTTCATAACTTGGACTGATGAAATGAAACTGTCTTTGAACGTACGGATCGATGATAAACAATTCCGACCATCAACTACTCCAAGATCCTGGGAGCAACGTCAGTCTTTTTAGATCATATGAGCACGCCACTACTATCTACGATAGAGTTCGAAATAGGAAGGATCAAGTACCTTGCGTATAACACGATACACCGGCCCGGGATTAACTATGCGGCTCCAGTCTGGGAATGTTAGTGACATACAATGGAAAAACATTCAATCCTACTAGAATGCTGCTCTAAGGACTGCCACAGGATGCTTACGCGTGTCTCCTTTAGATCATCCACATTTCGGATCGAAAGTCATACCTGTGCGTCAACACAATAAGTGTGTCCCCCGCCCAGGTATGTCAGGAAGTTCCTCCATCACCTCGGGAGGGAGGTACAGCGATAAAAAAAGGGAGCCACTAAACCAACAGACAACAATCAAGATTGAATAGTATACCCACTGATGTGGTATCTGAGGCCATTGGGCAATACAGTGTGAATACCATCCTAACATATTAAGAAGCGGTGGTAGCGTCCTTCAAAAAAAGCTTTAGATCCCAGATACACAATGAAAACGGTGAAACACTGTGACATGTCTTTTATGGTCTAAGTTGGTTTTCTAGGCGTTGTGTGGGTCAGAGATTAGCAATGAATACTGAAAACATGAGTATACTCAAATATTCATACACATTCGTATTCATTGCAATGAGTATGCACGCGCATTCATACTCTTAAAGGTTTAAGTACTCATCATACGTATACTTATCAACACTTATGACTGATGATTTATTCTCATCTTAGCTCATTGTGTATAGACGATGAAAAATGAATACGATTCAAATATGAGGTTGACTGTTTGCTGAGGTACTTTTCATTTATCCTTTATTGCTCTTTTGAACAATATTTCTTACTTACTTAATGAGTACTACTCGAACAAATGTTATGAGTATGAGTATGCTATGAGTACTCATTGCTATTTATACTTATAAATCAACGTTATTGTGAGTGTGAGTGAGTATGAGTAGTTGATTTTGAATGATATGTACTTATACTTATAAATTCATGTAGCTTAAAAGCGCTTCATTCCCGATATCTGGTGTGGGTCCAATTGTAAGAATTCAGAGAATAATGGATCAACATCAATAGAAAAGCATTTTGAAAAATGTAATAAAATCATATTCCTTTGACAATATGTATGTATATAATATAACGTAGCCTGCGGTAATACTGTTATTTAGGGGTAATTTTCCTACTATATTGTTTGGCCACTATATCGACTATAGAAACTTATAGAAGCAACAGATTATGTTATTATTAATTTATGCTTCCAAAAAAAGTTCCTTGACACCAAAACATTTTACAGAACTGCGGATTCTTTTAGATGATTGGCTCTCTCTTATTCTAGTACTGGAATATAATACTTTTTGTTAATGTTTTTTGAGAGGAATTAACGATGAATAAATGTGTGATTTTTTTTAATTAGTGTTTAAAATATTATAGGAATTTTTCCGTTCAACTTCAAAACATGTACTTGGTTTTGCTCCCCTCTGTATATGGGTCTACTTTGGGTTTCCCAACATGATAACGACGCGAAACTTGCTTCAAAACTTACCAAAAAATGGTTGGTTAATTTAAAAGTAAGAGTTCTCTGGTAGCCAGCTCAATCGCTTGACCTTAACGCTATTAGAAATCGAAAGAGCATCATAGAGCGCAAGAATAAAATGGATTCTAACAAACACACCATTTTTAATCGTATCCAGGGGGCTAGCTAATTCTTGCATTCATATATGAAGAAATTCTTATTCGAACGGGCGAGTTTTTGACTATTTAAAATTCTCTTATTCGATTACGAATAAAATCAGTCGACATTTTTAGTGAAGGCATTCGATATCGAACAATAATTGGAACGTAAGCTTAGTCATTTTTGGTCCAAAGTATTGTACAAAAGATAATTCAACGCAAAAAAAAAATAGTTAGAAATACTTTATAACAAAGCAAACAAGTTTCGCCCAAAAATTTTACGCCAAATAGTTCCCAAGGAAAAGCAATGGCCAATCAACTCTGGCATAACCTTACCCTTGAATTTAAAGCCTATGGTCCACCAATAAAAGATTTCAAGTTGTAGGCGACATACAAAGAAAAAATATTTTTTCTTATCTTTCTTATGTTGGGCCGAATGAAGAGCTAGTTTTTTGGAAGTAGGAAAGAAATTATGACTTAAGCAGGCTTAGTAGTCTCTGGCGAAGGTCTAAAACTTTCAAAAATTTTCGATCACTTTTGCTAACAAAAGCAATAGACGATCTATCTCCACCATAATTAAAAAACAAAAAACAAAAAGAAAAATATTGATTTAACCTTCGTGGGGTTTAAACCTGTACTGTTTAAGCACTAGAACTATATAGCCTGTTACTTGTTTAAGCACTATAACTACTACACCACGTCAATTACTTTTTGATTTTATTTATTTATTTTCTGTTTACAATCAATTTTGTAATTTTTTGAATATTTTATCAAGTCTGGGGACTTAACATAAAGTTAGAAGACCTGTATTAAGCAGACGACATATATGTCCAAGCTTAAAAACATTGCGAGATGCAATAAAAGCTGAATTTTATACAGGCGAATTAAACATGTTGCTTTCGGATAAACATCTCCAAAACCAAAATTATACGAATCAACGATGTTTCGAAGTGCAAACAGAAATTTGGGAAATACCTCGTCTTTTGCTATCCCGGTAGTATGCTTACGACGTCCGGCGATTCCAGTGCTGATATTAAGAACAGATTGAACCTAGCCAGCCAATCTTTTGGCCGACTGAATGCTATAGGACTTTCGCCATATATCTCTCCAAAAACGAAAATTAACATCTTTAACTCGTGTGTGAAGTCTATTTTTGTATAGTTTCGAATTATGAAATGCGGCTTTGATTGATGTTAATTGTATTCAAGCATTTATAAACCGCTGTCTTCGTGGCATTTGAAAATACGTCTGGAAATTATTCTGTGGGATGGAAACGAATATAGATTGTGCATACTCAAAGAAATCAAACTATAAATTTGTGAAATTTACTATTGAATGAAATTCACAGGGAAGCAGAAAAATCGGAAGGCCAGCCCATTCCTAGAGAAGAAAGATTGAAAGACCAGCTGCTTTCCACAGAATGACTTGGAGCCAGATTAGATCATTGGCTTTAGATCGGTGTAGATGGAAAAAATTCGTTATAGCACTATGATCCATTTTGTATTCGTAAAGGATCTAATAATAACAAATTACAACTTAGGTATTGTAATTATTTAATAAGTATTAAAAAGTCCTATAAGTCTTAAAAAATGGGCATTTAATTTTGATATATGTACGTTTCAGAAACACTGTTTTTACTAATTTTTGCACAAATATTATCTAGAACAACTTAATTTTCACAGCATGAAGCATTTAAAGTCCATAATTAATTAATGAGTTTATTGGATTTAGACGCTTTTAATTTCTTATAAAAAATTGCAAATAGCAAAGCGCTAACCTAGCGCGTTTTTGAAAAAAACAGCGCAAAAGAGAAAAAATGCGAGTTTTCAGGAGTTGAAACGCGCTAATTATAGTGCGAAAGGCGCTAAATTGGCAACGCTGATTAGGTCCCGTTTCTAAAACTCAAATTGAAGGACTTGTTGATGCAATGCTCCGCAGGTGTGCTGTCATCTTTAAAAATGAGTTACGCTACGACTACTAATTTTATTTTTAAGTTTTGTGAGAGAAATATTAAAGTTACTTTAGTTTTGACCACACATATTTTAGCCTTGTTTCATTATTTTGACTAAATATCTATTAAAAAAGTATATGATAAATAAATTTTTTTTTTATATTTGTGTATAAATTGTTAATATAAAAACAGAAAAATCGTCCGTCTAAGTTGTTTCTAAGGCATATTTTCAAAACGTCGCTGTGTAACATCAGTTGCTTTAGTTATAGCCACCAGTGTATGTAAATACAATACATATATAAACAAAAATATTTCCATTTCCATAAATGTCATTTTATTAATAATCACAAAAAAAAATCCGATTTATTTGACATTTTTCTAGTGATAACAATAAAACTATCCAAAGATGTAACATGGAACAAAATGAGACAGGAACATCTTTTTAGATGTAGATTTTTTTTTTTTTTTTTTTGATTTTTAGCACTTTATAATTGCTACGGGACGATGCTAACATCTTTGCAAATTGATGGTTGATGTTAGATGTGCTTCAGTGTAAAATGGTTATTAAGCTTACAGGACATGAAAGTTAAATAAGTTACAAGTTATACAATAAAGAACTCTTTACAAACCTCTAGTTCATAAATATATTTTTTTAATTTAGTTATACCGACTTATTTTTTATTGACAACATCACACAAAAATGTAATGTCGTTTTATGCAAAATCAGTGCAGATAGCTCTGCAGGTAACAAAAGCTGTTGGTAATAAAACAGTGTGAAGTCAAATTTATCAAGTCTCTTAATATCAAAGATTTAAAAATGTTTATTGTAAACCTTGGAATGCCGGACAATTACATTAATGTCATAACTAGTAAATATTTATTTATATAATAAAATTTCAGATTATTTGATATACAAATTTAAAGATAATAGCGATTTGAAAGAAAATTATGAAAAATTAAGAAAAACAAAAAGCAATTAGAAGTATCCAAGTAGGTTATGGTAGGTACGAAAGGCGGTACCGAAGTACCTAACCAAGAGACCATAGAGGCTCATTGTTAAAAGACATTTCCCTGACAAGACAAAAAGAAACAAAAGGAAAGAAAAGGAAAGAAAACAAAAAGGAAGGACGGAGGTATGAAAAAGAGTGGAGAAAAGATTTAAAAAGAGTGTGCAGTAAAGAAGTCATAAAAAGCAACAGACGCTCAAGTAGAACAGGGCTCATCTAGTGAGCCAGCCTAAGCCCGACAAAAATCACTCCAAGTAACGTATTCTAGCTGACGCGCTCATAAAGAGCCGAGCAATGGCAGAGGATATGTTCCACAGTCTCTGGCTCTTCCGTATCGCTACAAACTCGGCTGAAATTTGGGGTGCCTGATTCCCATATACCCGTTTTTACCCTCAGACACCAATGCCCATTCACAAACCTAGCAATGCCCGGTCACAAAATCTATCCGAATCTTAAGAGATTCCTTCCCCAGATTGAGGAAACAATTCGTCCTAGATCAGTCAAAATTTGTCCAAAACAGCCTGGAAAACTTAGACTCCTCAGCTTCTTCATAACATTATCATCACTATCACTCTACGACGGACCCAGAGATCTATAAAGCTCCCAAAAAAAACTAAGCGGCGGTCTTACAGGCACCTCCGCCAATTGTATGCCCTTTGCCGCGCCTGCTCTCACTAGTTCATCTGCAATCTCATTCCCCCACACGCCGGTGTTCCACGGAACCCAGCACAGCTTGACGCTGCACACATCCAGGAGCGACGTGAGAGTACTTCTGCACAATGCAACCAGCCTTGAGCTGACATATCCTCCAGTCTGCGCCTTGATAGCCCCTATAACTGTCACAAAAAGTTAAGCTGCTCTAAAGACAGCAAGACCTTAGCCTGGAAAACGCTAAACTCGTCCGGGAGTCTAAAAAACAGTTATAAAATTTTCTATAAAAATGCAAACAAAATGCATATTATAAAGTCCAGATTTGACGGTTCCGAAATACATAAGCATCTTAAAAAATAGTATATGTTAGGAAAATAAATTGCCTATTAAAAGCTTTTTAACTTCAAAGTAAAAATCAATCTAATCTGTTAGCTACACATAAGTTTCCGAGAACAACGTAGTGATTACATATATAGTTGTATTACAAAAATTGGACTGGTTTTTAATACAGAGGACATATGCTTTTTGGATGTAAACAATTTAAATAAACTAAGTAAATTTTATATATGGACTTACAGATTATGAACATCCAATCACGTAAAGACAAACATATCCAGTTAATGGATGAAAAGCTCGCCATTTAGAGACGAATACACATGGCCTAGACGTCTCAAATACGAGTTACAAAAAAATATTTAAATTTCTTTTTCGATAAACTTTATTAAAAAAAGCAACATTGAACCCAATTCTATTAGGCGCGTGCGCAAAAATTTTGACCCACCAAAGAAAATGTACAATTGAATAGAGACAATAATGAAACCTATAAATAAAAATGAAAAACGATTGGAGTTAGGCAACAATGATTTACATAAAAACATCATTTTACACACAAAACAAAATGAATCTAATTGCTGACGACTTTTTGACATGAAATAGAATGATTATTAACCCGGGAATTCAAAGACACCAACACATTCTCACAAATACACACCACAATCATGAGACGACCAACCACAAAAAATACCGTTCTTTTATTAGATTTATTTTTCCTAATCATCTTTGTTAGTGACATATTTTTTGTTAAGCTAAAAAATTCAAAACCAATGTGCAAAAAAAAAACTAAAATATATTTAAATATTTCATATCAAATTATTATAAGTAAAAGCGCGTCATTTTTATTTCCATACGTAAGTTATGGAAGCGTTTGAATTGGCTCTGTGTACTCACCTTTTGATGTGCTCTTCTGTCTGCTTTTCTTTTCAATATTATTTTTAGTTTCTCTATTTTTATAGTTTCAATTAAGTTGCTTCAACTTGTTTTGCACTGTACACTGGAATAATTTTAAAGTTCTTTTATATAATTCAATTGTACAGAATATTTATTAAATACTTGCAATTATTTTAGCAAAAATTTGTAGATTTCTTATGCGGCTTCAACAAACAAGCAAAGACAGCGGAAAAAACAACTAGCAAGAATGCGCGAGCAAATTCAATAAAATTGCAAATGGCGACAAAGTTAACGGAGCGAATTGGTTTACATGCAACCCTGTAAATTTACACTTAATGAGAGGAAAAACATTTTTTAATATTCAAAGCTTTATGTTAATAACTTTTAGAGCAAAATTTTGATTTTTAAATATTTTTTTTACTAAATTAGAAAGATGTGACTATATTTGTTAATATGAAAATATATTTGCTAATAATGCAATCAGTGTAAGCCTGTTCAAACTAACAATACAACACATTAGCAGAGATTTACTGTAGTTGGTAACGCATGAAACTTTTCTTAGTGCCGTACAATGCAAATATATGATTAACAACGTGGTTTCATGCGCCTTAACGGCGTCTTTGTCAAAATATGGACGTTTAATAAACATACAATCGTATTTTTTATACTATTTAACTGAAAGAAATATCGTAGTACTCCCCTAAAAAATTCGAAACTGTCATAAATATTTCCCAATTTCTTCTTTTTCACATTCCTGTTTCAACATTTTCGAGTTTTTATTTATTTTTAGTTCTAATGGCAACTCGATTACACTATGGGAAGAAATACTATTTATCTGATAGGTACTAAGAAGTACAACAAGAATCTATTTTTGAAGTATTCAAAACAGTTTTCCCAATACAAAAATTGGGACGATCGTACGTTTTTTCATACTATTCAACTTAAAAAAATGCCGTAGAACTGCTCTAACAGATTTAATACTTTCATAAATATTTACCTATGTATTTACATTCTTTTTTTATATTCCTTTGTTCCAGCATATTTTTAGTTATAACTCGATTACACTATACGGTAAAAATGATGAAGTTAAAATACCTAGGAAGAAATATTATTTTTCTGATAGGCGATATTAAGTACATCAAGAATCTGTTGACTTAGCTGAATATTAACCGACTTTAAACCACGTGGTCTTTCCGGGATATTAATAGGGATATCTCCGTATTTACCTAAGGTTCCCGTAGAGTGTGCATGACATATAGAATTTTTAATAAATGGCGGTTGTATCTGGATGACGTAGCGTGATATTCAACGGTTACCCTTACATGGTTTCATGTTCATTAGGACATTAAACGCAATTGCATAGCAGATGAACTTGAGCAGGCAGTTTGGATCTGAACGGATTAATAGGGAACATCGGTGCTCTTCATGGGCAGAAAAGACGGCTGGTGTCATGAAAAATTCGCCAAATTGCGAACGAGGGATGAGGAAATAAGCATAGCTGCTATCATATTAGAATGATCTGACTACATTTGAGTTACCAAAGAACAGGGCAGCTGTTGAGGCTGTCTAGAACACATTTTTGGAACCCTATATGGGTTATTTCTACCCGATGGGCTGATAGCAGACATATTCAAAGTATGGAATTCCCACATAATAATATAAACAGAAGTTGCAATGATGAAGAGAAGGCCGAGTCTACGGAACACCTTTGCCACTCAAATTTCGACAATTTGATGCTTTCTGTGCTTGTTCAGAAGAGGTTCGACTATGGGGACAACCTTCCAACCTACAATTTGGAGAAAATATTTGACTTTATTAGGGGGAATAATTGGCTAACTGCTGCCAGACAGGAGCTGTGAGGACCACAGTTCCGTAATGGACACATGGCAAGACAACGGGATATTCAATTTGGATATAAGTGAGCCGATAGTAGTTGCCAGATTAAACTAACTTAACCAATGCTTAGTTAAGAAAATGCTTTTCATGAAAAAATCTTATAGTTTTATAAAATTTGTTACTCTTGTTGTCAAAAAAGTACTCCCAAATATGTTTTTCTGATACCGAACGTAAATATATTGCAAACCATTACAGAATAACATGTAATATTATAATGGCATTTCGATTCAGTGGTATTACTTAAAATGTCGCAAAAAATACAAAGTCAGTGTTGATATTAAATAATCGAAGACGTCATAGTTAACTGACGCCGTTCGGCATTAATTTTGAAAAAATAAACATTGAAGCGCGTAATTTTTCAATGAAATTTTGATTTTCGGAGAATGTCCCGACCTCATCAGAAGATTTCCACAGAAAATGTTAAAGCAAATTATGAAGAATTTAAGGAGTTTGGTAACCAAGTGCTCGGAGAGTACCTAAATCAGTTTACCCAAATGTGGTCAAACTTAAAACCGGAGCATTTAGAACCATTTGGTAAAATCCTTATGGAGCATGAAAATATTGCACTTAAAGGTCAAGAGGAACTTACAGAGACTATTCGAAATAATTTGCAGTTACAAACCCAACAGGCTTTTAACAACTTCTGGCATTCCAATAGTGTTTCGGAAGCTCTAATTTCACTTGAGATGTGCAAGAAAAAGTTTAAATCGTATGAAGGCAATAAATGGTAAGGAGATTTAGTACTTTATGAGGTAGACACTTACTGTCAGGATTATATGAGTATTTATAGGAATATGGACAGAAAAACACCGTGGGAACGTACACGACCTATACGCATGCATTTTAAAGAAAATCGTTTACGTTATTTACAGGCTCAACTAAACTTTCAAAATAAACGATTGGAGCAAGAAATGGAAGAAAATATTGCCCAACGTGAACGTATACAAGACGTAAGAAATAAACGCATTTTTTTAATGGAGGCTATGGACAAGTATCGCGAAAAAGCTCAAGCTGCCAAAAGTGAAATTTTGGAATTGCAAGATCAAGCATTTCCTGAAGGTAATGAAAACATTGAACCAAATTTGGAAGTCTATGACATTAGTTTAAAGTAATTATCGACAGGTCTTTTAAAGTATTTTCTTAATAAATTATGTTTTACAATTATGGCTATTATTATTATTATCTTTATTAGAAGTATTAATAATACTTTTAAAATACATTTCATTTTAAATTCATTTAACAAATTATGTATATAAACTTTTATCAAATATTGACATATTTTTTATAAAATTTACTGTCTTTTTTCTGAAAATATTTATATTTGTATCATTCTTGACATCATTTGGCATCATGTTGTAGAAGTAAAATCCTTTACTAAATAACGACTTCTGCATTGCAATTGTGTCTGCTCTTTGCGGTCTAAAATCTAAAGTATTCCTGACGTTGTAAAGATGAACTTCACCAACATATCTTATATGTTCGATCAGGTACTCTGGTGCAATTCCAATTTTCATTTTCTAAATAAAAGCCATTTAAATGTGTCTTGTCATATATCTAAGATTTTAAAATTGATCGCATAGCCTTATTATGTAGCTTTTGCAGTATATTTATCTGATGGTCTCAACAGCAAGTGAGTAGAAATATTGAGCCATATTCAAATTATGGTTTCACCATTGTGTGATAAATGTTTGTTGCCGTTAATACTTACACTTTGTTTCTTACTCGTTAAAAAAACGTTTTTTTTACCTTTTTTTTTGCATATATGTATATATATTCAATGTGTTCTTTAAAATTTGAACATTTATCTCTCAAGAAACCCAAATACTTAATTGTATTTACTTTTTCTATGATCACGTTATTTATCTTGAATAATTTATCTATATTCATGTTAATTTCCATTAAGGTAACCTTCTTTTCATTTAACCGTAAATAACAGTTATCGCTTAAAAATTAAAAAAAAAATCATCGTGTTAGCGTCGACAGATACATGTGATTTTATATACCAAATTATATGTCTTGAAAAGCTCTTACGGAATCTGTTGTGATCTTGACAAAATTATCATTAATCGGACTTTTACTGTTAATGTTATATAAAAAGCTAGATAAAACCTCTAAAAAGAGAATTTTTTTTTTTTTCGTGATAAAATAAAACTCACTAACTCCTAGGTAAATAAAATTTTAAGGTAAGTAAATTTTTTGACGGAAAAATAAAATTAAAATTATAACTTATTTTCTGACTTAAAAATAAAACTCAAAAAGTTTTATTTTATGACGGAGAAGCAAACAAAATGAGTATGACGAAAAATTTAAACGCTCCTTTTGAAAGTTTTTAAACTTTTCTTTTTCCGTTGAAAATTAACTTTTTCTACTGACCTTTTTACCTCTCAAAATAACCATTATAAAATAAGTTTTTGGATATAACTTATAAGCGTTACGGTCCCTAGTTTTTAGATATTAAAATTTAGTGAAATACATCAACATGTGAACCATTCGTTAATACTTTATTAGGGAAGCTTAAATCTGAATTGTACCCATTTGTTTTGTGTTTATTTCGCTTAAAAGATATTTGCACAAATATTAATTCTTATACTAATAAAAACAATTATTTCCATTCAAGTAGTCCACGATTATACAGCCGCGGTAATATCTGAAGCATTGCTTTAACATATTTGGGATTGTTATACATGGAAATTTTCAATTTTGAATAATCTTCCATATAATTTTCCAAATTGGCATTTTCTGTGTTTTCTAAAATTACAGCTGGTAAAACTTTTGATACTACCCTGAAAGCTTAAAAAATATTAAAATTAAATTTTAATGATTTAAATGTAAGATAAAATTAACTTTTTCAGTTTACCTGCTAAACTATTTTTTAAGAGAGAACAGTGTATATTCACCAATTTTGGCAATGGCATACTATACTGTAGTAGCTTTAAATTTTTAATCAAATGGTCATAATAATATCGTATCATATAATCAAACTGACATATTTTGATATCTGGCTCACAAGAAGACAATATGAAATAGTACAAATCATTAGCCGGAGAACCAAACTTGCTAATGGCAAAATCAACAAAAAGAACATTTTTGATTTTACCAAATGCATCGTATTGAAACATAATATTATTACACCAACAATCGCCATGATTTAGTACGTTAAACTCTCGTCCATTAATTTTTTGATTCTCTATTAAACGATCCACTAAATACTCATCTATATCGTATAGTTTCTCATACAAACTTTCACAATTTGGCATTTTTTTTAATTTGGTCAAAAAAGAACCAGAAGCATTAAATTGCTTTAAGAGATCACGATTTTCAGCACTAAATACACCTACAGTAAAATCTTTACTAAATTGTCCATATTTTTCAACGTAACAGCCGAAACAGCGTGAAATTCTGCAAGTTTCTTTAGAACTACTTGAGAATGCGCCATATCGAGTCCATTTATTCGATTAGCATTTCGGAAATTTTTTGCATTTAAATCTTCCATCAGAATAAGATCGATGTCATTTTTATTATCTAATGTATGTGATTTCGGAGCAAATTGTGTAGGTTGGCCAGCATCTTGATAAAGTTGCTCAAATATTGGTAAAATCCTATGGTACATCTCTTTTTCTTTTGGAAATATCCGTAGCTTACTTAACACTTCGGATATCATTGGATCTGTGTGTTGAGCTTTTAAAACAAATGAAATTGTTTAACGTTTTTGATCTAAAATAAATAAAAAAAATTATACATATATATGAATTACATTTTAAGTTTGACTACAATTTTTAAGATAGCTATAAGTGTCTTTGATAATTCTAAGCCTATATACACTTACTATTTCTTTCCTTCTTTTACTATGATGGTTCACAATATAAAATGTAGCATTTAAAAAATTATCTTTTCTATACCACATCTTCAAAGACAAAATAAATGTCTGAAACTTTTACATACGCAATTACCTTTCAATTCAACATCTGCTAGGATACGTAATAGCAATGATGAGTAATTCTCTCCATTTTTAGAAATATTTTCAATTTTTAAACTTATAACTTTATTAGCATTGTTATTCAATAATTTTTGTATTGAATTTTCAATTCGCATTTCGTGTAGCCAGGAAGGCAATCCTGATTCTATTGAAACAGTAGCGAAATCGATTTGTACCATGATATATGATTCCGATGGCGTATTTCTTTAATCTGGTTTAGAATTTAATTTGGACGGTTGTCACTGCCACTTACCCTATAAACAAAATAAAATAAATTTCAATCAATTATCTTATCTTTAAAAACGGCACTATATACAAATGTATGAGCAGAATTGCTGATTTAATCTACTATTTTTGTTGTCCATACATAGTATAAAAAGTGAATTATTTATTACAATAAAAAAATATTCAAATGGATTTTTAAAAGTTTGCTTTTTTCAATTAAATAGAGCATTTTTACCGTACAAAGAAACGATTTTTAATATATGGTGAGAGTCAAATTAAAGTAAACACTTCATCTTATTTCATATATTTATAAGAACAGAGAAATATAAAAGAAATATAACTTTTTATAAAAATAATCAGATTTTTTCGCGTCAAATCTAAATAAACAGAAAACTCTATTGGGCTCAGCCTTAATAGGAGTTTTGTAAGAGTTTAAAGAAAATATTTGTCTGTCGTCTATAATCTATTAGAAAACTCGAATTCGACTACGACTTCGAGAATCGTAATAAGGCTGATTTAATATTTTGTTCGCCGTCCTTTTGACTTTAAACCGGCTTCTAATCTCCTAGACATCGAATCAACAAGTTTTTGAGTGAACTCGGTGAAATTTTATTCCACTCATCCTGTCGTGCTGGCTTTCATCATCTTTACAAGAATTTTCTCATCGAGATATTGCTACAAGTGGCGGATGGTCAAGGGTTTTTGGGGTACTGTAAAGCAACCACTCCACAATTTTGAAAGTATATGCTTAGGAGCATTGTACTGTTGAGATACCACGTTATATGGTAAACCCAAATTTTTCTACACTAAGGGCAGAATGTTCAGATAGTCTTCTTTTTGCATCGTTGATTCAATAGACATAAGATTGCCAACTCCTGATGCTGCAATGCATCCCCAGAGCATCACTGAGCCTCCACCGTGCTTTACAGTTTTGATGACGCATTTATTGCTAAACTCTTAGTTTTTACTTTGCAGGTTTTTTTATACCAAATACCTCATGTTTGCTTTCATCTGTATAGAGGATATTTCTCCAAAAGGATAGAGACTGATTTTTATATTTTTTGCGAAATTTATACACTTGCTTTGGTTGGCCATCGACACAGGCTTTTTTCCTAGTACTATGTAATCCGTGTCCGTGTAGGTATCTTCTTACAGTGCTAGCAATTACTGGCTCACTAGAAGTTCGCTAGATATTCTCAGTTATTTTGACTACACTCGATGACGGATTTGCTTTTAATACTTTCAATAAAACTCTCACCTCCGAAACTGTAGGACGCTTTCGTCGTTTTGCGCACGGCAAATTCTCTACTTTTTTGTATTTAACGTACTTCTCTAAAATGTTTTTGTTTCCCAAAGGTTTCTTCCTACAATTTTGCTTATTTTAGGCAAGAAATCCCCTTGCTAGTGCAAATTTAGAACGATTTTTCGGGCTTCAATCGACAGTCTTGTCATTTTGGTGCTTTTTTTTTTTTTTTTTTTTTTTTTTTTTTTTTTTTTTTTTTTTTTGGTGATTTTTTGGTTCATATACCCGCACTTTTTTAATTACCCGTTGCTTTTCTCACAGTGCTTCAGTTCTTTTTTGTATAATAATGATTACTCAAATTTAACTACGCGTAGAAAATTTTAAATTGTGAAAGGGAAGTGAGGTGTCGTTTTGAGATGTCTAGAAATGAATTTTATATACACATAGTCCATAAAGTCTGCGTTCACATTAGAAATATATATTACTGTTGGAAAGTACCAACTTATATATATACCTAATAAAAATAATTTATTTTTCATATACTTTTTCTTAACATTCTTTAGTTCAAATATCACAAAAAAAAAAAAAAAAAAAAAAAATCCAGACTTTTTTTTCGATTTTTAATGGCAGACCATAAATTTGGTAACGCGTAAATAACGCCACTATAAAGTCTACGTTCACTTGTTTTAAGACTTTTTTCATGTTTTGATCACTTTCCATTTTTAATTGTCACAAAAAATCGTTTAACAAGGTCAGATCCACATTTTTATTATAGAGTATTAAATTTTTAAATATGGAAAACAAAGGCAAAGAAATTACTGTTGCGGAAAGAAAAATTACTGTTGTGGAAAGAAGAAAAAAGCATGCGAAAAATTGGCCAAACTATTGGAAGAACGTATGCGTCTGTCCAGCGCGTTATCAACCAACAACTTCAAAGAAACCGGAATTTTAACATCTAAGCCGCGGTCTGAGCGTCCAAAAAAGTTATCAGAAAGGTAAGAGCGCAAAAGATAAATCTTCGCAATGCGTCTAAAAAAATTGTTCGTTTAAAAAGTATTTGTGCTGAAACCGCCAGAAAAATTTTGCGTAAAGCTAGATATCATGGCGGAGTAGCGCAACACAAACCCTTCATTCTGCTGTGAATAGACAAAAGTACATTGAATTTGTTCATAATTATATAAATAAGTCACTGAACTTTGGAAACAAGTTTATGTTCTGCATATTTGGTGTGAAAGGTTGTCAAATTGTGTGACGAAAAGCGGGAACTGCGCTTGACAACACATTCTTGTTGGTACAGTAAAGTATGGTTGTGGTGGAGTTATGGTGTGGGGATACATGTCGGCTTTTGGAGTGCGTCAGTTAGAATTTATGGAATCTACAATGGATAAATATGGGGGCCTGCATATTTTAGAATTTTGTATACAGTGGCAAAATAGCTTAAAACACCCCCAATCGCCTGAACATCTTTGGGATCTATTATAGAAAACAATTTGCCAGCGTGTAATTACCAGCAAAAGGATTTTTAGAAGTGTCATGCTGGTAGAATGAGAGAAGATAACTCGAGATGAAACAGAGAAGCTATTATCTTCAATGCCAACTAGACTGAGAAAAGTTTTAAAACAGCGTGGCTATCCAAAAAAGTATTAAATTTTGCATTTTTTTATATTCCTTATAACTTTTATAATCTATTTTAAGACTGAACGCAGACTTTTTGGTGGTTATATTTACTTGTCGTGGCATTTAATGTCCACTATCGTAAAAATGGAGAAAAATTGTTGGTTATCTTTCTAAGCTATTTTAAGTACATACTTTTAATAAAACATACATGAAAGAATTTTTATTAAAACTCAGCACTTATGATGTGTATTTAAATAATTTCTAAAAAAATAAGGTGAACGCAGACTATAGGCTATATGTGTATCGAAGAATCTTGACAAAACTTGAAGTGTTATGTTTCAGAAGAAAAAAATTGATTTTTTCGCTTGTTCTGCAAATCGATAAACATATACGGACCAAAATGGTCTTTTGCCTAAGATTTATAACTTTTTATTTTATTATCTTTCTTTACTTGAGTGGTTTGTGTATTTGCTATTTGAGTGGTGCCATCCTGCGGTTTATAATTTAATCTGCTGTTACTCAACAAGCATTTTTTTGTTTTATTCAATTATTTCCTTCGTTAAATTTTAAAATTTTAAATTTTTTGTCATAGCGAATTATAACGAGGCAAATTGTTTGAACAAATATTGTTCGATTATTTCAGACCATGAAAGATTTGTTATATGGTTATGCCATGGTTTATGTCATTTCAAATGTTCTGGCCTTTCGGTTTTAGTTGCCGAATCTATTTTTAAACATAAAGGTCTACACTTGTGCTGTACTGGTTGAAGAAAAATAGGCGTTGAGTTCTACAAATTTTTTCAAAGTACAAGAAAAAAATTTCCTGAAATTCTGGATAAATTATCTGAAGTGTCTAAAAGTATAGCTTCATACGGAGACTTGTTTGAGAGTTATAAATTATTGGATGTACTATATACTCCCCCACAACCATCGCCTAAACACGAAAAGTCAGCCAGAAATTCGAGTAAAGCTGTTCCATCTAAAATAAGTGGTGACTCCTAACTCTAATTCTGATTCATCTTACTCTAAACAAAATGTTTCTGATGACAATTCTTGTGCTCTAAATTTGCAAACAGCATCTAATATTATTCTTCAAATAATTTATTTGATATATCTGAAAATTCTGTTCAGAAAAACGCATTTTCCAATGAAAATCTTTCCACGTTTAATTCTGCACAAATATAATTCACTGCTACATCATCTACATCTTCATAAAATAACCAAACTGTTCATCTTAAAATTATACCACCACGTAAATCTCTTTTTATATCTCGATTTGTATTTGATACTTCTGATGATATCCATAACTATTTGAAATCCTAATTAAATTTCACTCCGCATGTATATGTGAAAAAGTTTACGTATTCTAAACGAATAAATGTTACATCATATAAAATTACCATTCCTTTTGATATTAATTCTTAGTCCATCATTTTGGCCTATTAACACTTTCGTTCGAGAGTACATTATTAAGGACAATCAAATTTCAAATAATGTACGACTTTCATGAGTGAAAATATTGTTCCAAAAAACTAAATTTGTTTATTGAAATCCCGATAAATATCGCGTACCAAAACGTACGTGGTCTTAATACTGAATTGACCACGCTTTACGAAAACAGATTTGTTTTTCTTATCACGTATTGCTTTTTCTGAGACCTAGTTAAATGATCGAAAGAACATTTACAATTTTGAAATTTTATGCCCAAGATATCAAATTTTTAGATTTGATCGACAGCATAAATCTGGTGGTGGTGTTCTTATTGCAGTTCTTGACTCCTTTCCTTCCGAAGTTATTAATTTTCAATCCAGGAATTATGCTGTTCATCTATATATTACATGTTCTTATATACCTCCTAACTCGCCGGTCGAAGTATACAACAATCACATCACTGCTATTAAATATGTTATTGATTTATCTAAACCTTCGGATTTGTTTATTGCTTTCGGAGGCTTTAATATTCCTAACATATTGCGGGTCAAACCTCCTAAACACAGCTACCTTATTCCTTTAGGATCGAATGAATTTATTCAGTCTTTGGTTGCGTTTGCGGTTTTTTCTAATGCTAATGCAGCTGGTAAACTACTTGATCTCTCTCTCCATTGGAAACACATGGTAATCTACACAACAAAGTTTTTTGCTTTTCTCGTGTAAATTATTATCAAATGTTGACTGGGATTTTAGTATGTCTGGAGATAATCTTGTTTGCAAGGTTTCCAACTTCCATGCTGTTTTACAACACTGCATTTCCGAGGCGGTTCCCAAAATAAGTGTTCGCAAGAATTAGGGTCCTTCATGGAGTAACTATTATTTATCTAACACAAACAATATAAAGAGTAAACTTTATAAAAAATATAAGTTAATAAAATCTAAATTCATTGCTACAAACAATGAATAATAGGCATATAATTGGCATATAATAGTTATTTATTTCGAATGAAAATAAAATTGATGACTAACCCGAAAGCCTTCTATAATTTTATCAATTCTAAACGTCGAACAAATGCTTATCCTACTAATTTGAAATTTGGTTCATGTTATGCTGAGGATGATATATTTATAAGCAACTTATTTGGGGATTTTTTACTACAACATAATCGGATAAACTATTTGATAACAAATCCTGATGATATATTAAATTGTATTCTTAAAAATTGTTCTGATTACTTTTATGAACCTCTGACTATAATTTTCAACAAATTTATTGAATTGGGTTACTTGCCACCCATTTGGAAACAATCATACATTATTCCATTGTTTAAATCCGAAAATAAACATGATGTTTCGAACTATAGGGGAATCACTAAACTGAATGCAATCCCAAAACTTCTTGAAACGATTTTAACTGACAATTTATATCACCAAATCTCATCTCTTTTATCTCTATTCCAACATGGTTTCCGGAAATTATGTTCAACGGATACTAACATTGTGGAACTAACAATTAAAATTATTGATGGTTTTATTGATAACAGACAAACTGTTATGTTATGTCATCTATACTGATTTTAGTAAAGCGTTTGATAGAGTCAACTATGATATTTTACTTTACAAGTTATCACACATGGGATTTAGTAATAATATAATTCGTTGGCTGAAATCTTATCTCTTATGCAGAACACAACAAGTAATATTAAAAAATGCTATATATACAATTATTGACGTTCCCTCCGGAGTACCTCAAGGCAGTCATCTTGGTCCGTTATTATTTGCATTATTTATAAACGATCTTCCTGCGTTATACTTCATTCCAATATCTTGACGTATGCCGATGACGTTAAAATTTTTAATTCGTTTAATAATTTTACTGGTCAATCATCTTGACAAAATGATGTTAATTATTTGATTGAATATTGTAATTTTAAATTATTAGATTTAAATATAAAAAATGCAAACATATGTCGTTTTTCCGTTTTTCTAAACTTGATACCAACTATTATTTTAATGAAACTGTTCTGGATGAAGTAACTAATATTATGGATCTTGGGATTTTGTTGGATAAAAATTAACATTTTGCCATCATATCTCTATGATGGTGAATAAAGCTAATGGCGTACTTGGAATTATGAAGCATTTGTCACAAGAATTTTTTGATCCTTGTATTACGAAACACCTATTTGCATCCTTGATTCGCACTATCCTTGTATACGGATTTATTATACGTAAAGTAAAAGTATTGAATCGGTGCAAAAACAGTATCTTTTATTATATTTTTAGAGGACTTGGAGGAGCTCGTGTCCTTCATATGAAAGCAGGGTCACGCTCTTTAAATTATTTCCTTTCCGTTGAGTTTAATTCGATGTGACATCGATTCGGAGTTTCTATTATTTTTAATGTTCCTACTAGACCAACCCACAACTTTCAACTATTAATCTTGAAGTATTATCGATCAGTTTGACGAACAACTACTTTCGTCAGATATGCTTGAAATTTATTAATTTTTATCATTTAATTGTAAGGAAATGTAATCCATAAACCAGAATGAAATAAGTAAATTAATAAATAAATAAATGTCATGCCAATTGGCAACATTATGATTTAAACATCATAAAACACAAAAAATTTCGTAAAAGTAATAAAATATAAAAATACCACGTGAGCTAACGTTTGAAGTTGATATTAGGGAGATCGGGCGGTTTTTTTGGTTTTGTCGAACATGGTTTTTTCAAAATCTTAATATTTCGAATACCGAATAAACCGGTTGATTTAACACGAATAACCGGTTATTTTAAATAAGTATAAATTTTATACGTTTGTACATTTTTTATTGAAAATATGCTCATCGTTTAACTATTTGTCTAAATTTAATTATTTTTGTATGTATGACAACCTTCAACGTCTCAAAGAACGTGAAAACCAAGGTGGATCGAAAAATATATGCACTTTTGAACAAAAACAATCTTTTCTCATCTGTAAATAAAGATTGACTTTTATATATACTTTCAACTAGTTTAAAGCAGACAAACCCACAAACGTTGGTTTCGAACGGCAGATATATTAGCTAATGAAGTTTTTCACAGCATAAATATACATGACCAGTTGCTAGTATTGGTGTATGGTGATACCGCTGTTGCAAATTGTCAAATGGTGTGGCATGTGATAGAACCGACGATTTCTTGGTTGGAAGGTGGGTTCTTATCCAACATACCACAGTGGCACACATACTATTAAATACGTGGTGCATAAATTTACATACAGTGCTGCTCGAAATCTAAGCAAATTTTCTTGTCGAAACAATTAATTATTATCGTATATTACTAATAGATTTCAGAGTAAAACATTTAATTTTTGTTATCTTAAACACCTAAATAATAACTAATAAAAAACCGTTAATTCCATTCTCTACCAAGTAATACAACAAAAACGAAATTAGCTCCTTGAGTAGCTGTTTGAAACTTTAGCATTTTTCAATACTTTATGTAATAAATTTTGTTTTTTATGAACCACGCACACCATTTTGGCATAGTTTTTGTGAAATTTGTTAGAATTATTGTTAGTATTGATTGCCATTTTAATTTTAAGCTCTCCATTAGCTTCTGCTTATTTTTAAAACGATGTGGTCCAGCTCTGCGCTTTAAGAATTAGGAACAATTTTATTTAAATAAAAGAACCGGTTAAGCTGTTATTTGAAAAACAAGATTACAAAAATTAAAGAATAATACTATGGCTACCGAGTTAACAATATTGTTTACACGTAAACAATGGCAATGCTATATGTTATGAAACAATGTGGCAACATTTCATAAAATTGTGGAGTGGCAATACTTTTCTTTACCACTCGCTACTTTTTCACAACTTCCCCTTCATAAAAATTTATCATCCAAAGAAGTTGGCACAAAATTTAATTTATTTTTAATCCAAAAATCAGAGTGAACACTTCGCGAATATCAGGATAAATTTGTTTAAAACTGAAATAAAGCAACAACTGTAGGAAAATACCGTTTTAAATAAACAGTTTTAACGGACGGCAAATACAATAAAGAAGATATTAAGAACTTTGGAAACCAAACGGAAAAGTTTACTTTCGTTTTTTAAAACGTGTTTCAATATTTCATAATTACAGATTTATTAATTTAAAAAGAATCTATTGAATTGTTTTCATGTGTACCTTTTAATTTGTCAACAATATCGTGTGAAATACTCTTTTGAACTTTGCCGCGAATCTTTCATAAAATTGAATATGAGGTTATGTTGAAGACGACTACATTATCATTGGCTGGCATTGGAGTTCTTTGTTAAAAAATTCTTGAGAATTCTTCGACAATAGCAACTTGTATGATCGTTAGAAGCTGCATAGTTATTTTAAGACCGTGGATTGTTGCAATTATGTATTTTGTCTAAAAATGTTCAAATTTTTAACATATTGCACAATCCCCGGCCTGTAAATAAAACTTGCAAACATCATTTCTGTACTAAAGATCGATTGTTATGGAATTCCGGTGAACCTCGGTTGTTTTTGGTTTTCAGTTGACATAAGTGTCTTTTTTTCGTAATATTTATTAAACTATAGTTTGGATGGTCAAACATCGTTTGGGAGCTATAACCAATAGAATCCGGCATTGAATACGGAGCAATGACGGACCGAATGTATGGCACAGTAGGCACTTTCATCTACGCGATTAATTTAATGGCATTAGTAATACCGATATTATACAAATTATATTTATGTAGTTATAAAACAAAATCACTTTCTTTAAAGATTAGTATATTGAAGAAAGTTTACTGGACTTTAATAGCTATCTCCAATCGGTTTAACATCGAATTTAAAAATCTTTTTGTGCCCTCTGTTTCAATATTATGCCATCATTTACGTAGTTCCTGCTTCAGTTCTTACTCGTTATTGCTCACTTTCTACGCTGTGTGTAAAACATATTTGCATAAGGCTGCATAAAGATCTAGAGTGAAATACTTTGAACTTTTAAATGTTGAGGCTACCTCTTAACGCTGCACATTGCTTCAAATTGTTTATCTGCTTCTCCCTTTAGTTTGTTTGTCTTTTAAATATTTTGAAAATTCAATGAACACTGATGGAAATGAGAGGCATTTCCTAGAACTTATTGACTGGATCGATAACATTGTAAGTATGTACCTATCTAAATGTTCCAATAATTTTGTTCCGCGATATATTGAGTACTTTATTGTTGTTAATTTTTATTGATAAAACGACAATACAAACTTCTAGGAATTTTACAATGCTACCTTAAAAAACTATTTAGAAATGTCCTTGAGGCTTTTAAACAATCAAAGATATGACAATGCACTGAACGATTTTGTAAAGGCCTTTCGTTTGATATACATATGTACATAGAAAGTAAACATTTAAATAAGCATTATCCTAAATATTTTTTTATGTATATTTACTTATACCTCAAAGTTTTTGTTTTTTACTACTCTCCATATGCTGGATTTATAAGTGCCTGTTACCGAAAATAATGGATGAAAATTTGTTACTCAGGAGAATTTTTTTTTAATATCTGTTTTTGAGGACAAAAACAATTATTTTAATTTATTTCTTAAACCTTGTAGTAACCACCTATAAAAGGTATTGCATATATATTTATACTGTTAAGGTATGTATGTATATGTATTTATATTCTTCAAATTATAGGTATAACATCATAAAGAAATTACTTATATCTCACAATTATGTAAAGAAATCGTAAAACAAGACATTGCAAATTTAAAACAAAAGTAAGGGAAACACAATCATAAGGCAAAGAAAACGATACGAGTTTTACCTTTCTTTAATCTCTACTCTATTTCTTGGTAAACTAATTCAAAATATTGCAGTGATTGTTTTACTTGGCTCGAACAATTGAATTTTCAGAAACGGATATCAACAATTTTGTTTAAAGGCTGCAGCGTGACTTCGATTTGGCATAGGTCTTGAATTCAGGTAGAAATATGTGTAGCCTAGCATAAAATTCTTCCTACCTGAAAAATAAATTTCATGTTCTCTTTATTTTCAGTTACTACCCTGTTTTATAGGAGAATGTCTATTACACAGGGGATGAATGGAAAGGTAGGTATGTATAATCTGTTCATAGTGATTTTAACAAAAAAAAGATAAGATTTATAAGATTTATTTTTAAGAGACCTAATATTATTGAAAATCACAAAGAACTTTTATAACCATTACTTTAAAGAATGATACAGATATTTAAAGGAATTTGCTTATTTTAAACGTATTTAAATAAGATTTGTATGTACCTACCGATAATAAGTTTTAAAATTGAATACTCAGCAGCGTATTTTTACTTTTTAATTTAAATCTAGTAAAACAAGTTTAATTGTATTATTGTATGGTATTTTTGAAGCCATGTTTCTCCCAAAGGATATTCACATAAGGAAATAAAAAAAAAATACTAGTTCTAACGTTAATAAAATTAGAGTTATAAAAGAAATCATATGTTTATTAACGTCGAAAAACCTTCGATTTGGAACGTCGGTCTAGTTTTTAAACTTAATTTCATAATTTTTCCAATGTATCTACAAAAAATGGTAGTTCTTTTGTTGTATCTTTCGATATTATTCTATCTAGTAATCGATAAATACTTGCGGGTCTGCCGCAAATTTCAATATTATTACTCACTATTTACATATCAGATATTACTATTTAAATTTTTTTTCTTGAGACCAGCTTCTGGGGATAAGAACTCATACAGTGCATTGTGCTGGCACTATGAAAATAGGTTAGGGGAAGGAGTATAGAGAGAATAATGTCTAAGGACGATTTAATTTTTTACTCATGTCGTAAGTGGCAGAGAGGACTTTCGCTGAATTATTGTTCCAGAAACGAACAGTACAACCAAAGAATGATTTTTCTCTATAATGCGTTGTGCGATTCAACGAACTATCAACTACAAAGGGATGCGTTCTACGAGAAATACGAGTACAACGTAGGAATATATGGTCATTAGACATTCCGTTATAGTGCCGATAGAACAGTGAAACACACGCCACATTGCGACGATGCTCTAGTGAATCGATATAGTTGGATACCCTACCGTCATTAATAAGCACCTTTGCCCTCTCCTGTACGATCGAAAAGCTGCAAAATATACTTTCAATCAGCGGCTTATACATGAGAATTGTATTCCATTTTGGGTCGGATATAGGTCTTGTAACTATAAAGGAGGTTAGATGGGGTGAAGTATTTCTTTCACCGTCTTAAAAAACCGAGGCACATGAGTATTTCTTTCGACGTTCGAAATATATGATCGTTCCAATGAACGTCACGGTGAATTCTCATGCACAGAACATCAAGATCATCTCATTCCTCAATATCTACATTACCCATAGACACAGATGACAACACAACACCATGTATTAAAAAACAACATTAGGTCTTACGTGCATTAAAATCAACCATGTTCGCACGACCCCGCTCGGAGATTTTTACCAGGTCACTTGTGAGTTTCTCGTTCATATTCATCCTTTTCGCCCCAATCTCTAAGAGGTTTGGCTATGAACAAAAGAATATGAATGACAAATGTTGCTGTCATCTGCAAAGTAGTAGATAGGACTAAGGGTTAGAAAAATAAAGTCGTTAATAAGTATGATCCCCTCTATATTACCACTCTTATAGAGCGATCTCTGAGAAAGCTTGGTATAAATCGAGAGAAATTACTATCAACACCAAAAATATTAACTTTCGAAATGAGAGCCTCATGCCAAACTCTATCAAGCGCCTTGGAGATATCCAGACCAAGAACCTTACTCACCAAATCCATGAATGGACCTGTTCCACCTTTCGGAGAGTAACGCCAGCAGGTCACCCTTAGAACGGCCCTTACGGAAACCGTACTGACTATCACTTAGCAATTCGTTGGACTCCAAAACCTCACAAGATGATGACTAATCATACTCACCATAACCTTGAAGACTGCGGAGCCAACTGTTTAGGCATTGGCGTTACATTGGCAATCTTCGAGCAAGATGGAAAAATACCGGCGCGATATTATGCACTGAAAAGGTGAGCTAATGGACGCGTAAGCGTCGAAGAGCACTGCTTCAGGAACAGTACTGGAATGCAATCTGGCCCAAATGACTTATTAACGTTGAGCTTTGCAAGAACCCTTTTGACAGCACGGGCTCGAAAAAATATACTTGGCATAGTTCGGGCAGCGGTTGAACGCTCGATGGCAAGTAAGAATTACTCGTAAACATTTCGGCCAAAAGGTTTGCTTTTTCAACCGGGTTCGTGAATGTTTGGTCATTCTTTATAAGGACAGGTACCGAACTAGCGCTCTTCCATAGCCTTTTAAGGAATGACTAAAAGCTTTTACTTCCCCGAGGAAAAGTAATAACTTTAGCACGAAGGCGCTGCTCGTATAGAGCCTTTTCGCGTTTAAGTACTGCGGCACATGAAGATGTCGCTTGTTTGCGTAGTGAATCAGTAAGAGCGCATCTATTATTGCGTCAATTCCTTAATTCTGTTTCTCTAGATCTGACTGCTAATCTGCACGTCAGATTAAACCAAAATTTGTTTCTAGGTTTAATCGAAAGCTATTTGTATGGGATAAAAATATCTATCACCAGCCTTATTATATTTACGATAATTTCTGCCATGGCATCGACGTTTGAGTCAAGGAAACAAAGTTTCCAATTAAAATGCCTAAAGAAGTCATTCAGTTTATCTCAATTAGCATTCTCGTAATTAAAAACGGAGCATTCCGTAGCCGTGGAAGAGCGAAGAACGGGAATGAGGCAGAAATTGTGCAATAATCTGAATTGCCGAGAGATGCAAGAACCTCAACTACATACTTTTCAGGGAGTGTAGTAATCATATCAAATATTACTGTTTTTAGGTTCCAAGGAACCACGAAGTAGATTTTTAAGTGGATTATAGTGCTTTTATTTGGCAAGATGTCGAACGCAAAAAACTGGAGGATAGTTTAAAATTTACCCACAAACACTTTGACAAGTGAAAAATAAATGTTAATGATGTTAAGACAAAAGCTTTTATATACGCTGTAACGTATTGCCGTGAAAAATATTCCAGACAAGTTTTGATAATATCAAAATTTTTGGTTTTTAGCTAGAAAACAATCATTTAAGCTCTTGGATTGTATTTGTGAGAACGCAGTTTAATGTGTGTGACGTGCCCTTTAACATTTACTCAACAGAAATCTTAAATTTATAATTAAAAAAAATAAAAAATTTAAATTTTTTAGACAACTTTTTCTTGATACTGTGAATTACAGTAGCTTATTTAGTTATTAAGATGTGTAATACTTTTAAGTAAAATTTCAACAATGTTATTATTTTAATAAAAAACCAATAAAGAAATTTACGACAAAAATTAAGTTTCATTACCTGGGCAGTGATGCTATTTTTCTAATTGACGCCATCGGGTATAATAAAGCCATTACATTAGGCAAATATTTAAAGAAAAAAACGTAACCACTACTTATATTGTAGAAATATGTTTTGAAAACATTTGCTTTTATGTCAAAATTTCTTAAAATTTCGTTTAAAATAATAGTTTTTGAAATTTTCAAAACACCTCAAAAATCTTGAGTTACGGGTAAAAACCAGTTTTGCGTACGTTAATGCTGTAATTAATATAATAATAAGTTCCAATCAATCCTTAAGGATTGAGGATTCGCAGTACCTACTACGCAATCAAGATTTGAGAGAGCTTTTTCACCTCTGAAATTTATTTTGTCACGACAAGGAACTAATTTAAAAGAAGAAAGCTTAAAAAGTGTATGAATTATAAAATTAAACCAAAATTACTTTGAAAAATAAATTTCATACTAATAAAACATTAGTACTTCTTTAAATTTTGAACCCAATACGAAATAAGCAGAACCCGAACTTCAACTTTTTATTTTGATTAACTCAAACCTGAACCCATTTTTTCCAGGGTTTCAGTTTCTGGTTTTAAGCGATATTGTAGCTTCGTTTCTAAATCCTATGTCTTTTAAATACATTGGAACGACGAAGAAAAGTTATAGAAAACTTGGTAGCATATTTTACGCATTTTGGAAAATTAAGTTTTTTTTTATCAATTACCAAGTCTAGAATTTTAGGACAGAAATGTTTAATAGAAGGTTCAAGTTTTGTATTTAATACTATACAGAAAAAATGATACTCAAAGGCCTTCCTTTTCAGTTTTCAACCTCTTTCTTTGGTTCGAGAAATGTAAAATCAAAGATAAAATATAAAATTCTATCCGCATTTTTCAAATGAGAATAAAAATCTTACGTCAGATTTTTTACGTTTTCACTATACGTAAACAGGGTTACCGTTTGTGCAACTAAAGTCGCAATTTGTAACTTTTTGCTGACCAGCGACTTTTGTGAAACTTTTTCAATCTACTTTTTCGATCTACTTTGGTTTTCGAGTTCTTTGTGAGACGTTCAAGGTTGTTATATATACAATAATAATAACTAAATTTATACAAATAGTTAAACGATGAGCATATTTGCAATAAAAAAATATACAAACGTATAAAAATTATACTAATTTAAATTAACCGGTTATTCGTGTTAAATTAACCGGTTTATTTGGTATTCAAAATATTAAAATTTCGAAAAAACCGTATTCGACAAAACCAAAAAACCGGTCGAATAATAACCGTCTGATCTCCCTACATAATACACAAAAAGGATCGTACTGGTAATACTGTTAAACACGCAAGTGGTAGCATTGTTAACAGCGGTACGCCAATAGAAACATCGAAATATGCTCGTCCCAGTCTTTCTGTTAACCGTTCATCACTTTTCGCAAGTATTCCTCTAGGGGTCTATTAAATCGTTCTACCATTGGGTATGGGATACACTTCAGACCATTTTCTGATATAATCCATCACGAGGAGAACATAACGGTTTTCGGCATTACTGACAGGAAAAGGGCCTGCTACGTCCATTGCTATCTGCTTGAAGGGTGCACCCGAGTTATATTCTTGCACCTGACCTCGGCTTCTTCTTACTGTACCTGCAATACACTGGGTATAGTTAGCTATCCAATCCGCCACCACTTGCTGACATCCAACCCAGTAAGAACTTTTTTTTAGTTTTTCAAGAGTCTTGTCACCCCAAAGTGTCTTTGGAAGCACCATTATGGAACTCATTTAAGACTTCCATCATTTTGGAGGAAGGCACTTCTATTAGGTTGGATGAAGTTTTTTCATCTGCACTTTCCCAATGGCGATATAAGCACTCATTAATCAACTTCAAACTGTCCCATTGTGCCCAATACGCTTTGTCTTCTTCCATGCTTACACTCCAAATTGCAAGGTTGGCTTGAGAGAGCGTCAGAATATCCGTGTTCTTCTCTTCGATGTTCAATGCTGAAGTCAATCCAACGTGCTAGCTGTCCTGATCAATCCTTAGCAGAACATGTTGGCCATGCAGGTACTTATGGTAATATTTTATGCATTCAAGCACTGCTAGTAGCTCACGTCGGGTCACACAATAGTTACGCTCAGGCTTTGACAGTGTGCGACTATAATAGCCTACGACATTCTCTATCCTACAGACCACTTGCGAAAGTACACCACCAATACCATATCTGCTGGCATCACTATCTGGTATAAATTTTTCACCTGGGACTGGATACGCCAAAATCAGTGCTTCGTGTAGTCTACAAGACTACAGGTGAGTTCCAAGGACTCGATGATGGTTCAATTACATACACCGCTCTTCTCCATTTCATTGACCAGCTCCTTAACCTCATTAAGCTTTGATATACTTCTGGGTGCCTGTTTTATCTGTCGCTTCGCCAGTATAAATTTCATGTTTTACTATAGCTGTTCTAACTTGACTTATTTTTCGTGGCGAAAACGCAGGCGTACCTATTTAGCAGCTTTTTAGCTTTATTTCTTTCTGGAACTGCTAGACCTGCTACCCAATTCTCTACGTTTTCGTCAAATAGCTGTTGGTTGACATACCTCGTTGGTGCACATTGGCCTACCTCAGAGTTTTCGCAAATGATTTTTCGTGGCAAAATAGATTGAGCATTCACACTGGGACTATTCCTTGTTTGTTGAATTTGACGAGGGCCATTGCTGATAACAAATCCGTCTTAATTTCTGCTGATTCTACTACCCACAAGCGGCTGTCCGCACAATCTTCCTCCATACGCGCCCATATCAATGACTTAGTCTGAGGTGGTAGTTTTTGTTGTTTGACAGCAACTAATCTTCTGGCATGCACTTTGTTCTCGTATCCTACTTCAAGAGGTATATCTACATAATGCCAACTCATTACCTGTTACCACATATTCAAATTGATGCCATGGATCATCATAAAATCGGCACCAAAGATAACCTCGTCTACGATATTGGCGACCACAAAAATATAGCTTACAGTAATATTGGCTATAATCATCTTCACCTCTATTTTTCCGTAGACGGTTGCAGACTCCCCAGTAGCCATCGCTTGTGGGAGCCAGCTCTTGCCCCTCAGTGCTAACTCGTTTTAGTTTAACGGGGACTTTTGTTGATTGGTGATTGTTGGCAGGTTTATTATTTCTCGGTGGTGGATCTGGGCCTTTTGTGTGGCGCTTTACAGTTTCTCTGGAAGTGACTGCTTCCACAGCCTCTTTACCACCTCCTCTATTTTGTTGATTTCATCTTCCTTCTCTGCCACTACTTCCATATTACGCATCTTGTGTTTTTGTGGCTTTGATTTTGTGCGAGCAGTCTTCTGTGCTAGTGTGAACGCCACAGTATCCGCAAAGGTTGTGTTTTGTGTAGCACATACAACTAGCTTAACATCAGGGTCTCGTATGCCGTTGATGAAGGCCTCGGTCTTAAGATGATCTACTAGTAGGTGATTTTCCCATTGATAGGTAAACTTCACCAACCTCTCGAGTTCCATTGCAAAGGCTTGAAGCGACTCATTAGCCCTTTGCGTTCGGCGCCCCAACTCCATGCGTTTCAAATCTCGTTTGTGTTCATCACCAAATTTACGCTGCAGCACCACCATTAGGTCGTTGTAATTGTTTTTGCAGTTGGCTGACATAATTTCTTGAATCTCTGCTACAGCAACTTTTAAGACCAAAATTAGTTCTAAAGCCTTCTCTTCGTCATCCCATCCGTTTCTACTGGCTACAGTATCGAACTGAAATTTGAATACTGCCAAGGGTGTACTACCATTAAAGCAAGTTGTTTTTCTTTCTGCTAGAAATTTCCGGTACTATTCGCACCGTTAAACACGCAAGTGATAACACTGTTAATAGCACAGACAATTAGGGCAGTGACAGATACATAAGAGGATTGACACAAATCAATAAATGCCATAATAAACTTTATACCTAAGACTACTATTGTACTATTGTGGAAAGAGATAAGAGATCTAGTCCTTAAGAAACATAAAACTATGATAAAAAATGTAATATTTAAATAAAAATAAATAGTATTAAGTCAATTAATAGTGCAATAGAAGATGTGCATTATGTAAACTATTTACCTGTGATAACAAATAGATTTAAGTTTCGTGCAATAGCAATCCAAGAAATTAGAAATATTTGCAAGAGTATGAAAAATAAGCCAGATTATAAAAATGTTATATGTCAATGAGGACAGGAGTTTTCCCCGGTAGAAAAAATTGTAAAAACAAATGTGATGAACTCCGCCCAATAAATACATTAAAACCTGTGAAAAAATAATGGAAAAAGTAATTAAAGAACAACTAGAATCACACATGGAACGACATTACTTGTTCTCAAAATGTTAGTCAAAGTTTAGAAGAAATTTCTAATGCGAAACAACTGTAAATTATTTGATAACGAGTTGGAAATTTATAGGCAAGGAAAAATATAATGGCAATATTTTTAGATTTCAAAAGAGCATTTGAAACAATTAACAGGGAAATATGTATTCAAAATTAAGTATGTATGGCATTAGAGAAAATCAACTTAAGTGTTTTAAATCATACCATACAAATAGAAAGTAAACGACAAAGGTAAATGGTACAAAATTTGATAAAGTGAATAATGAATTTGGTGTACCTCAACGCTCTATATTGGGCGCATTGCTGTTTATCATTTACATAAATGATATGCCACCCGTACTCAAAGGATGTAAAATTATACTTTGTGCAGACAAATATATGCGGAGGGAGAAACAAATGAGTAATGTAAACAATATCAAAACATAAATTATTGCATAGATGCATAAACTAAAGCTAAATGAAAATAAAACCAAGCTACTTGAAATTAACGTGGACGATGATTCAATAATTAAAATTAATAATGACCAATAGAAAAAGTTAATACAATAAAAAACCACGGATTTATAATCGATAAGGTCTTAAAACGAAATGAACACATTGATTATATATGCAAAAAAAAATTGGATTCTTAAAACGGTTTAGAAATAAAATATCAATAATAACTGCAATCAATATATGTGTATAATACAATGATAAAACCTCACTTTGAACTCAGATCTATAATTTGATATACCTGCTGCTCGACAACACAAATAGAAAGACTGCAAAAACACTAAAATAATTGACCATGAGGTCAATACTGAAATATAATAGATACACTCCAATTCCACTTATGTTGGAAGATTTCCGTTTACCAATGACAACAACAACATACTTGCAGTGATCACTTTTTTCAAAGGACTTAAACTTTACAACATGCAACCTGAATTTATAAAAAGAGAAACAAACTTTAATATGCATAAAAGAAATATTGTTCAATTTGTAAAATAATTTTATTTTAAGGATGTTTAAAGTATAATGAATAATAAATAAATAATTTAGTGTATCTTTTCTTAAGGCATTGTTTATTTTCGTAACAATATTTTTCGAATTAAATTTAGAATTTTCAGCTAGCTGATATTATTAATTCTTAAAAAACTAAATAAGAAGCTGATTATTTAAAATTAGATAACATAACAAGTGTATTTGTGGAAAACATGTATTTGTGGTTTTAGAAAAAGATGTATAATAGGTCACGTTTTTTAAGTATCCATAAGGCTATTAAAATACATATTATTCCGAAAACAATCTAATGGCAAATATGTATGAATTCATGAATTTAACTTTGCTAAGAAATACAATCTTTTATGTTTTTTATTATTGATTTATTTACGAAAAGAGCTGATGCCACATTAATTTTATTAGGAGTTTTGAGATGAAGGTGAAATGAACAAATTCAAAATCCGTGTATTCAGACGTTTTTACTCAGTTATTTTTTAGATCAAATGTCTGAATTAGAGAAAAAATAAAAATAAAAATAAAAAAATTATACACAGAGGTCAAAAAAACTAGAAACATATTTAATTATTTATTTAAAATTTAGTTAATACATTAATGTATATACTAAATAGATATAAAAAGCTCTAGCAGCTAGGCCTTAAGCTAAAATATTTACAGAACTTTAAAATTAAAAGGGCATTAATAACTTTTACAATTTACATTAATTGTTTTATTAATTAATTTTACCATGCAATTTTGTGTTTTTCAAAAATAAAATTATTTGCTTAATAGACAATTCATTTGGTGATGAAAGTAAGGTGTGAGGGTTTGAATTACCAAGGAACTTAATTCTAGACGTTAAGGGGAGAGCTATTGTTATAGCTGCACACGGGAGAATCAGAATGGTCTAAAATGTAATCGTATGTGATTCTCGTATGACCCAACCGAAGTCTTATAATTTTTGTGACATCCTTACGACAAAAGCCACTATTTGCAGGAGACCATTTGAATATGTTGTTTTTATTATAATTTATAGACTTATATCAGAGATTTGTTAAGTTTCATCGGGAAGAATTTATTACGATTATGTCCTTCATTATGTGTTTTCTAATATCACTAAAATTACTTTTGATCGTTCTTAATAATGGAAAGTTCTGAGCCTGTTTAGCAGTAAACTCTGCGAAATCATTCCTCTTTGTTGACGCGTAGCCTGTGGAAACCAAATAAGAACAAATTTAAGGAAATGTTCAATTAAAGAGTTCCTAATTCACATAATAGTTGTTATTGCATATATTAGAAACAGCACGTACGAACGATAAGGAATCAGTAAAATTGGCATATTCCCCACTAGCATCAAAATTCTTGATATCTTCGTAAATAGCTATTAATTCAGAAGAAAATACTGAGGTATAATTTAGCAGTATATATGTACGTATAACATTATCTTCAGAAGTGACTGCCAAAGATTTAACATTCTCTGTCTTAGACTCGTCGGTAAATAAGAGGATTCTCTGTTGGTATTTGTTTACGATTTTATGGAATAATAAATTGTATTAAAGTAGGGAAGTGTCTCCTTCCTATATCTAGACAAAGACAAATCAACAGAGTTCGGAGGAAGTAGCCATGGCGGATGAGTCATATTATCATGCTTCAGTATTCCAGTCGTAAACCCATATTCCAATGTTGTCCCGATGCTTCTCTGTAATGTCGCTAAGTATCTAAAGTTCTCTTTAATTTAAAGTAATTCTCAAGAATTTTCCCAAGCGGAGTGTTAAAACAAGTGATAACTGAATTGTATTAGCTTTGCTGATTCAAGTTGATATAAATCGTCCAAATTCATAACATTTAATTCATACATAATGTTATTATTAGGAGTAGTTCTATGAGCACCAAGAGCACAGCGAATACTCAAGTTCACGATGGTTCTAATTTTATTAAGAGAAGTCTTTGATGTATTACCATAGAGGAACACCCATATCTTATTTTAGATATTATCAGCGCTTGGACTACGCTAAGGATTATTGTAGTATCTGTATTAAATTTAATTATGTTGGGACGCTTCATTAGACCCTTTGCAACATTTGTAAAATGTGAGTTCCATCTTAAAGTTTTATTGAATGTAACACCCAGTTTCCTTAATTCATTGACCTGCTTGAGTTGTATTTATATCACCAGTGACCACGTTACAGCAACAATTGTGTTTTCTACATATATGTAAATATTTACTTTTATTCTTTGCTAAAGCAGCTTTGGATTCTTTACACCATTGTAAAATATCGTTTACCTCATTTCTTAAATCTATTGTTGAATTTTTTGACTTTATAGTTATATTGAAATGGTCGGCATGAGCACAAAAATTAATGTTCTTGTGTAGTGAAATAATGTTGCATAATTTTTGTATGCAATTAGAAAAAGCACAACAGAAAGTGGAGATTTCTGCGTGATTACGTTATGCAAGCCAAACGTTTGGGAATTGTGCTTTTCCAAACGAACAATAATTTACCTATTAGTTAAGAAATGTATTACATATTTAATAATCTTGCGTTTAAACTTCCAAGAAATGAGTTGTTCAACAACAGTGTGAATTCCGATTTTGTCGTAAGCTTTTCCAAAATCGAGTGAAACGATTGTAAGGTGATTTTTTGTTGACAAGCTGGTAACAGCTAAGTGTTCAAGAAACAAAAGTGCGTCAGATGTAGACTTACCATTTTTAAAACCCATTTGATTAATATTAAGGAGGTTATTGGATGAAATTACCCACCAAATCCTATTTGCTATAATTCTATCCATAATTTTACCTATGCATGAATTTAGTGAAACAGGTCTATAAGACTTTGTCAATGTTTTGTCACTTTCCGGTTTTAAAATCGGAATAATTAACGGGGTCTTGTATTGTTGAGGTATATGTGTATTAAGAATCATATTATAAAGGTTTAGAATCTACGCTTAACAACATCAGGAGCATTTTTCATCATTGCATACGAAACTCTTGTTTATACCTTTTTCTATAAACTATGCTTTCACATCTGGTGTAAAGTTGGATAAATTATTTCTAAAATTGGATTTATTAGTTTGAAATCTTAGAAGAAAATTATCATCCGAAGAATTGGCGGTCCAAGAGTCTAGCTAATTCATTAGCTATATCAGATTTGTCTATTAGTCTGTTATGGAGAGGAGTGTTAGTTTGAAAACAATAGATCCCAAATAAAGTTTTGTAGCCACAAAGTCTCCTAATATTTTTCCAAATTTTCCTAGGAGGGGTTGCACATCGATTGGTCTATTGGATTCGTAAAATGTACAGTATCTGCTATAAAGTTCCCAGTTGGCAAGGTCAGTTCTAAAGTGAGGTCTAACTGACTGGAAAGGGTCAACGACATTATTAAATAATAATTGGGAATCACTTCCCCAAAGATCATTTTCTATATTCCAAGTGAAATGTAAACCTAGTTCAGGAGTGCCATTTGTCATTTTACAAAAGTAAGTTGTTATCATTTACGAAATTGCTAAACATAGTACCTCTTTTATTATTCTTGCTAGAGCCACAATTTTTGTGCCAGCTATTAAAATCACCTGTTATTAAAATAGGGAAATAACAATCATTAAAAACATTCCCAATAATGCTGTAAGTAAAATTAACACTAGGAGATATAGATAAAGGGTCCGCCATCTAACGTTTTTTTTTTCAACTAGTGCTTATTTCGTGAATGGTAACACTTAGCACATGTCTGATTTGACAGATAATTAGTTTTATCCTTCCGCTGAACGAATATGGTTGTGTATACGCTTGAACAACGCTGGGAAATATTGCGACATTACTTTGAAAATCATGGTAATGTTGCAGAATGTGTGTTCATCTTTTCAGATGAAGCTCATTTTGATCTTGGCGGATATGTAAACAAGCAAAATTGTCGCATTTGGGCACAAAAAACCCGCACGCATACATTGAAAATCCGATACATCCAAGACGAGTCACTGTTTGATGCGGATTTTGGCCCAGAGGCATAATTGGGCCATTTTTCTTCGAAAATGAGCAAGGAATGGCCGTTACAGTCAATGGCGATCGTTATCCGGCCTTGTTGAACGAATTTTTGTTCACAAAAATTGAAGAGGAGGATATTAGCAACATTTGGTTTCAACAGGACGGCGCTACGTGTCACACAGCCGAAGTGTTACGCCAACAAGCAAGAGACAATTGACGCTTTAAAGGACAATATTTGTGAAGCCATTAGTGAAATACAGCTGCACACAATCGATAATGTGCTTAAAAATTGGATCGATTGTGTAGGCTTTTGCATGACCAGCCGAGGCGGCCATCTGAATGAAATTATGTTCCATTATTAACCGGAAGCATTGTACTTTCAAATAAAAAAAGAAATTTGAGAAAATATTCAGTAGTTTTTTTTATAGCATTTTCAAAAAAAAAAAAAAAAAAAATATTTGGCAGACTTTATATGTTGACAGGATTTTAAATTGTATTCTGGAGTGAATCGCAAAACCTATTGACTGAAAATCGTTATTTAGTGATATAGGTGAATTTTGAATGAAGTTGTGAACAAGAAGAGATACACTGAGATACACCAGCATATGAATTGGAACTGTCATAATTATACATCGTAAAACTTATAGGTATTGGGATATCTATATTATTATTATTAATATGAGATTTTTGAATTGAAATTATTTTAATATCATATTTTCTTATAAGTGCCTGGAGTTCATAAAAATTAACTTTATATCCTCTAATATTCCATACAAAATATTTAAACAATACATAATGATAACAAAAAGAAGGTTAACAAATTAAATACAAATGATATAATAATATCAATTTAGCTTTAATTCTGTACCCTAATATCAACAGAGCAACATCTAGTGTTTCAAGCTAGCCAAAAAAATAAAAAGGGGCTATAACATTAGCTTACATTATCCTCATCATATAATGTAGTGTGCCAGACCCCCATTAAAATCCACATCCCAGTCCCCGCCCCAAACGCTACCCTGCTGGTAGAAGTACTTACTTTAGATATTGCATATTTTTATTCGTTATCTTGAGACATAGATTCTGCTGATTCGACGTCCTTTTAATGCTTGTTTATTTCTATTTGATGTATTTTTCGGTAAGAGAGTAACCACTTCAGGTTTAGGAGATTTCTGTTTTAGTTCCATGTTGGTTCCCGTTGGCGTTTTAATACCTTTTTAGTCAATTATTCCGCTTGGTTTACATTAAGAGTATTTCCATTATTATTCGGAGTGGGGATGAAATGAATAGATGAAATTGATTTTACAATTGAAGAGAATGTTTGTTGAGAGTTTTGGTGACGTAATTTATAAGTTTCTACAGCTTTCTTCCTGTCTACTTTTACTAAAGAGCCGATAGCTTGAATTACTTTTCCTCTTAAAAATACTGGACAAATTTTGTCAAGTGCATTATGTTTGTTGTTTTCATTATTGTTGTTGATATAATTTACACATGTTATAGTATTATTAATTTAATTTCGTCATCTTCAAAGTGATATTCAAGGGCGCAGTTTAAGCAGATTTTATTATTAGTACATGAGTTTGTTGTATGACTAAATCTGAGGCTTTTACGACATCTTAGTGGGTATGGGATGTAGGGACGCAATTTAATTTTTTCGTTGCCGATATTTATATATTCTGATGAGTTAAGTGTAGCAATGGAGATAATTGCAAGTACAGTCTCAACAAGATCATTTCCAGATTTTTTTAACTTCAGACACATTATGGCTTTTTAACTCAATTAAAATTTCATTTTCATCCATTCCTCTAAGGTCATTAGAGTAAATAACTCCTTTTGAAAAAATAAGATGAGTATTGTTACGAAAATGAAAATGCTAACGACGAAATTCACCAAGTCAGAGCTTATTATGAGCTTTTAGCTAAAAAAATGTATTGGCTTGTGTCAAGGCTTAAAAACTTCTAAAATTATCTGCACTAATTAAGAGTGCTGCCAAGTGCATGGATCGGTTACTTTTTGTGTTATTTTAGAACATTTGAATTAATGGCGAAAAATCAAATATTCATGTCCGTACTAGAACATTCTAAACTAAGATGAAATACTATAAAAGCGGCGAATTGCGGCTGGTGAGTTAGTTAGTTTTGAATTGGCTGTCAAGAAGTAAAGTCTGTTTAAGGTGCAAATAAAAAGTGTTTTAAAAGCGAATTCGGTGTATTAAAGTACAGTGGAATTAATAAAGAGACCGATTGTAAAACACCTAAAATAAAAATAGTGTTTTATTTCATTTTAAAGCAAAAAAAACGAACTCAAACGTTTTAAAAAGGTTAAAATATAACAGTATGCTCGCGAACCTCCACCTGTATAGTTGGGGATAGGGACGTCAAAGTTATAAGCTTAGATGCTTGTAAATAGTTCTTCGTTTAAATTAGTATCGAACGATCTCGTATTTTTTTGTATATTTCAACTTCATTACCACATATGCTGTCAATTACTTTTTTAATAAAGAAAGGGGAAACATTTGCAAGTGTTTCGTTTGTTATACTCTTAGAATTTGATTGAACATTTACATTATTATTACTTGCTGTGCTCATTACAAGGTATTAAGGCCAACAGCAGTAATTGTTAATTTTTTTGTCGTATCTGTGGTAAACAAAGGCTGATTAGATGGGATCAACCTGTCCGTGGGATCACTAGAACTTTTTTCCCCCATCAGATCAAAATTTAAACTTTTTGTCTGTTCTATATTTTAGTGTTTTATAACTGTTCTTTTATAATTTAAATAATACGAGTTGACTTGTTAGCTAGTAAATAAGTTTTTTATATTGTGTTGATGCTTTTCCACTCAAAAGAGGTAATCGACAGTACGCATAATCAAAGATCTCGTCTAATCGTGTCAACTGACAGATTGATACTGATATTAATTTTATATTATTTATTATTATTATATATGTATGTAATATAATTATATTATTTATTTATTATTATTTATTTATAATATAATTAATATAATAAATGATATTATTTTGAATTTAATTTAATAATTAACTAGAGTAACCCCTCCTGCGTTGCTGGAGCCTGCCTTTACTTGTTTTTTGCCTGATGTGGATAGATAACTAAATTTTAACTGTTAACGTTCTCCATACATGCAAAATTCCATATTTTCCTAAACTCTCTAGGGCCATTTGAAAGACTGGGTTTACGTGAAAAAACCGCAAACAACTGACACTCTGAAAGATGAAATTCGGCGCTGCATTGACGAGATGAGCGAACCTTTATTGCAAAATGTGGTTCAAAATTTAGTGAAAAGAGCGGACGTCTCCCGACGTGCTAGAGGTGGACATTTCCCGACATCATATTCCATTATTAATTCCCATAACCTCAAATTTACCCATCCTTTACTTGTTAAGGCGTGTACTACTTGATTCCTAAGGCTTTATAGTATTGTTACGTTTTTACCTTTTTAAAAACGTGTTGTTATGAGTTCGTAGATTGTAATTAAAATGAAATAAATTTTGTGTTTGGTTTTTTATTAAAATCCTTTATTCAACACAGTTATGTGCACCACTGCTTGTAATCTGTTTACAGACATTAACAATTTTTATTCTTAATTACCCTGTCTGTTTACAATTTTGTAAACAACAACAATTTCTCGACAGATCTTTCTTCCTAAAGATCTTCCAACCCGATCGTAGTTATAACTTAGGTTCGATCACAACCTTTTCAACCAGAGGTTATCCACACTCAACTGTCTTTACTGAGTTAGCTCCAACTAAACTGGTTTTTACTTCACTACTAGCTTCACGATTTTACTCCTTATAAACTCTCTTCACACCAATAACACTTTCACTGAGTTAACTTCACTTAAAAACTGCACTCGCTGAGTTTACGACACATAAACTGATTGCTGTTTGCATCGATGTGCTTTTTACATGGCTGAATAAACAACACATCGAAAACTCTCGAACCTCTCGATATTTCAGGTAGATTCCATTTCTTTCTTTTAATTTCTTTTTAGTTCTTTTGTAGCCATGCGTATGTAAACATCTACCTCTTTCAGCTCTTAGTATTTGTTGTTGCTTGTTGATTGTCTGTTACTTGTTTTCTCTGCTGCTTAATTATTGTTGTTGCCATGTTATTTTTATTTACTTTGTCTCTGCTAATGGTTCTTGTTGTAGATTTGGTTATTTGTAAACAGCACGTATAGTTGTTCATGCAGCTTTTGTTTATTTATTTTAGTGGTGTAATAAACGCAGAGTCTCCCAATCTTATTTTCGTACTTTGTCTCTGCTAATGGTTCTTGTTGTAGATTTGGTTATTTGTAAACAGCACGTATAGTTGTTCTTGCAGCTTTTGTTTATTTATTTTAGCGGTGTAATAAACGCAGAGTCTCCCAATCGTATTTTTGTAACAGTATTATCTAATTTAGGAAATACTTGTAATCAAATTTTCGAATAAAATGAGTGTGATTCTATAAAATTTATTTAGTAAAATCGCTACAATAGAATGACTTTTGTTGTCAAATTTTAAAAATGACTTTGACAGCTCAAAACCGTAAACAAACAATGAACAAAAAATATACAGGGCTGCAAGCTAAACTTGTTGATAAAAATCAAACTAATAAGAAATAGTTAAGTAATATAATATATGTATATAATAAGCTTTCCTTAACTATTTCTTATTAGTTTGATTTTTATCAAGTTTAGCTTGTATACATATTAACCGATTAAGAATAGAAACAAATTTAAAATTCAGTATTTGTAAGTAGAAATAAACTAAAAGGACTTCAATTTGTTAAAAAAGGGTTACACAAGCGAAACTGGAGCGGCTACATAAATGTCTAAAAATATTACTTATTGTTATAAAATTAATATTTTGTGTGCAGACCCTTGTTTTTTATAACCATTTGGAGTCTCTTGGGAATAGATTCGACCAATTTTTGGCAGGAATCAGCTGGTATTTTTTCCCATTCTTCTAAGAAAACTATACTTACATAGCTCAGATTTACTTGAAACCGACTGATGCTGAACTTTTCTATTGAGATAATCCCAAAAATTTTCTATAGGATTTATGACGGGGTTCTGGGGTGGTGTTTCCATGACGTGTGGCACATATAGCAACCAAGATCTTATTTTGTGGGCCTTGTGTCTGAGTGTTATTCAGAGTAAGCTTATCCATATTTTTTGGCAAGTTTTCTTATAAAATGTTTAAATAAACATTTGGATCCACGATAGTGTCAATAAAATGCAAAGAACCTGGACCAGAGGTAGAAAATGAGCCCCAGACAAGCACTGTACCATCCACATGCTTTTCTGTCGGTTTTAAGTTATTCGAAAGTAGTTCCTGATATTTCCACTCCATACTATTGGTTTACCATCAGACCCAAATACGTTAAATTTGCTTTCGTCGGTGAACATAATTTAAGTCTTTTGGTTTGATAGCACTTACTAATAAGAGGTTTATGTCTAGCTCTTTTACCATTAAGCCCAACTCTGTAAAGCAAGTTTCTTGTTGTTGATGGGTTTGCTTTCTTATCAAGGTCACTTTCAGCAAGTTTTGGTGTACTTAGGAAGGGATTTGCTTTTATTATTCTGACAAAAAAAACCTTTCCTTTGCTTCAGAAAATATTTTGTTGTGGGCATGTTTTGGTCTATATTGTTTTATTGACTTTGAAACGTTTGTGTCGTGCACAGTTGAGTGACTTCTGCCAACAATTTGAAATTTCTTTCACTTTTTCCTTTTCTTGCATGCTCAATAATAAGCTTTCTTACTTCGATACTAGTTTGTCTCCGTTGTCTAGCTATTTTCTTGATTTTATAATATATATACTCGTATATATATTATAATATATATATATATATATATATATATATATATATATATATATGTATATATATATATATATATATATATATATATATATATATATATATATTTATAGTAAAATTTTCGAAAACTGAACTAAAGGGTTTTCCCTTAAATATGTAAATTATATCAGCATTGAAATTACAGTTGTTGCAGTTATTAACCCATAAAACTTACTGTCCGAGTTTGGCTTGCGCAAGTCATTTTGACTTTCAAAGCGTTTTCAACTTCAATATTAAGTACAATTATTAAATTTCTGAGTTGTTTTTTCCTTTTGTACGTCGAAGATATACACAAATAAGAAAATAACTACATTTTTTGAAAAATAATTGAAATGTATGACTTTTTAGCGATCGAATAAAATATTTTGGTATAGTGTTCGAGTTTGGGTTGGAGCCACTGTACATATGTAGACTCGCAAGTACCTTCTTAAGTGTACCCTGCAAGCCAAAAATATACATACACGATAATGTACTATGTGCTATACTAGCAGCGTTGTAAACTTTTAAATTGATAAAAGCACTAAAATCGAGAAAAAATGCGTAATTAAAAAAAATCACTAAATTTAAATTGTATTTGGTTTTATTTATATTTAGTTTTTTAATATTTAGGTGAATAAAAACACCATTTTAAGAATCCATTTGATAAATTCAAACTTTTTTTACATTTTCTGTTCTTTTGTTTAATTGTGTGTATTTGATACAAAAATGGGAGGTGCTACGTAACGAAAAAGCAAAACAATAATATTGCTTTTATACATTTTGAAAATGCTTTTGACACCAAGAAGTCCTAGAAACAGCAATGACATGTACAACAATGTAGACTCCCTATTGTGCTGCTGTTAGACAAAGCTGTGTCAACATACCACTTAGCGTTTTCTTCGAATGTGTCTTACAAAGACGCTAAGGCTCAAAAAAGATTAAAACTTAAAACAAGTCTGGAAAAGCTCGTAACTCCAAAGACACGTCTTCTGAATATACAGGGCAAGCTGAATTCTGTACCAGTGGAGGCATATAGGATGATTCTGCAAATCGATGCTGCAAGCCTTTAGATTAGAAACCAAAATTTGGAAAATATTTTGTCTGCTTACTATTGAGTAAGCAATAGTAAGTAAGCGTTCAAAAAAAGCTAAAAAAATTTGTTTTCGGTTAAAAAATAAGCAAAAATTTTAAATTGGATTTTAACATATATATATTTTTTTGAGTTGGATATTAGATAAGGTTAATATATAGCACTATATAAATTGTTTTCTTTAAATCTAAAGCAGGTTTATGTGGTAAACTAGATATCACTTTTTAACCTATTTGATCAGCATAAACGTCAAACTGTTAATTGAACAAATTTCAATAAGAATTCAAATGAAGTACATAAATGTAGATAATTTCCAAATTCATACATTTTTTAAATCCATATACATATATTATAAATTTGTTTGTTTGTTTGGCAATCACTCGTAAATGACTGAACCGATTTTGCTGAAATTTTCAAAACAGAAGAATATCCAGCTAACAAAATAGGCTGTGCTGGTTTTCAAAATTGAACGTGGGAGAAACGGGCCAAATAAGTCACATGAATTGTCACTTACTATTAAAAATGTATTAAATTGGCAAACCTAAAAGTATGCAAATAAAGCTAAGAAATATTCTTTATTCAGTTCATTTATGAGCCAATAACGTGTAAAGGACTGAACCGATTTTGTTGAAATTAAAAGCATAAATACATAGATCAAACTTACACAAATGCAGTCGGGGATTTATTTTTTATTAGACATCGGAGACGACTAAACTAGTAACTTTTCGTCCGAAATGACACGTATTTCGTCTTTTAAAACAATTTTTTATTGCCTACAGTCATCATCTACTTCTTTGCATTTTCCTTATAAAAAAAGATAGGTGGCCCAAAAACTGATAGGATCGGGATAAAGGGGAATGTTAACCTAGTTTATAATATATGTATATAAATTCTCGGACAAGACCGGATGAGTAAAGGTAGTTTTAAATAAAATTTTGGTTTTATTTAGTCAATTTTATTATTAGCCATTGGCTAATATTTTATAATATATTTAGAAAAGTTGAGCATAACCTGAAAAAAGGTAGAATCCGGTCTCAAGGGTGCATGAATTGAAAGTTCCCATCTAATTTTCGGCAAATCAAAAATGTCCGTTGGCATTGAAATAATCTAACCTTAATTAAGATTTCTTTCGTTTAATATCCTCATTCCCTTTCCCTTTTCATTCCCCGTACTTATTCAATTAAAAAATATACATTTTTACACTAGCGACGATTTAAAAAACTTCATTGACCAGAAATGTAAATTAAATTGTCATCTTTTAAACAAGTGCTCCATTTGCAGAATCGATTTATTTTTGCCTGATTTATGGGAAAATTGTATATGAGTAATAAACACAACACAGGCGATTAAGTTCACAATAGCAAAGAAACAAAACCAATAAAAAGTAAATTTCATAACAAAGGTAGTACAGTAGAATCTCACAAATTCGAACTGTCCAGAGATTAGAACCAGCCATTTCAATGTATTAGATGCTCTGAAATTAGAACAGGGGGTGCTAATTTCTGGAAGTTTTATTATTATTATTATTTTTTATTTTAACTACAAATTATATTTTGTCGCTCATTAATATAAAAATAAAACGAGGAATCACCAAGTTATTCGTGGTGTGTACAATTTCGTTATATGCGTGTGAAATTTGATTTGGCTACCCAACCATCATTAATAATCACGTTCACTCCAAAGTACTTTGGAGTACATGAGAGTTGTATTCCATTGTAGGTCGGATATAGATCTTGTATATATTAACTAGATCATAAGGGATGAAGTGCTTCTTACACCGTTCGAATATATGATCGTTCCAACGAACGTCGCAGTGAATTCTTATATCCAGAGCTTCAAGAGCATCTGATTATTTATTATCTAAATTACCTATAGACACAGATGACACCACACCACCACGTCTGTGTGTCAAAAAACAACATTGGGTCTTGTGAGCATTAAAATCGATCCTATTCGCACGACCACAATCAGAAAAATTGGTTCAGTTGACTGTGAAGTTTAAAAAAATGCCAAATAAACGTAAAAAAATACCTTATCTTTCGATACCAAGGTTAAAGTATCAAAAAGACTTAATGAAGGCGTGAGTGCAAAATCTTCCATCAGATACATAAAGCCAAAAACAATAAATAATAGATGCAGTTACCAGTACCTTTCAGGAAGCAAAAAAATCTTTGCGTTAGGCAGAATATGAAGAAATTGAAAGGTGAAAACGCATTTACTGCAAGTGATGGATGATGGTGAAATACTTTCGAGTGATGTCGGTGAGGTCACTCAATTCCTACACAGATTTCGTGCAAAAGTCGCAGAAATGGGGTTATTGGAAACGCAAATATATAATGCTGATAAAAGCGGTCTATTTTTCCGCTGTCTGCCAGATAGAACATTTGTCGCTTCTTGTGAAAAAAGGGTAAAAGGATTTAAAATTCAAAAAGAACGCGTTTCGATTTTACTAGACACAAATTCTCACATAAATTAAAACCATTGGTTATTGGAAAACCTAAAAAGCCAAAAAGTTTCAGAGGATTTGATAAACCACTTCATTACGACTTTTCGAAAAATACGTGGATGACTTCCCGGATATTTAATGATTGGTTTCACAAGATATTTATCAAAGAAATATGTTTAACTAATGCATATTTTAAGTTCCATATTTTCAATTTTTTTTGTTCTACAAGTCATTCGTTTTTCTGAAGACAATAATTTGGCCCCAAAAGCTCTTCTGCTTGTAGATAACAGCAACAGTTCAGCCAATGGATCAAAATTCTATTAAAATGACAAAATTCATTTAAAGAAGTAAGTTGCTATCTCAATTAATTGGTGATGGTGGTGATATTAATAAGCTTTTGAAACGACATTCAATCAGAGATGCAATATTATTTTTGAAACAATCATAGGATGAGGTACAACCGACAGTGTTAAAAAATTCTTGGTCCAAATTATGAAATTGGGATTCATGCGATTACGACATCGATGAAGATTTACCACTAACACAACTGAATCAACGAAATCGGGATTACAATGAAGTTCTTAAACTAAATCTTCATCTTTTGAATAAAATTATGCCAAACAACTCCGTAAATCTAAATGAAATGGAGAATTGGAATGACAACATAACGCCAGCTATTCATTATTCACAAGTCCTTGAAAGCATCAATAATGTTATAAAATGTTACAAAACCAGGGATATTTTTGCCAGTAAACACATGTCTAACCTTTTGGATGTCCGTAACGATGTAGTTGTAATCAGTTTAAACAAATCAAAAAAAAAAGAAACAAGTATTACTGATTTATAAAATTAATAAAATACCTAATAAGTAAAGAACTTTTTAAAAGTTTTTCTATGAATTTAATATGTTCAATAAATTAAATGTTAATCAATTAAAACTGTTTTGTGTTAGAATAACGCTTACATAACTAGTTTTATTAGAATTTTATCATTTTCTGTACAAAAAAAAAAAATGTCCAGAAATTTGAACTAGAAACAAATCTATAATCAAATTAAAAAAAAAGTGTTGCACTGCTTCTATTCCTTGTCACTAAACGTCGTTTAAAATTAAGAAATATCAAGGATTTCATTAGGCAACAATTTCAGAGATAAACACAAAACCCTTTCATTGTATTAAATTTAAAAAAAAAAAATAAATAAATAAAAAAAAAAAAAAATAAAAAAAAAATAAAATAAATTTTATTAAAAAAAAAAAATAAATTTTCTAATTAATAAATATAAGCATGTGAGCAATGCAGAAACAATTGTTTCTGTGGTGCTACAATTTTAGTGTTTTTTGATGTCAGACTTTACAATGTTTGTAATATTTTTTCTCTATTATCCTATTTTGTAATATGTCAGAAAAGGCTAAGAAAAGCTAAATGAATTTTTGAAAAAAGCTAAATGAAAAATTTCGAAGCTAAATCGAACATAAAAAAGCTAAACTTAGCTTAAAAAAGCTAATATGGTCACACTGTTTGGCACTTTAAAGCAGGCATGTGCGAAAGTAAAAAATATTAGTGAGAACATGAAAATTACTCTTTCAGAGAAATAAAGTTGATGTTTTAAAAAAAAAATAAAAAAAATCAACAAGCATCCGCCGCACATGTGCTATACACCGTGTTGAGGACTAAAGCAAGAGCGTAAGAATACGTGTGAATTGAAAGTTAACAAACTTTTTGACGCCAACGCGTCAAACTGTTTTTATGTAGCCCGTTCCATGCAGATGCACTAGTTTGAAGCTCACACATTTATTTTTCTAGGTATAGCTTTAATGTAAAGGGTCCGCCAAATATATATATATATATATATATATATATATATATATATATATATATATATATATATATATATATATATATAAAAAAAAACTACTGAACATTTTTTCAAATTTCTTTTTTTATTTGAAAGTACAGTCCTTCCGGTTAATAATGTAAAATAATTTCATTCAAATGGCCGCCTCGGCTGGCCATGCAGTAGCCTACACGATCGGTCCAATTTTTAAATACATTATCGATTGTGTGCAGCAGTATTTCACCAATGGTTTCACGAATATTGTCCTTTAAAGCGTCAATTGTCTCTGGCTTGTTGGCGTAACACTTATCCTTGACGGCACCCCACAAATAATAGTCCAACGTCAAATCGCAGCTCCGTGGTGGCCAAACGACATCAGCTCTGTGGCTGATAATGCGATCTTCAAAAACAGGGTGCAAAACATCGAGTGTAGCTTCGGCTGTGTGGCACGTAGCGTCGTCCTGTTGAAACCAAATGTTGTGCTAATACCCTTCTCTTCAATTTTTGTGAACAAAAATTCGTTTAACATAGCCCGCTAACGATTGCCATCGACTGTAACGGCCACTCGTTGCACATTTTCGAAGAAAAAAGGCCCAATTATGCCTCTGGACCAAAATCCGCACCAAACAGTGACTCGTCTTGGGTGTATCGGCTTTTCAATGTATGCGGGCGGGTTTTCTGTGCCCCAAATGCGACAATTTTGCTTGTTTACATACGCGCCAAGATCAAAATGAGCTTCACCTGAAAATATGATTTTTTTTGGCAAAATCAGCATCTTCTGTAAGTCGATCGCATGCCCACTTAGCGAAATAAAAAACGCATTGGATGGTCAGTTGTCTTCAACTCCTGAACCAATTGAACTTTGTAACTTTGGCGTAATACCAAGGTCTTTATGCAAAATTCGCTTCACACACACTTTCTGCCACACCTGCAATATTCTCCGGTGTACGCACTGTTTTTGGCTTTTCACGCTTTGGTTTATCGATGAGGATGTCAGTTTCTTTCACTTTTTCACACGAGATAACGAATATACAGAGCTGACGGTGCTTCTCTTCTTCCAAAATCCGTACGCAATTTTCGCACACATTCTGCAACATTACCATGGTTTTCAAAGTAGTGTCGCAATATTCCCAGCGTCGCTCAAGCGTATACACAACCATATTCGTTCAGCGAAAGGATAAAACTAATTATCTGTCAAATCAGACATGAGCTAAGTGTTACCATTCACGAAATAAATACTAGTTGAAAAAAACGCTAGATGGCGGTAGTATAAACAGAGCTGCCAGATTAAATTTTCAGAAAATCGTCATTTTCCCGATAAATTAAAATATCGTCATTTCTGTTGCGAAAAATTGACGAAAATTCGTGATAATAAACACCCAATTTTTTAGTGTTATCAATTTGTATTTATAGTACGTATATAGTACATATTATAAATCACATATTTCTAATGCGTGCTTGAAGCTACGTACAAAAGAATACCTAATTTGCCAAATCGATTAACTCTACTTTTCGAAATTTATTAGATAGTAATGTGAAATATGTAGTTTCTAACACAATTTGGTGCTTATTGTGTTAAAAAATTCACATATTACTCTTGGATAATTCCCTAAGTTTTTATTGAAGTTATTTGGCAACCATAAATAAAGCTTCAATACTCTGTAAGCATTTTTCTTTCTACATTACTAATTACTTCGTCAGTTTCAGCTACTACTACAACTACTTTATTATGTTTCAGGTCATACTCTTTATTAACATTGAGCTCAAGTAAAAATCAGAAGAAGTAAGCTTGATGTCCCATCTTCAAAGAGTTATCACTACCTTTGGAGCTGCCAATTGTCCAATATCAAAAATCACAATTTTGGAGGCAAAAAATGTCAATCGTCATTTTGCCAAAATTTTTGTTAATAATCGTCAAAATGACGATAAATCGTGAAATCTGGCAGCTATGAGTATAAATATATACACTGCCAAGCGAGTACTCATTAACCAATATACGCAGTATTTATGACTAAAATAACATACATTATTACAGGGCTATTTAAAAAAGTAGTGGTTAAAACTAAATTTTTTGTGTCAACAGTGATTTTGTGAAATTAATTAAAATGCATCACTTTGAATAATTGATTTCATTAAAAAGCGTAAAAGATAAACAATTATTTTTTTAAAAGAGTTTTAACCTTCGGAATACTGAAAATTTTAAAACAAATTTATTTTCATACGCGCAAGGGTTTTACCAAAAGTTATTTTCACTAAAAATATCGGTCAAATAAAGATCATATTTCGCTTAATCCTATTTATACATGCACATATTAAATATACATACATGTTTTTTAGCAGTGTATACGAAATGCATTTCGAATGCGACCTTGCTGAACGACTACTCATTAATCACAATTACTCAGTATATATGTTAATAATGAACGCGCAGACCAATTAGCTTGAAATACAAAGTGGTGAGAATTTTAATTTTGATCTGTTTTAACTGTGAGTTCAAAATTATACACGAAACAAAATATCGAAATAAAATGTTATTTTTATACAAAGCTTAAATATTTTTTGTTACAATTAGATTGAACACACTATTCAAAATAATTAGAAAATGGCCCGAACCAGCTCCAGCTTGGATTTAACAGAGTTTTTTAACAACGATGATAGCGAAGGTCTTCGTTTAGCCGAATTTCTACATCAACGTCGGGGTGGTGTTCAGAGGCAAAACTTTCTATTTATAAACAGTGAGCCACAGCGTATGAGCCTCAATGTCCAGCTCGAAAAAATACCACCTATAGAGGAACAACATCCAGCTGCTAATAATGAAGAAGGCATTAGCAATAATAACAGAGAAACAGTAACAAATAAAAAAGCGGAGGAAAAACGGAATGCAAAAACAATACAAAATGCAAAACAAAGTGAAGATAAAATTATAGTGGGAGAACATCATGAATTAGATGCAGTACCTAATGGTGTATGTGGTCCTGTGGAGGAGCACCCGTCGTCTAGTAATAAAAGTGAAAAAATTCTCATCAATGGGAGCTGTAATAAAGCGGTGTCGCCCGAACAAAGTGAAAATATAAAAGCATCTTCCGTACCTATGATGAGGCCGTTAAGACCCTATAGTCCCTTTAAAGCTATAAGTCCTGTTAGGTCAATTATAAGAAAAAGTGGACGTGTTGTCTCTTCCAGTGATAGATTAAGACGTATCACTTTAAACCGACTGTCTAATATCGGTGTTAGTAGACGGACACTTTTAGATGAATTTGAAGAAACCGTTTCGGGTACTAATTTTGATCCTCCATTATCCAGCACGCCATTCTCTGAGCCACCACTAAATAAACTAAGGTCATTGCCAATACCCAGTCCTAGTCCTGATACAGAAAATGTGATGCCAAATACTACGGAAAATCATAACGCTGATATAAACGATCCATGTTCTCATACTGATACATTAATAAGATCTTTACAACGTAAGGAAGAGGAACTAAAGAATTACATGAATAAAATTATGGAGATAAATGTGAGTGAAATACAGAGTCAAAGTCAGATAGATAAGGCGAACTATACTGAAAAAGAAAAAGAATCGGCGAATTCTTTGAACGCTACTAAATCACCACTGAAACGTACATATACAGTACAAAAGGATTTAACAGGCCATGTTATTTTAACACCCGAGAAAATATCTAAAATTGGAAACCTTGAATCCTCAAGACAATTGAGATTACGAACAACTTCTGCGCAGAATAAAATATTGTTGAAATCTGAAGAACAAAGAAACAACACAATAGTGCAGACAACAAGTCCTGTTAAGAATTGCTCAGGTGGAACAAATATTATGTTATCCACTAGTCAAAGGAGAGATTGCCCAAGCGGTAAAAAGCCAGATCAAGAAATAATAAATTCTCCTCCTCCGAATAATGTATCAATAGTATTTCCTACACAAGATGCGATCGATATGCCAGCAGAGAAAAATAATACTATTGAGATACACTCAAACAACAAGGAAATGTCAATGATCGTTATACCAGTTACTCAGAATTTTAATGGGACTTACAAAGATGAAAATCTTGTTAAAAAGAAAACTACAGCCAAAACTGAAACAAATAAAGATCGAGTAATTTGTGAATTGAATGATTTTAATGATGACAACCTTAAACTGACCGACATTATAACTGATGACGAAGAAGAGACGCCCAAAGCTGCTATGACGCAACGTAGCATTGAAAACAGCCAAGCTCCATTAAATTTGGCACCGAGTGCTACCAGTATACGGACAAGACGTCTACGTAAACGATCAATACCCAGGAGAAGACTACAAATGGAAAATTCCCAGTTTGTAAATGCTGCAGTTGAAACCGAACAACCACCACCAGCTCATAGCAATAATAATTCAATAAATCGGAAGCGTATTAATCGCAGAAGACAAATACCTCTGAATAAGGCGCCAGGAATACCGTTAAATGGTGAACAATTTGCTAAGGAATTAGCGAGAATGAGCAACTATGAGATACTTGATTTGCGTAAAAGAAATTCTTTGGGAAAGGTTTTTCCAATATCCGGTCGCAAATTTACACGAGGTTTAGAAAATGCTGTTAAAAAACAAAAAGAGTTAGATGATCAAATTGAAATGGAGCTACTGCGCCGGAATTTTCAAGAAGATTCCAATAGACAGCGTTCTGATGCAAACGTCGAAAATGCTACAGAAGGAGAAGAATTACAAAATTCAGTCGATGAGGATTATCTTTTGGCACCTGATAAATTTCGTGATTCTTTAGTTAGGCAGCAAAAAGAAGGTTTTAGGGAATCTTCATTTGTAGATGAAAAATCAACAGATCGAATTTCATTTAGCAATAAAAGAAAATCCTTAAACGAGAAAAAGATAAAGAAAGGAAAGGGAAAGGAAATTCCAGAATTATTAAAGCATTATTTAGAAGTATCGGAACTGATAACAAAAAAGAAAAAACGAGCACATTCAAAAAACCAAACCAAACGTTCGCTTTATAGCGAGGAAATTGCAATATCATCAGATAAGAATAGTTCGGCAGAAAATTCTTTTGAGGAAATTAAAACCAATAGCATGAGAACTAAGAAAGACAGTATACAGTGCGTTCCATCCCCTCCAAAATCAAACAAAAATGAAATCACAATTATAAAAATTGTATCACCACCGCCTCCAATAACGCCTTTAGCAGTTTCCCTTCCTAGAGAACAGGGAGTACAGCAAGTATCGCCCATCAGTGAAAGAGAAAATGAACCTTTACCACCTCCACCACCAGAATTTGATAACGATTTGGGAGATAGATCAAATAATTTCAGTAGCTGCTCTACATCTATTAATACCAAACAATCGGTTCAATTAACAGATTCTAACAAAAAGAATGATGATGAAATATTTAAAAAACCAATGCAGCCTCCACCAAAAAGAAGAGGACGTAAACCCAACACTATGAAATTTCCTTTGAATGAATTGCTGCAAACAACAACAATAGGAGACAAGCAACAGTTAGACAAGAGTGCTGACGAAGCAGACAATACACTTCGTAGATCGAAGCGTGGTCAAGTGCCTTTAGAAAATCCTTGCCCTTTAATCAAAATGATTATGGAGAAAAATCTAGAAAAACAACGTGTAGAGCAAAATCAAAAGGACAAAAGAAAACATTTACAAAAAGCTAAAGCGGAATCTGATGAGATTATTAAGTCTAAGTCGTCTGTTAAACCCAAAAGGACAAGAAATAAAAAGTCCGCATTACCTGCTATACCGGAAAATGAACAATTAGTAGTGCCATTATATCAAAATGAAAAAACCGCTAAGAAAAAATCAACAAACGAAAACAAGGCCAAAGTAAGGCGAAAGCACGACAATAAGAAATTATCGAATATATCGGCTAATGAGGCTTTTGAACGCAGTCACTTAACATTGACTAATCCACCACCTCTTGATCATCTAAACAGCGTTTTCGAACAATTGCGCAATTCAAGTTCTTCAGTAAATTTATCGTCACAATCTTCATCTCAACCTACAACCAATCAATCCAATCAGACGATTCCCTCCAAAATTAAACCTTTAAGGGTACGTATTGCCCGCCTAAAATCTTTTACTCAAAAAAATACTGCAACTGCAGAAGTTTCTGAAACAAACAACACCCGCAGTAAACGTGAGTCTCGTCGAAAATCGCCGTCTCCAGCTTATAGCACTCAATCCCAAGGTACTTTTACATGATTTTTGTGAATAGTGATTATATTGTAAATGCATTTTTTCAACGTTAATTTCAGGGTCTTCGATGACAGCAAATAATGATTCAAATCATGAATTGATCTTGTGGCTTAAAAATATTTCAGAATGTAACAGTATGACCGAACGTAATGACACAATCTTTAAAGAAATGCGCATATCTGCAGCGGCAAATCTCTCCTTTACGGAATTACAAGGTGTCGAATATGCCTTTTATGATACAGATCAAAAAGCTAGTTTGGGTTACTTACGTTTTAAGCCAAGACAGATAAAGCCGAAGAAAAGAGCAAAGCTCTTCCATTTACATTTTATAACACTTGTGGGTAAATTTCGCATAAAAGCCAACAATGAGGAGTCCATATTGAATGTTGGCGATATGGTGGCCATAGATAAGTTTGTATATTATTATATAGAAAATTTAACTGACAATATTGGTATTCTTATGGTTATTAAAAAATAATGACTTTATTATTATACATACATGCGTGAATTAATTTTTAAAAAGAACTATAAAATTTAAAATACTATGGTTCTAAATTTATTTCATATCTATTTTTTGAAAATACTACTTTGAATTTGCATATGTATTTTTTTATAAATATTTATATATATATATATTTTTTTTTGTATATAATTTCGCTTATTAAAAAAATGAAATACTATTTTTTGTTTTTGTTATTGCCCCTTATTTTAGCTTGTAGTGAATTTTTTTATGTAAACAAAATTTAGAATATAGGAAAAAGGATACGGTATATCCATATCTATCTATAAGGCATCAAAGAAAATATCATTATTCATTATTTCATTGTAAACTTTGAATTCTCGAGAATTTGTCATTATATTTTATTGCTTGTATGTATTTCCTTTAGAAGGTATTTTTCTAAAGTAACAATGGAAACCAATTTCATACTTTGTAATTTTACACAATTTAAAATTATTTTTGTGTTCCTTTTAGTGTACATTTATTGTCGTGTGTTTTGATTTTTTCAGTTGAAACAATAAAGATACAAAATTAAAAAAGGAAACAATAATTTGGTTTATTTGTGATTGTATTTAATAAAAATAAATATTTTATAATACATTTTGGACTAAAAAAAAACAAAAGTCGAAAGATTCTGTCACAACTTTAACAACGTAGCTATCATCGAATGAAACTACACGAAATCGAAATTCAGATTACCAAATTTGCCAAACGAAGAAAATATTGATTCGAATCGAAACGCAGAATAGGGTCGATTACAATTTTTTGTGTCCTTTTCAATCCTATAAGGTTTATATAGCCATTACAAATTGTCTCCATTTAAATCTATGCAAAAAATAATAATTTGATTTGGTAACAGCTTATGTTTAGTTTGGCAGCTTTTAGTCAATTTGCTTTTCGCGACTTCGTTGGGGGTCGCAACCATAGTTATTATAAAGTTTACTATATTATTACATCAACATATATGGCCCTCTTGGGATCAGTTAAAAAGTAAATAGATAAAATAAATCAAAATAACTTTTCAGTGAAATAGAATCGAAAGATTTTTCCTTTTATTGTTTTTATTTACTAAGCTTATAATGAACATTTACATAAAAATAAAATAAAACACAATATAGGCAAAGATTTCTTACTTTCTATATTTGTCAATATTTGTCAAAAGCTCGTCAGCTTCTTCACTAGTCTTTACGCGCAACAGCATTGAGGTCGGTTTTTCAACATCTGGTGTTGGAAGACAAACCATCATGACATTATTTTTGCCCATACGTTGAGCGGGTATCGCAGAGCTTAATATTAAATTAACTAAAATGTTGCCCAAATTCGTGTCAGCACGTACTAAAAGTTGAGTTTTTCCTGATGATTCTATGGGCTTTAAATACAAAGTGCCTACACCTTTATCAACAAAATTGCCATCTTTTTTCACAAAAACTTTGCATTTTTTCGAATAGACAGCATCCTCTTCGACGACCTGCTTAAACTCATTTTTCGGTGGTTCCTCATCCTCATCTTCATTTTCACCGGTTGCTCCCGATGTGTTGGAACCAGTTGCTGCCGGTGGTTGGATATTACCGAATGAAAATGGTGTGGCACCGGGAGTAAAGGAAAATGGTTTTGCTGTAGCAGATGCAAAGAATCCAGTCGATGGTGTTGTAGTTGAAATGGCTGTTGTAGTCGATGTAGTTTCAGAGTTGGTTGTCTTTAAGCCAAATGTAAAAGTTGAAGTTGTTGCAGTTGTACTACTAGTTTCTTCAGTCTTTTTTAAACCAAAACTAAAGCCATTTGTTTTGGGTGCCATTTCAGTTGTTGATGTAGGCACCGTACTTGCGGCTGTAGTCGAAGAAAATTTAAAAGTCCCTATATTCATTGAAGCTGAAGACTGTACCGGTTTTTCCACTGCTGTTGATTCTATTGTAGTATCACCTTTTGTTTCATCTTTTTTCTTATCATCTTCAAATTCCTTTAAGTACTTTTCATAATCCTTAAAGATGGGCGTAAGAATACACACAGGATTTTTATCCACATGGGTTTTTATCCATTCACTAACAGCTTGATTAAGAGTGCTAAGCTTTTTAAAATAGTCCGAAGAAGTGCCAGATGAAAACGATGTAGTGTCTTTTAACGTTGTATTGACAGTCTTTGTTCCTCCAGTCGATGTAGTTAAAGAAGCGGTATTACCAAGCGAAAATGTTGATGATGGCTTTGAAGTCTCTATAGTTTTAGCAATTGTAGTAGCAACGTTATTGACTCCAAAAGAAAATGTTGGCGTAGAACTTGTTGTAGTTGTGCTACTACTAACAATACCACTGGTTGATGTTGTAGTTTTTGTACTAGCAACAGAACTGGTTGATGCTGGAGTTATGTTATTCAAAAACGAGAAGGGTGACGATGAAGCAGATGCAGTACTTGAAGACGTCTTTCCAAACCCTGAAAATCCACTAAAAACACTTTTGGTTGCCGAACCACCATCAGCTGCATCACTTCCTGAGCCAGGGGCCAATTTTCTTTTCGCCTTTTTTATTATGCGGTTTTTTAGTTCATCCTCGGATGCCGTTGCAAATGTACCGCGATCTTCTGGCTCTTCCTCACGATCCCAATTGTCATGATTTAAATCAGATGTTGCTTGCCTCTTACTGGTCATTTTTATTTTAAATTATTAACTATTGCAAAACAAACTTTTCTCGTAGATTAACAACTGGCTGCACACACTTGACAAATGTGCGGTTTTTTTAAATGCGAGTTATTAGTGATGTGAAATACTTTAAGTAATGGGGTACCGAGTACTTATTCTAACTACACTCAAAAAAGTGGTATGAGAGAGTATAGGTTTACTTTTATAATAGGATTTATATCTTCGATTATTTATTTGGATTTGACTATACGTCAAATGTATAACTATTTTTAATTTAGGTCGAACTCAATTGCTTTGTAATAAATGTTTTTAAATATTTCCTTTGAATTCAATATGATAGTTAATAGCTGATATAGTTTTTATTAAATTTAATGATTTAATTTTATTAAATTTTGTAGCGCACGTTGTATGACACGTCAGCAAGATTAATGCCAGCTAATTGAGGTAAAAAAAGTATCCAAACTTTAATTTGTTGTGGATTTAGTAGTGTTTCGACAAGTGCTCGTATATAATATTATCCTCACTCTAAATGCGACGATTCTGCTTATTTACATACTCATTCAATCAAAAATGGGCTTCATCGGAGAATAAAATTTTGAACTGAAATTAAGTTTAAAAATTTCCACAATTCGCAAGGGTTGCGCTGATGGAAGTCTATCCATAATGACATGTCAAACCAAACTGAACGAATAGCAATTATAGGTGTTAAATCGGTTTCAAATAAAGCTGTGTTGACACTCAAAGTTATGAAACCTCTAAAAAACATCCTATATTACTGTCTATTTGAGGAAAACACTTGCCATGTATCCGTTCACATTTCTACACAAAATCAAACATTTCGCTTGCTGTAAAAAATAAGAAACAGTTTGTCAGTATTTCTGTAGGAAGATTTGTTCAAGTGCATTCTCTATTTTGGCGCATGTGTTTCGCAGTGCATTAACAACACTTCATTTATATTGTAGCGATTTTCGAACAACACAAAACGTTTCTTATGTATAATTTCATCATTACGTTTCTAAAAGAACTATTGCGCCAACTAGCGGCCCGTTGAAGTACTTATATTGACATAACAATACTATACTTTTTTATTGCCTTTGTGCGCAACAGCAGTAATATGAGCAAAAAAATGTTTTATATGTTAAAACGTTTAAAGTGAGGAAAAAATATTAAATTAATGAAAAGAATGCACTAAAACATAAACTTTAAAACGGCAAAATAGTAAAAAAATGTTCTAATACAATGGTGAAGCGATGAATCAATGAATAATTGTAATAAAACGTCATAAATATATGGAAAGATATTGAAAATAAAAGAAAAGGAAGGCAAAAAGTAAATTACGATTGAAGGTTGTTTTGTTGAAGTAGTAGTAATAGCACGAAAAATACAATGCATAAAAACAACAACAAAACACTTATTTAATGATGAAATGAAATATAAAATCAAATAAAAGTGCTTCTAAAAAAGAATGATAAAATCATTTTCATATTCATTTTGTGTTTAAACAAAAATTAAAAAAGTTTCAAGTGGCTAAAAATGGGTGTTGCTACAACCGCTAAAATTACAACAACAATTGTAATATCAAAGACAGTAATAGGCAAAGATTTACAACAACAAATTGTGGTAGCAAAGTCATCACCCGTAAATATCAATAGTAGAAGAGCAAAATAAAAATTCATTCCTTGGTTTTTGTTTCTGTCTACTTAAATTGCGTTCTATCTGGTGGAAATAAAAAGGATTCAAAAATAAAAAATTAAAATACTCCATAGATGAATTAAGAAAAAGATGTGCAAATGTGTTTGTGGAAAATAAATAAAATTATATCATTTTTTATTTTTATTAAATCACCAATATACCCCAATACACTTCCAAACTGAATGTATATTTAACTTTTTGCGTTAATGTGTTGTTTACATATGTACATATGTGTAGCAATTGTCACTCACGTAAAGAAAGGAAGGAATCAACAAAAAACAAGAAATAGAATTAAAAAACAAACTAAACAAAACACAGGCAAACAATATGACAATGCAATAACTAAAGTTTGTAATAATAATGTTCGAAAGCGACAAAACAAACATAATATTGTTATTGCATCGTTAATTGTAGATTTTGGCAAAAAAAGTAAAAAGAAATCATCAAAACCATTATTGTTTCGTGGTAATTTTGTTGTTAACGCTTTAAAAAAAAGTTGTGTAATTACAAGAACCCTATAGAAAACTAAAAAAAAAATACATTCACCATCTTGCTGATTGCTGTTTTGTTTTTTACATTCTTCAGTTTCTTTTTCTATCGCAATTAATGCGTGCGATTGACGTTTAAATGTGAGTTGATTTAAAAGAACAATTTTGTTCAATAAAGCTACCCTGTGTGTTAACCAGCTGTTTTTCATTTTTTGAGTTAAAACAAAAACTCAAAAACACTGACAAAAACATTAAAGAAAGCTTTTTCACCAGGCTCTTGATCTATTAGCTTTTCCTTTTTCTCTTTTTTTCGGATAAGTTCAAATACTTTGAAAGTAGCTATAACTTCGGATCCTCAGCCGTGGCACTGTTTGCAGTGCCTCGTGTCCGTTTAGTAAAAAATGCCGCCTGCACTGATTGGTATTGCCGAGTTTGTCGAAGAGACACGAGATGATTATAATTCTCCAACAACATCAACATTTGCATCTCGTATGCCGGATTGTCGTCAAACAATAGCAATATTGGAAGAGGTATGTAATGTAGGCATAATCTATTTAATTCTGTATTCCTATGTCAGGGTAGCCAGACGTACTGTTTTCAGCAGTACGCCTATTTTTTTATATTCAATGTACTGCTTCTGCATAACATCTATAACTGTGCGCTAAAGTAATTTTTTTTGCTTTTTGTACTTTTTTGGTGTTGAACGTTTATAACAAAACAAAAAGTGTTTTTGGTCAAGAAAAAATTGTTTGAAACCTTCGGATAAAGTATTTACGATGTTGTTTTAAGGCCCATATCTATTTAGGCATTATATATTTATTTATTAATCGAAGATTGATAGAGCATTCTGCATTCAAATTTTACTTATACAGGTGTGTGATGGATATCAATTCGTTTTAAAATGAAATCGAAAGTTCAAGACGAACGAATTAACTGAATATGTGAAATAAATCGTATCGATTTTATTTTCCATTTTTGTTTCTTATATCAACGAATTTCATATTAAAATACCAATTTTTTATTTATGTAGCTATTTGTTTAAATTTCAAAATATCACACTCATTCGACAAATCTCTTTAGTAATCATTTAAAAAAATAGAAATTCATCACTTCTGATTTGTGGGTTCTATCAGTGATGATAATAGTTGCAATATATGGAGTTTGGAATCCCATTATGCAAATGTTATAACATTTTGTTGGCCACACAAAATTCTGGCAGACAATAAGAACGGGGTAGTCCACATGTACAAAGTGAAGACTCAACAGTATATTGTCCCTTTAAAAAGGATATGGTGAATATAGATAAGTGATCAAAGATGAACAAGCTCAAGTTAAATGAAAATAAAACCAAATTGCTCGAGATCAATATGAACAATATTATAACATTTGAGGTAAATAACGTGTTAATAGAGAAGGTTAATTCAATAAAGTACTTGGGTTTCATAATAGACAAAGATTTAAAATTTAAGGAGCATTTAGAGTACATTTGTAAAAAATATGGGAGAAAATAGGATTTTTCAGACGCAATCGAAGTAAAATATCAATCAGTACATCAATAAATATTTACAACACAATAATCAAGCCACTTTTTGGATATTATATTCATGCTGTCCTAATCTACAAGTAATAAGACTGCAGAATTTACAGAATAGGGCGATGCGTGCAATACTGAAAGTAAATAGATTAACATCAACAAGATGGATGTTGGAGTGTTTGAAATGGTTAAATGTGAAAGAAAGATTACAGATAAACACCATAAATTTTATACATAAAGTGAAAATAGGAAATGTACCAGACTATCTAGTAGAACAGCTGCGATATGTTGGGATGTTCAACCATAAAGATTAAGAAACGCCATGGACTTCAGGATTCCACAGGCAAACGCAAGTGCTAAATAGAGAACGTTATTTTTTAAAGGGCTGAATCTGTATAATATAATGCCATTTGATATTAAAAATGTAACAAATTATAATGTACTTACAAGGAAAATTGTAAATTTTATAAAAAACATTAACCAGAGTTCGCATACAATTTGTACTATATACTACTTACTATCAGTAAAAAAAATAAATTAATAAAACTTCCAAAAACTACCTTAAATGAATACAGACTGGACTTAGAATAATTGGCCCATATTTATAGTCAAAAATAAAGTATACTTTAAGTGAAAAAAGAAGTGTGAAGTGTGGCTTTTCTGTAAATTAACATTGCACTGTTAAGTTGGAGTTAAATTTTTTGAAAGAATACAATATTTTTAAGGAAAAATTAGTCAATTTATTGTTAAAAGTAAAAAATTTTTATGCAAATTTTTTAAAGTTTTCAAAAATTAAATAAATGGTTTCAGACAGAGGCGTAAAACAGCAAAATTGTACATTTAAATTTTGAAAGAGTGTCCTAGGAGTGCAAGGGTGGGACAATGGCGACTATTAGGATTTATTATTAAGGCATTAAGGATTCCTGTCCACTTTACCGCATGTCCATAACCGTTACCGATTTTTAGATGTAGCGCTTTAAAGTTAGCCAATATTGGGAAATTCGAATATGGCCATTTTTTTAATTTGAAAACGTTTCCTAGGAGTGCGAGGGTGGAGCAATGGCGACTATTAAAAATTATTAATAAGGCATTAAGGATTCCTGTCCACTTTATCGCATGTCCATAACCGATTTTTAGATACAGAGTCCTGAAAGTGACGCTATCTCAAAAATCATATCTACTTGATTACTTTTTATTTTCTAAATAGTTTTAGTCCGTTCAAGATTTGAACCCAGGATTTTTTAATTTTCAATGTGAAGTATAAAATATATTCATATCATTAATTTTGAGATGCTTTATATTCCGATTTCAATCCCCGCCAGAGATTATAATTTTAATATTTTTTTATTTTTTTATATCCTCCTTTCATCTTTTACCCAATTTTTCGAATAGGTAATGTGCCTATTACCAAATATGGTCATTTTCAAGGCGGTATATCTCGGTCCACAGGGACTTTTCGGTCATGGGTTGATGGAAAATCTTTCCACCCCAATAGGTCCGATTACCCCAGAAATTCATCTTTTACCCGATTTTTTTAAATTTATTTTATATTATTGTATGCTTTCATAAAAATACAATTTGTGCAATAACAATAAATGTTTTACATTTTCTTTAATAAATATTTTAAAATTTCTTCATCCACATTATTTCTTTAGATTTTAATGTTTTTCAATTATCTTTCAAATTAAAGTATAACACCTAAACAAATTTTGAAACGTAAATTCTTTTTTGTAATGTTAACTTACGAAGCTAACTTCATACTTTTTCATGTTAAATAACAGTGGCTGTTAAAATTACAAAAATGTTAAAAAAAGAATTTAACTTACGGAGCTAACTATACACCCTAAAAGGAACCCTGCTCGCCATTGTAGACTTAAAATCACCTGTTTAAAGTTTCCACTTTTAAATATTTAAAAAAAATGCTATATAAACATTAAGCAAATTGTAGTTGACTCCTATTTAAAGCTAGTTCAACCTAAAGTATACTTTATTTTCAAATAAGAATATGAAAAGATAGTAAAAGGTTTTAAGTTAAAGACACTCTAATAAGAGTCGACTTTAGTGTGTATTTAAATGTGGTTTTTGTCTTTTATTAAAATATTTTATCTATTTAATAAAAAAGAAAATAAAAAGAAGTTTTGGCAGTTATATGCATTTTTACTAAAGTAATTTCCAGCGACCAGTGGGCAATGACTCTAATTAAAATTTGTATTCGTATTTTAAGATTCAGTAACATTTGAAAGAAGTTTCTTGCAAAAAAATTACATCGTTTTTATTTCACCAATCATTGTCTTTTCGATTTCAAAACCTAAAAACAATTCGATTTCCGTTCTCTATCACTCTTGTTTTTGTTCAAATTTTCGTAGAACGAAATGGAAAATGAAATCGAATTCGATTAAAAAAAATCGTTTTCAAAACGAATCACATGGCCTTTTTACATCTGAACGAAATCTACTACTTACAAGATTTCAATCGAAATCTAGTAGATTTCAACTAGATTTCCCATACAAAAAAAAAAATCCATGAGATTTTGTCGAAATCTAGTAAATGTATTGGTGCAACTCTGTCTTTTGTACTAAAAATACTAAAAAATACAACTTTGTTAAAGAAAAAATGAAATTAAAAATAAAGAAATTAAATATTTTTTTAAATTACAAATTTCATCGAAGAAAAGATGTTTTTTCGGCATAACAATTTACGAATATTATTAATACTTCAGGTAGGTATCAAAGACAGTCAGTAAATGTAATTTATTTCTCTTCTATTTCATCTATGTGAAAACGAAATCTCGTTAAACGTCAAAAAAGTTTGATTTAAACGTATTAGATTTTGTACAAGTTTACAAATCTAATTGACGATATTTCGTTCAGGTGTAAATGCCATCACAACTTTTTTCGAATTTGACTAGATTTTTTTTCGTTTTCGTCTTCCATCATATACCTGATAGTAAAACAAAATGTCTAAAATTTTAACTAAAGGAGAGACAGGTATTTAAGGAAAAAATCTTAACCACCATCTTATAGAAATATTAGTTTTTTTTATAATTTATTTTAATGTATTCAATTAATGAAATTTATTGACATTTGACAAGGCGAATCAATTTAAAATAGTATAGTAAATTCGCCTTGGTACTGTTTTTTGGTTTAAAATAATTTTTTATGAAATGTTGACAAAATATTTGCCTCAATGTGACATTTTAACATTCTGGTTAAATATTCGATTGAATCTCTACTGAAGGACAATCTCATTTCAAAATTCCTTGTTGAGTTAATTATTATAGTATAGAGTGTCCAAAATTGAAATATGTTAATTTTAATAAAACAAAAGGAGTTTTTCAGATATGTATTAAAAATATTTTTTTTTAATTTTATTACAAATACAGCTGTGTGAAATATAATAGTAGCGCTGCTACATCAATTTGACTTTTCCTTATTGCATTTTCCTTATGCTAAGAAATAATGTATTATCTATACATATGATAGCCTTAAACCTGTATCATAATGATCCGAAATATATTGGTCCCTTTCTTTGCATTTTGAAAAGTTACAGTTATTTTTGTAAACTGAGTGAGTTTTTTTCTGTGCAAATTAATAGTAGCAAGCGTGTTTTAATACTTAAATAATAAAAAAAATCCATAATTTTGCAATAAATATAATTTATCGGCTGTCGATTTATTTAACTATTATATTCATTAAAAAAATGTATATAAAAAATAAATATAAGAAAAAATGTGTCTTGGAAAACATTGCTCTCCATTTGCCAGAGAATTAAAAAAAACAGGATTTGAAGCTTGATGTTCATACCTTCTTAACTATTCAAATTCTTATAAAAGACAATTTATTTGGTAGTAGTCCAAGGAATGTACCATTGCTGAATTCAAGACATGTACGCAACCGCCGTAAATTCGGAAGGCTTCACGTTGACTGGCCTCAGTCTAAATGAGGCAATATTCTGTGGACTGATGAATCCAGGCAATATTCTGTGGACTGATGAATCCAATGTTGTTCTTTTTGGTAATCCTGGTACCAGAAAATATGTGAGAAGACGAGAGAACAAGGAATACGAAATTTGTCATGACGACCGTGTAGCATGGTGGTGCAAAAATTAATGTTTGGGGTTGTTTTTCTTATAATGGTACAGGACACATATTTTGGATAAAAGGCAACATGGACTCCTCTATGTATGTGGAAATTTTAAAAACAATCATGCTGCCTTACGCAGAATAAATATAATATTCGGCTTAAATCGGTCTTCCAACAGGATAACGATCCCAAACACACAAGTAAAATGGCAAAAAAGTGGTTTGCCGAAAATAAAATTGGGATATTAGAATGGTCGGCTCAGTCCACAGACCTAAACTATTGAACATCTTTGGCGTGATGTGAAAAAAGTGTTTTTAGAGATAAACCCGGAAATATAAAGTAATTGTGGGATTGTGTGAAGTCGGCTTGGGAAAATATTCCTATTGATAGGTGCAGGTCATTAGTTGACTCAATGCTTCGGCGTTGCGCAGCTGTAATAGCCAATAAGGGCTTTTTAACTAAATATTAAGGTATATATAACATAATGAGATAAAAAAATTATCACTTCTGGCAAAAAAATTTTTGCAGATACATTTCCTAATGCTACTGCTATTTTTTGTACACCAAATATTTTGCGTTTTTAAACAAACTATGATATTTTACTTTGAAGAATAAATATTTTTTTTTCAAGTTTTTTATTATTATTTTTCAAATGTTTAGGGTTAAGTTTAGAGTCAAGTTTTTCTTTTTTCACTTAAGCAAAATATTTTTAATACAGCGCTACTATTATATTTCGCTGAGAGAATTGTTGATGAACCATTTGAGAAAATAGATCGAAACATCACATTCGATAATTTTTTCACGTCGTTTGAATTTAATGTTATCAAAAGATTTAACACGTATTGGCACACTGAAAAAAAAAAAATAAATGATTCGATGGAATACGAATTTTCTACTATGCAAATCGAAATAAAAAGAAAGTTCATTATTTGGATTTCGAAAAAATATGATACTTGTAACTTACGTTCCAAAGAAAAATTAGGCAGTATTATTATTGCCATAATTACATCACGATGCAAAGACACGCTCTGATGATAAAAATAAACCTCAAATTATTAAAGGGTGTGAAGATAGCTTCGTAAGTTAAATTCTTTTTTTAACATTTTAGTAATTTTAACAGTCACTGTTATTTAACATGAAAAAGTGTGAAGTTAGCTTCGATAAGATATTAGAAAAATCAACGGGCTATATCTCGGTCCACAAGGACTTTTGGGTCATGGGGTAAAAACTCGTGAATTCCTTGATGGAACACCTTTCCACCCAAATAGGTCCGATTCCCCCAGAATTTTATCTTTTACCCGATTTTTCTAATATCTTATGTGTCTATGGCCAAATATGGCCTTTTTCAACGGGCTATATCTCGGTCCACAAGGACTTTTGGGTCATGGGGTAAAAACTCGTGAATTCCTTGATGGAATACCTTTCCACCCAAATAGGTCCGATTCCCCAGAATTTTATCTTTTACCGGATTTTTCTAATATCTTATATGTCTATGGCCAAATATGGCCTTTTTCAACGGGCTATATCTCGGTCCACAAGGACTTCTGGGTCATGGGGTAAAAACTCTTGAATTCCTTGATGGAATACCTTTCCACCCAAATAGGTCCGATTCCCCCAGAATTTTATCTTTTACCCGATTTTTCTAATATCTTATGTGTCTATGGCCAAATATGGCCTTTTTCAACGGGGTATATCTCGGTCCACAAGGACTTTTGGGTCATGGGTTAAAACTAGTGAATTCCTTGATGGAATACCTTTCCACCCAAATAGGTCCGATGCCCCCAGAATTTTATCTTTTACCCGATTTTTCGAATAGTTAATGTGTCTATGGCCAAATAAATTTATTTTATATTACTGTATGCTTTTATAAAACTACAATTTGTACAATAACAATAAATATTTTACAGTTTCTTTAGTAAATATTTTAGAATTTCTTCATTCACATTACTTTTTTAGATTTTAATGTTTTTTAATTATCTTTCAAATTAAAATATAACACCTAAAAAAATTTGGCTTCGTAAAGTTAAATTCTTTTTTGCAATGTTAAATTCTTTTATTTCTACTGTTATTGAAAAAAGAATATAACTTTCGAAGCTAACTTCACACTTTTTCATGTTAAATAACAGTGACTGTTAAAATTACTAAAATGTTAAAAAAAGAATTTAACTTACGAAGCTATCTTCACACCCTTAAATTATTATTGGCTATAATAAAATCAAAGGTGGTTTAGATACGCTTAATCAAATGGCACACAGCTTTTCCATAAAACGGAAAACAAATCGTTGGCCACTTGTACACTTTTACAATCTAATCGACACTTCAGGGATTGCTGATTTTGTTATTTGAATAAATTAATTTCCTGAATGGAACAAGAGGCAACTACGAAGAAAAAGAATTAATTCAAGAACTTCTTGATCCAAATATAAAACGACGTAGTCTTTTAAAATAAAATCTGCCGAGTTCATCACAGCACGCAAATAAACGACGTACACGTTATATGTGTCCACCAGAGATATGCAGAATGTGTAACCAGTCTTCAGTATTTGTCGCAAAAACCCTTACAACGATCAATGTTCAAAAGTTAAATATGAAAATAAATATTATTTTATTTAATGTTATTTTAAATAAAAAAAACAATAAAATAAACTTTAATTACAAATATTGTGTTAATTCTTTGTATGTGCCTCTGAGGCATTTTGACTGGATTTGTTATTAGGTTTTTCTGACTTGCTTAGGGTTAATAAATTCATAAATCGTACTGTTCGTATAAAATAGAGTGAAATGAAAAAATATCTCTAAACTTGAAGAATTGGAATAAATTGGATGAAAAATGCGTTTGCTTGAAAATGTACACATAATGAATAAACTTAAGAAAAGTACATATACATATACATACTTGTACGCCAACGAATATGCTATTAATGAAACCAAATTTCTCTAACTTTTTTGAATAATATTGTAATGAGTATGTTTAAATCTATTAAAAGTACCACAGATAATAAGGATCTTCAAAAATATTATGTATTAAAAATATAAGTTCCTCCCTATTTAAGCGAAATATGCAAAACTGAGCATAAGCGAATTCTTTAACAAAATTTATTATCTTTTATCCAGAATTTAAACTTGAAACTTTCTGTTAGTTTTTGAAAATTTTAACGATGAATAAATGTGTGAAATTTTGTTTATTTGATTGCGTATTTACATTTTTACAGAAACTTTGCAGTTCATTTACTAACCATGTGCTCATTGTTGCTCGCTACTGTATGTAAGTGATAATCGTATAAAATTGTGGCAAAAAATAATATAAACATTGTAAAATCTGACATCGATAAGTAGTAAAAAAACAAATTTCTGTAATGCCCTCACGGTAGTATTTTAGTAAATTCATAATATTAATTTTCAAATAAGATATTACAGAAAAGATGATCAATATAAGCACGAAAATAATGATTGGGATCGTTGGTTTGTTTTTATTAATATTGCAGAATATCTCACTACCATAAGCTACGTTCAGACCTCTCAAATACTTGATAAAAGACCTATTATTCCTTTGCCTTAGTCTAAACACAAAATTTTCTAAGGGGCAAACAAAAAAAAAAAAAAAAACAGCTTGCTTTGGGAAAACAAAATTATATGCCTGCAATCTAATATTTGTCTAATCTGAACATAATATGAACACTAAAGGAAAAGTATTTTCCTTTTTTCTAGGTAAATAATTATTTGATCTTACAAAACGTTTGTAAGAGGAAACAAAGTCAAATAACAGTGGTTTCTAGCAGTGTTAGAAACTAAACCATTAAAATAAAGTAAAAAACGTCAGATAAGAAGATAAATGTTAAATCTTATATATCTTAGTAAATATTTAGATGTACATTTAAAGTAGTATACGTGTGTACAAATTAACTCGTAGTGGTTCGATGCACACTTTTGATTGTTTTTAAAGAGTTTTATTTAAGAAAATATATAAAATAAATTATTAGGATGCTTGTTTTTGGTTATTAGATTTTCGATATGTAATAAAATTAGGGTAAAAAAATATAAAATAATAATATGTATATGAGTGATGAATATACCGAATAATATGCATGCATACACATAATGAGATTTACACATATGTATATATATATTATTGAAAATACGATGCAAAAAGTAATTTTGACCTTTTGTAAACATCGCAGTGTGTATATGTTATTGTAACGGCGTATTTGCATATTTAAAAATATATAATAAAAATATATGTATATATTATTTCATATCAGAATGTTATGGGTACGTAACACTTCGTGTTCTTCCTTTAAATATTTCCTAAGAAAATATTGGAGGAATAGAAATAAAAACGGGTTAGTTTTCGCGTCTTTAATAAGATGTTAATCTTTTATTGGATTTTGGGAGCTTTTTTCTTTAAGGAATTTAATAACTACCGTACTGACTGGGGTTTACTGAGTGTTTTCATATAAAGTAAAAAAGAGATCAAAAAGTCAACACAACAGGAGCAAGATAATATTTAACGAAAAATAGATAATCCTCCCAACAACAAAAGAAGGACGTTCATATTATACCCGTAAACACTTTTCAAGATAAAAAATATATTGATATGAATCGTACGCATGATAGAACAAACAAATATTGAAAATCAAGATCGTCATTTAATGTTTTTATATTATGTGCATTTTTACGAGTTTTCATCCATTTTGTGAACTCTGAAGTCATATTATACCCGTTATTTTAAGGTTCAGTTAGACGTGACGGAACTTAATGCCATAGCCCTAACCGTAATCAATCTTATAAATAACACTGTATTCGATTAGTGGTGACATAGCACAACGCTATATGGCTATGGAGTTATATTAACTCAGGTCTAATTGAATTGAACTTTTAAACTTTTATTTAGCGTTTAACACTTTGATATAATTTTGCACTTTTTTGGCTAAAAAGTCGCTGTATTGGCGACATTGAAACAAAACAGCTGTAGAATGTTGACAAAATATATAAAATATGTAGCATATTGTCAAACATACAATCAGGTACTTAAGTCTTTATACATACCCAAAATTTCAGATGATATTTCAGATCAATACGATTATAAAAAGCTTTTATAATGCCCTTTGCAGCCATCAGTGGACATGTTACGTCCTGACCAGTGTTAAAATAAGCATTACAAATACACCAATATGATACAAATTTTATTGTGACAAATTAGCGCACAATAATAAAATTGTCCCAATTAAAAATTCTGTATTCACACGGTGGTCTTATTTTATACAAAATTTATTGTCACAAGATGGCGCGAAATTAATTGAATCTGTGAATCAGCTGTACATTTTTTTTTTTTTTTTTGTGTTCAAAATGGTTCGTTCCTTAAAAAAAGGAAATAGCGTCCTCTTTATTTATGTGAAGGTCATTTAGTGAACAAATAAATAAAAAGAAATACAAAAAAAGAAGGAATGTGTGGGTTAGAGTTTGGCTTACAAGAAGGGCCATTGATGGTGCATATGAGAAAACATTTCAATAAATTAAAAAAATTAATTCACTAAAATATTGTTACGTTTTTACCTTTTTAAAAACGTGTTTTTATGAGTTCGTAGATTTTAGTTAAAATAAAATAAATTTTGTGTTTGGTTTTAATTAGAAAATCCTTTATTCAATACAGTTTTGTGCACCACTGCTTGTAACCTTTTTACAGGCAATAACAATTTTCTATTCTTAATTACTCCGTCTGTTTACAATCTTGTAAACAACAACAATTACTCGACAGATCTTTCTACTTAAAGATCTTCCAACCCGATCGTAGTAATAACTTAGGTTCAATCAAACCTTTTCAACCAGAGGTTATCCACACTTAACTTTCTTTACTGAGTTTGGCCCAACTAAACTGGTTTTTTATTTCACGACTCACTTCACGAGTTTACTCTTTATAAACTCTCTTCACACAAACTGCGCTCGCTGGATTTACTTTACTTAAACTCCACTCGCTGAGTTTAAGACACATCAACTTGTTCACTGAGTTTACACCAAATAAACTGATTGCTGTTCGCATCGATGTGCTTTTTATATGGCTGAGTAAACAACACATCGCAAGCTCTCGAACCTCTCGATATTTCAGGTAGATTCTATTTCTTTTTTTTAATTTCTTTTTAGTTCCTTTATAGCCATGCGTATGTAAACATCTACCTCTTTCAGCTCTTAGTGTTTGTTGTTGCTTGTTTATTGTCTGTTACTTGTTTTCTTTGCTGCTTAATTATTCTTGTTGCCGTGTTATTTTTATTTACTTTGTCTCTGCTAATAGTTGTTGTTGTTGTCGATTTGGTTATTTGTAAACAGCACATATAGTTGTTCTTGTAGCTTTTGGTTATTTATTTTAGCGATGTAATAAACGCTGTGATGCCCAACTTTATGTTCGTAACAATATTTATTTATTTAAATTGAAATATAATTACAAATTATATTTAATTCTCTAAAGTAAAGATTATTTGTTGTTTTTTTTTAAAGAAAGAAATCAATTAAAAAATAAAAATCGGTGATTATCGTCTTCTTCAATTGCCACACCAGAATGCAATAAATATTGGTGTATTTTTGGAATTTACGTTGGTGCATGATTGCCGATAAAACTTTCACACGATTGTCGCACCAGGGTTGCATTTTATTTGAATAAATAAGCACAATAATATTGTGAGTTGCCGTATGAGCCAATAAATTGTATAATCACACAATTGACATATAAAATACATTAATTATTGGTGCATTACGACAATCGTGTGATCCTACCTTAACAGTTGGCCAACAAAAATTAATTCTATAAAAACGAACTTAATATACAACTATTTATAATTTATATAAAGTTTTCTTTTCTTTGTCCATTAAACAATTGCTTTCCTCTCGAATAATTATTAAAAAAAAAACTTTGACAAAATAAATTTAAATATTGTGACACTTTTATCAAATAATTATTTGATTCAAATATTTATTTCAGTCTGAACGCATATTTAACATGTTTTCCATTATTTTAATCTCCACTATTTGCAGAAAATAAGAGAAAGAGGATAGAAATCAGAAGAGAATTAAATTATAAAAAACAAGATCGATCTGGATCGATCGAGACACTGGGATTCATCTCGTCAGACAGCTGATGCCCGACACGCATCCCTCCATGTCAGAAATCCTGTAGGACGCAGCCTCGTGAAGGCTATTGAAAATGCTCTGGCTTAGCAAAGCAACGAGATGTGTTTCACTGTCTCAGGACTCCCTTTGTTGCCACACACTCTGCAGAAATCAAGGTTACCTACACCCCATTACCCAGTCATAGCCTTCAGAGCACAATGCCCAGTCAGAAAACTAAGTAGAATCCTAAGGGCCTTCCTACTCAGATTCAAAACCGATTCTGTTTGAGTGGTCAAGCCCAGGCCAAAGTAGTCGGGAGACCCACTGCCCATCTATGACGACCCTATGACGAACCCATAGATCCACAAAGCCAACGACGGGGGTCTTCAGGCCCCGTTCGCACATTTCAAACTCTTTTTCGCGACATCTCTCCATCATCAGCAGTTTCGTTCCTCACTATACCACGGTGCCCAGGAACGCAACACATTGTATCTGTTTAGAAGCGACATGAGGGCCTTCCTGCATGTTGCAACCAGCCTTGAGTGTGGGTCATCCCCTTATGTTATAAGAAAGGAATAAAACAATTCTTGTCAAAATATAATATGTACATACATACTATACATATGTGCACAGAAAATAAATATTTTTATTCTACTTATATCGGGTGATTTTTTAGCAACCTTCTTCTTGGCGACACCGCTTTTGGCAGCTAAGCTGTTTTCGTGTAACATGTTACTGTCAAACATTTTTAGTTTGTTTAAGAAAGTGCATCGTGCACTTCTTCCATTTTATGGTCAGCTCATTTCTTATTGAATAGATACGATACAAGCAAAATTTCCGTATTTGGTGTGAACAGCAGCCAGAAGCATTGCAAGAAATACCAATCCATACCGAAAAATGTACTATTTGGTGTGGATTAAGAGCCAGTGGCATCACTGGAGTGTACTTTTTCAAAGACGACAACGCGAAGAACGTTACTGTGAATAGCGAGAGCTACCGTGCGATTATTAATATTTTTTTTTGCTTAAAATGGAAGAGCTGGACTTGGCAGACATATGGTTGCAACTAGACGGTGCCACATGCCACACAGCACGCGAAACAATGGCCTAATTGAGAGGCGAGTTCGGTAAACAGTTTATTTCATTATTGTCATTTTGACCCTTTTCAGGTATTTAAAGCGCGTTTATGGTCTTACTCGTATTACCCTATTATTTTTTCAAAATACCCGCTTGACGCTTTTCCATTTTCTTGTGACGCTTTTGATGCTTTTTTCCAACTATGTGATTTTGGTTTTAAGCTATCAAAATACTTTTATTTCCAACAATGCAATTATAATTTTTTTTTATAAAGAGTTTGCTTCAAATTAATTAGAAAAAGGACAGTATTTTATTAACCTTTTGCGACTGACGTCGTAGTACACATAGGTACCACTGAACCATATTTAGACAAAGAGCTGTTCTTCTTTTATTTTCACACGTACGCATAGGCAAAAATTAAGCAAAAAGAAGTATGTTAACAAAGAGAAAAATATTAGTTTGCCTAACACTGCATTAAACCATACTCTTTTCAAAAAGCCGTCTCAAAAGGTTTAAAGTAATTTTTGTTTTAAGTTGTTTACTTCTAAATTCAATGAATTGGTAATAAAATAAATCATTTAGGGGTAATTTTGTAAATCACTTAGAGGATGCGTTGCGTTATTTAGATGAAAATTGTTTTTGTAACAAAAACAAATTGTACAGAAATAACCTAATGATTCACCAAGTAATTTACAAAATAAGTCCCTTAATTTAAAATTGTAATTTGCTTTTTATATTTAAATTACTTTATTCATAACAAATATTTTTGGTTTATAAAAGGTTTACAAACCAAAATTTGTATGACATTATTTTTACAAGCCTGCTATAAATTAAGAATGATTTTTTTGTTCTTGGCGCTTTTGGCCCCTTTTTTGTATATTTTTACCCGTTTGTACTATACATACTACACACTTGACGCTTTTCTGCATTTCTAAAATGGTGACACAGGTTTTTCTTCACGTTTCGGGCCGGTCAATTGACCGCCTGGATCGTGCGATTTAACGTTTTTAGGCAATTTTTTATGTGCGGGTTAAAAGCCCGCAACGATTGACGAACTGCAAGCCAATTTATTCGTGAGATACCGTCCGATGTGTTGCAGAGAGTATGAACCATTTGTGGCGTAGCCGCGTCATCATTTATATGAAGCCATCTTTTAACATTGAATTATATAGATCGTTCTATCGACTCAAATAAAAATTTCATTAATATCTCTAAATTTTAAGTGTTCTTTTTAAGCAAATCTGAAAGCTCTTAAAAAATCATCCGATATTATTTCAAAGACCGTTAAACGTTATGAAAATTTATAAGTTGGTCCTTTCGATTCCGCACTCTAAACCATCGGGATCATTAAGGAATTATGCTTCCGAATTCACTTGACCTCTTAACAGGGCGTTATATCTTATTGCAATATTTTCAATTTACTGTATAACGGTATTTACGCCAAGCTCACAATGTTAATCTGGTAAATACCATGGTGCATTTACAATGCATCTGAGTGCTTTATTTTGAAAACGTTGTATTCTTCTTCCTTTTGCGTTAACTAATTTTTATAATTTAACACGGTATTGCAGTCAAATATTTAAAGATATTAAAACAAAAAAATTAATTTTGTTTTTCAAAAGATACGTATGTATGTTCATATACATATAATTAGTCTATCACAGATACCGTAACCCATATTGTTTGCGAAGTTAACTTGGCAGTATAATATTAAGACAGTCGTAATTATAAATGCTACTAATGCTTAGTAGGATAACTTGGTGCTCGAATTTGACACTTATTATTTTGACAAGCGTAAACCTAATTCTAGTACACTGAATCCAGTGGTGCTAACCGTTTTTTCAGTTTATCTCTTGGTTTTGAGATATACCGTTGCACAACTTATATTCGCGTGTAGGTATGGTTTTCAGTCGTATAGTCGTTTCTGAAATATAATTTTTTTTTTGGCAAACGAACAGTGGGATCACGTAAGTATGTACGTATGAGTGATATTTCTGCTTCAATAATAATATATAACTCATACGGGTACATACATACTTACGAAGTAATGTGACTTTACACAGTGGCTAATTTTCCCAAAAACCGTGACAAAAACACAAAAAAAAAACAAAATCTGAATCGTATAAAAAACTTCTCACTGATCATAAATCTAAAACGTTTTCCTTAATTGAATTATAATTATGGGTGATAGAGCTGCTCAAAGTCGGCCATTTTTTACAAAAAGAAAGGTGATTTTGAAAAAAAAAAAATTAAATTGCAGTGTTGCCGTTTGATCATTACTTTTTAGGTGTTTTAATAAAAGGAAATGTTTATCAGGTACCCTAATTTTTCGACAGTGGTCGTTTTCAGACACCCTATATTTTAGTCATTTTTGCAAATAAAGTAAGGTATAACAAAAAATTTTCACATATTTGCTACACAATTCTCGAACTAATTTAACTAATCTTTTCCACAATTAATGACTAGAAAACTGCTACAATCTCATAGCAAAGACTAGAAGAACCTTGTTTTTAAAATATATAAACTTTTTTCCACGTTTAATGGCTTAGGTAGAATGTTTTAAGGGGGTACTCAGACACTGTCCCCTCCTAATACATTTAGATCTGACCCCCTAGAATTCTTTTTTTTCAGTATATTATTTGTCTATTTTACTATGTATGGGCGATGTCACGCCCATTTATCCGATTCCGCCCACTTCGTAAATGATAATTTGTACCACAATTGGACCAAATTTAGAGATTTTTACTTTTACCGTTCTGAAATGTACTAAAACCAGTAAATATTTAGTTTGCATAAGAGGAAGCATGCTCACTTGTCCTATTCTGCACATTTTATAACTGATGACTTGTATTAACTACGTAGTCATTTAGACCAAATTTAAAAACTTTAAAAGTTCTCGCGATATATGTACCAAAATCAATAATTACTTTGTATGGGATCTACCATGTCCAATTATCCAATTCCGCCCAGTTTTTGACTGATAATTTGTACTGACCATGAAACTAATTGCACTAAATGTAAAGACTTAATTTTACCAATTTGTATGGGCGTGGCACCGTCCAGTTGTAATTTTTGAAATGTATATAGCCCTTAGTTCACTCCAGACATACAGAAAGATACTTTACAAATTTTAAGCAAGTCGGTTAAGCAGTCTAGCTATAAACTTCAAACATACAAACACACATTCATTTTTCATAATTACAGTGATTACTGAATTACTTACTATAAATTAATTTAGATTTGGGTATTAAAAACATAAAAATATGTATTAGCGACACAAATAAATTTTTGTTTATAACATAAAAATGTAAAATTTATACTGGAAAAATAATTCGACTTTGATTTGCGATTATTGGAGCATCCTGTTCTCCTAGCAGCATCTCGATGACATCATTTTAAAGCCTAAAGTGTCTTCTTTCAAACTTTTAAATACCTTTTTAATTTTTCAAATACCTTAATTATTTCAAAAGTTCCGATTTTTGCAACGAAAAAAGTCAAATGAACCACTGTGTTTTGGTTTTAGAAATCCATTGAAAATCGACGGAGTTATTAGACTTTTTAGTGAGGTAACATTAGAACATTTTTAGAACATATGAATTTCCCGGAATGAATGTATCAAAATAAAAATGTTTTATGTAATTAGTTAAAAAAATGTCATTCTATGATTTTTTCCACCACTGTAAATAGCAAATAAATATTTTTAATAAATGTCCCAGGAAACTATTTTATATCTATAAAAAAATAAAAAAAGTAAATAATAATAGTAGAGAATCTAAAAGTAAAAGTTCCGAAAACCAGTTGTTCGTACAAGAAATATGTCATTTTTCTTTTCCTTTAATATCTTTGTAAATTTTTGTATTGTTAATTCTTTCTTAAACACATCCATTAATATGTGATTTGAAATGCCATCATTATTTTTATACATAAATATGACAAATAGAAAAGATAAAAATGTATTATTAACCAACCCTACTACATTTATAGTATGTATGAGCACGTATAATTTAACAAATTTCTATTAAAATAAATATAATAAATTACAAGTGTCACTTTATTAATTGACCCACAAAGTGTAGCAATTTAATTTTTGTTGTGCTTTTAAACTGAATGTTTTATCTTACATAGCAAATATACTATAAATACACTTTTTAATTTAGGAAGTGTAGATAGATATTTTGATCTTTTAAATTACACCTGCTCTTATTTAGAATTTCACTATCAGCTACCCTTTTCTAAAACAATGTGTAAGCAATGAAATTATCTCAAACGTTTTTAAAAATATAACAAGATTTAAAGAATGTTTTTTTTTTTTTTATAAAAATAAATTGAAATGAAAAACAAGTGTATAAATAGTTAACTGACAATCATGATTACCATTGAAAAGGTTCATGGCGCAATTTTTTTAAGTGACAAATTATTGCAACAAAATGTTTTATCCAATTTTAGTTATGCAGGCTATTTAATATGCAGTAGTTAGAGCAAGTGCAAGTAATTTGGTATACCTATTTGTAGTTTTTGTCCGATTAAAAAGATTTAATTTTCGAAAAATATTAAAACCACATTTTCAGAGATATTTCAGAAAATATTGCAAATCCAAATAAAAGCAACTTTAAAAAATGTGCAGGTAATGTGTTACACCTTTAAATGTTTCATTCAACGGTTGAAGTTCTCAGTCTAAATTGAGAACTTCTACATTACGCGTGTGAGTGTAATGTCCATGGAGAATGAGCAAAACTAGTTCGGCTGGAGACGGATTTGTTTTCTTTAAAAAAAGGCTGAACTATTTAGTACAAATTTGGAATTTTGACCCACCCAGTTAAATAGCACAGCGATTTCAGTCAAGCGTAGCATCCCCCATAAGAAGTGGTTGTGATTTTTAGCGAGAAATATAAAAACGCGCTCTTGCAAGTAATGACGGTAACCAGAGACTCTCGCTCGGCTGATGTCATTGTACTAATTTGCTTTTTCCTTTTTCTAGCAATTATTTGTTCTTGCTGTAACGGCATGAATGATATCCTTTTTTCGTTTACGCTTCAGATACGTGTAGGTGAAAAATTGATCTTAGTATACTCTTTTTCAAGTAAATTAAAAAATATCGATATTTTCTATAGAGAAACCACGACCACGATCCATACTGGTTCCAGTTGACTTTCTAAAGCCTTAGACGTTTCGATGACGGCTAATGAAGCCTTTTAACTAATATATTTCAGTGTATTATTTCATGACAAAAAGCTTTGCTGGGAATTTTATTTAGTATGGCAATTCGAAAACACAAAGAACGTAGATCTGCTCGCGTTACTTCACAATATCGTGATTCCATTTCCAATATACATATGTATATCACACACACTTTAATGGTGTTATTGAGTCTCTAACATTTATAGTTTCCAAGATATACCGTAACAACTATGTACGTATTTAATAGGAATTGACTTTGAACCAAAAAATTTTCTTTTACCCCTTATTAGCCCCTCAAAGTGCAACTTTTGAAAATGTATTTTTGTACAACAAAAAATGAATGAATTAATGGACATGTTCGTAAATGCATCACAGCACTGTATCATCACATTTAGCGCTTTAACACAACCTAAATTTACTATTTTACTTCAAAATTTGTTCATGCAAATAAAAAGTATTGCTGCAGCAAATTTATATGCATTAATAGTGCATCATTTTATTATCTAAAGTAAAAGTTTGCGGTCGTGATGGAGCGCAGTGATGCATTTACGAACAAACTCAATACTATATAAGAAAAAATACGTGCCATTTCAGAAGAAAATTCAGCAATTTTGACCTATTTTTCCCGATTTGAACGTCCCTGAGATCTAATTTTGAAAAAGAACACCCTACTGTACTTTCGTTAGCTGAATCTATATATCTTTCCTCAAACGTTGATTTAAACAAACTGAATAAAGAAAATTGTTTCACATATGAACATATTTTGCCGTTTTCCATTGATTTTAATCTCTTCCGGGTCCAAATTTGAAAAAGCATACCCTGTAACACTTTCGTCAGCTAGATCTATCTGTGTTCTACATAGCATCAAAATTAGAATGTTAGCAAACAAAAAACTTTGTTTAAAAAATATAATTTAAGAATAAAAGTCACTTATTTTGTCGGTTTTCTCCCGATTTAACCCCTTCCTGATCCAATTTTGAAAAATTTGAATTTTCTATTTCTTTTTATGTATCTGTGCCTCAAATTTCAACAAATTTTGCCGGGTTTAAAACAGTTTAATTAGTAGCTTAATTGTATGCCAAACTGATATTAAACTTTCCCAGGTCCAAATTTTAAAAAAGCATACCATATAACTCTCGTTAGCTAGATCTATCTGTGTCCCAAATTTCATCAATCGTATACGCGTGATTGAGTGAGAAAAAATAAATAAACAAACAAATAACCAAACATTTACAAACAAATTTATAATATATATACTAGAGTAACCGCTTCCGTGTTGCTGGGATGTACGCCTTATATGAAAAATTTAAAGGAATGCATTAAAATTAATGGTTAGTATTGGCCACCAAGTCATTTAGACCAAGTTCAAAACTGTCATTCTAACGGTTCTCTAGATAAACAAAAATCAATATTTACTTTGTGTGGAATGTGTCACACCCATTTATTTGACTGATGAGGTGTATTGACTATGAAGAACCTTACACTATTACTGTTTCAAAGATATACAAAAATCAATATTTACTTTGTATGGGCCACATCACAATTGACAACATCATTATTTGGATTAGAAATTGGATAGAAACTTTCACTATTGCCATTCTCTAGATATAAAAAAATCTATATTTTCTTTGTAAGGGCGGTGCCACCCACACTTATTCAATTTCTTCCATATTTCGACTGATGGTATGGATTGACTACGAAGTTATATAGACCAAATTCAGTACCTTCCACTATTACCGTGCCAAAGGTATACAAAAATTAATATTTACTTTGTATGGAAGGTGCCACTCCTACTTATACAATTACACCCACTTTTTGACTGAAGATTTGTATTAACCATAAAGCTATTTGGGCCAAATTTATAAATCCTTACTATTACCGTTTTAATGATATAGACATGTATATATAAATTTTATATGGGTGTGGCACCGCCCAGTTGATCAAAAACTATCAGTGAAAGTACACCTTTCCAACGCATGTATTGGTTTGTAAATTGGTCTCGAGTTATAAAATGACAATGAACATAGGACAACTTATTTTTATATATGTATATAGATTTGCATACATATATAGGTTGACTTTTATCTCAACATAGTTAAACATTGCAACAACATATAAGTTAAATATTGACTCGATTCTAATTTTACTCGATTCTGATTTACAGAACTTGGGGGAATATATTATTGTTTCCACTTATAATTGCTACTTTCGTATGTTAAAAATGCATACGGCTGCAATGACGTTATCATTAGTTGTTGGATAAAGTGCATTGAGAGGAGATGAGGCTGTTAATCACTTTATTCTATAGTTAGAATGGAATTCGGTTATTTAATTTTATTTTCTTTTTTGTTTTGTCTGTTTTTCCACAACATTTTATAATACATACCATACATTCATATGTAGATATTTTCATTTTTTTCCTATTATCTTTTTTGTCAGTGTTTTTTTTTTTTTTTTTTTTTTTTTTTTTTTTTTTTTTGGCATATAGCCAAATAAAGTGTTTGGATGTACGAGTATGTTTGTTTTTAAAATTTTTATTTGTTTGTTGTATTTGGATGCCGCTAATAAATTTTAAGCTATTTTGCTTTTAATACATCATTCAACTTGGATTTATTCACAGTACTGTATAGAAAAATAGCATAACAGACTGTTTTTGAATTTTTTGTGTATTGAATATGTATAAAAATATAACTTTAATTGATGTGTTTCGCCGCAACTCTATCAAAGTTTCTCGAAGTTAGATCGTCCAGTAAGATATGTGTGAATGAGTTTATAGGCTGTAGTAGAAAAACAAAAAAGTTTTCCAGGTTTCTTTATCAATATTGGTTCACCTTGTCTAAAGTCTTGCTGTAATCAAGTAGTATCAAAAATGACCCATGCTATTTTACGAAGTCTGGTTGTACTTACCTTATCTGTCTGATGTATGCAGCATTATTAATTTTAATTAATTGCGCAATTTCACGAGTGACCACGGTGAATCACGGATCCCGATTCGGTTCTGTTTATTTAGATTTCAAGGGTACACACTCTCCATACGAATTATTTACGTTTTTCTGCAACAAACTTAATTGGTCATTCACGTCATCAAGATCCGTCAATAAATCCGATGTCGCAATATTGATCCAAGAGAATACAGGTTGTTTAGCTACACAAAGGTTATATGTTGCAAATAATAATCACGATTGGTAAAAGCAGACGCTAAAATTTTTTTGTCATAGGCAAGTAGTCTAAATTAATCGTTTATAAGTAATATGTATATCAGGCTGTTTGTTTGTCTGTGGTAGTGAGGCAATAAGAGGTTTGTTCGCTAGCAAATTGAGCTTAGTAATTTCAACTTAAAAATTTATTTATAAGTTTTAGATATAAATAAGCAAGCGTTTAACTTGGCAAATTTTTAGTAAAAAAAAAATATCACCAAGTCTTTAGAAATGAATAATTATTCTATATTTTTAAACATACATACATAAGTATGTATTTGCTTCAGTTTATGTCTATTTGCCTGTCTGCTTATTGTTGCTACTTTTTTCGTTTGCCTGACACAAATTCATTACAATCCATGAACAAAACAGAAAGTTGCTGTAAACAGAAATAATCACGTCACTAAATATTTACAACATTTGCAGCTATAGTATCTAGTAAGCACAGTGCAGTAGTTACAGCATAGAATATTTAGAAGCATCCTCTTATATTGTTTCATTTATTTATTTTTTAAAAGCGATACAAAGTGCTTATTTTTTTTTTTAAATAAAGATTTTTAGCTGCCGCCCATAAACAGCTTCGACGCAACGGCATCATTTGCAAGGTGGTTTGGTACGTAAGTAAAAGTATTAATAGATAAATAAATAAAGAAATGCTTTTATTTATTTTTATATTTTTTAATTTTGTATTTTGAAGTGTTCAATACTACATACATATTTTCCTGTGATTCCCATTTGGTTTTTGTTTGCTTGTGTGCTCAGAAAATTTGACTCGAATAAATTAGCATTTTTCAAAAGCTTGAAAACTATATTTTTGAAACAAAAAAAAAAAAAAAGAGTAATAACAGATGTGTCAATAGAGAAATCTGTAAAAGTTTTTTTTTTATAATATTTTTCAAATGTTTTTTAAATTTCACTTTCAAGAACATATGCTGCGGATGTATTCAATCTTTCATCGCCATCGCCATCGCCATCGCCATTCACATCCCTTTTGTATTCGAAAGTGTCTGAGTGCGTTAAAATCATCAAGAATTTAGTTAAGATTTGTGCATCTCTATGTTATTTGAGATCTTCTACCTCTATTATCACCTGATGTTGAGAGTATTACGTATTTATTATAAATCTGTAAAAATTAAGTTATATATATCTTATTTAATTGTATATCGAAATGTTATAACGGCCAATAAACTATAATCGAAAACCCCCACTTTTGATATGACGGTATTTTATAATTTTTTGTTTGTTTTAAACACATTCGTTCTTGTTCATACATAACACAATAAAAGTAATTTATATTTACGTATTATTCATAAGCTATTATCAGTTTTCTGAACTATTGAAGTTTACTTGTAATTTGATATTTTCTTATGTAAATTATATTAAAATTCTTTCCTGATTATAGAATATCGTAATTTGCCATTTGGCTTCAACAATGTTGTTTTATTATAATAAAATCTATTTTTAATGTTATAATAGCTAAAACCCGGCTTTCTTCGATGCCACCATCTAATCGTTATCCTAAATGTTATTTTAGTTACAGTTGTTGCCTTATTCCACCTTTCAAGCCTATAGTTCCTTCCAGATAGACACATTAGAATCTGTCGTTTAGCTGTATACAGTCTTCAAACAAACACACAGTGTTCTTGTATATAAGATACATATATAGATAGCTTTTATCTAATGTGCTTTCTGTAATACACGCTTTTTGGCTAATGTGGATAGATAACGCTGCTTTATTTGTTGTCGTTCTCCACATATACAAAATTCAATATTTAATATGAATGGAAGGCGCACATCCACATTTATTTCACCCAGTTACTGGCTGATAATGTGTATTGTTCACAACTTCGTTTGAACCTATTTTAAGAACTTCTACTATTACCGTTCTCAAGATATAAAAAAACAAAACTTAGTTTGTATGGGAGGTACCACGCCCACTTATCCAATTTCTTCCAGTTTTTGACTTATGATTTGTATCGACAATGAATTTAATCAGACCAAAATCTGAAACTTTAGCTATAACCGTTCCCAAGATATATTAAAATCAATATTTACTTTGTATGGAAGGTACCACACCCACTTGTCCAATTCCGCCCATTTTTTGATTGCTGATTTATATTGACTATAAATCTAATTTGGCCACTTGGACCACATTTAAAGACTTTTTCTGTTACCATTTTGAAGATATAGAAAAATTTATTTATTTACTTAGTATGGCCGTGGCACCGCCCAGTTAGAATTTTTAGTTCCTTCCAGACATACAGAGAAATACTGTCTATAGACTTCAAACAAACAAACAAACATATAAATACACATTAATTTTTATACATAAGATGTACATAAATATTTTAACATATTGCAAAAAGATTTTAAACTTTTAAGAAAATCTTTTAATCTTGAAAAAAAAACTTGCTTTCGATTTCTTTTTTCTTTTTCTTTGTACATATTATCCTTACCCTTTGACGACCATAGGCAAGTATGCTTGCCAATTTTTAAATCCTTTCCGCAATTAAATAATTTCGGTTACTCATTTTTCTTTCAATCCATAGGTAAATATATTTGTCAAGCAAAATGGTGAACTTAGAGGTTATCGAGGCGAGCAAATTTTTTTCTCATAACTACGATTAGGCCACAGATCGTGAAAATAAAATAAAAAATTAAATCAGCTCAGCCAAAAATGTCAAAAGGTGAATAAGAATTATCTGGACATCATGGCTGCCAAATCAACCGACAACATCGCTTCTGTTACTAAAAATGCCTTAAATTTCTCGAGGCACTTCATCTATGCGAACAAGACCTTGAACTTTTGAAAACTGACCGTTTTAGGAAATTAAAACCATAACATTCTAATTATTGATTAATTTAATTAGAATTTTTAAATAAATTGAATTTTTGGGCAAATTATTACGGAAAAAAAATCCAAATCGTACATCCACAAAGCCTTACGGTTTATCATAGTGCTTTTTGGACATTTTTAACAGTGGTAAGTAATTTTAGACCAATTAATTTATAGTTTCCTAAAGACACAACTATGAAATACAGTAAAATAATTTCATTGGGCTAAAACCAAACTGAGCGTTTATTAAACGAATTGTCTAATATTTTGCATATTGTTTATCTAATTTTCTACGTTCGAAGCTATGTTGATAATGTGTGTATATGTATTGTACTATACGTCAATATGTGCTATACGTCAATATCTCTTTTTTATCATTGAGTTTGAATTTGATGTCCTATTATACGGTTAGAAGTGCCATTGGTAGGAGATGGGGTTTTCGTCCAGCGATGGTGAAGTGGATCTATGACTCTATAGTCATACCAGTTTCTCACCTTTGGCTGTATCGTATGATGGACAGCCTTGGAAAATGCCAGTCTAAATAAGGTGCACAGGTGTGTTGCTTTGGGGATATCTGCTGCCTTTAGGAATACTCCTCAGGCAGCGCTGGATATTATTCTGGGCCTGACATTCCTTGAGGTTGTGGTGAAGGGAAGGACTGCTAGGAGTTTCTTGAGGATTTTTAAAGGGGGCCTGGCCAGGGCTCTGGGTTATGGACAATCTGCCATTTTGGGGGAACTTGACTGGGGTGTGCATTTCGTGACCTGTGCTGGTTCAACGAACTATAAAGTCAGGGAACGCGACTTCGGCATATGCACGCGGCAGTTTTTCCGGATAGAGAGTCTCCTGGATGTGTGCAGCGTTAAACTGTGCTGAGTTCCGGGGCATGCTGGCGTAAGGGGTAACGAGATTGCAGATGAACTGGCAAGAGAAGGCGCGGCTTGTGGTGTGGAACGAGCAGATGCGTTTGGGAAACAGGCTCCCCTATTTTCTGCCGAGTTTGCGGCGATACAAGGGAGCCGGAGACTGTGGAACACATCCTGTCACTGTCCAGCTCTGTATGGGCGCAGGCTCAGGTTGTTTGGCCGGGGCTCTTTCGATGGCCTTGGTGACATTGCGTCGGCTAGGATGTGCGACCTGGGCATCTGTCTCTTTTTTCTGTATGCCTCTTCTGACCCTCTTCTCCTCCTATTTCCTTCTCTGTCCTCCCTCACTATTTGCTTTCTAATTCTTCTCTTTATTCTTCTTCTTATCCTTTGAAAGGGTCTTTCCACAATGGACCACTGTGGTCTCTAGGTGGGTTACTTCGGTACCGCCTTTCCTACCTACCTACTGACCCTTTTGCAGGAGACTGAGAACCTTAAAGTCTATTGTGGCCACTAGACTCTAGAGTTTGTTTAGCAGATCTGTTGTTGTCTTCCTAATGAACACCAGAAGATTTGAAACCCTAATGGTGGATATGTCTGCCAATGAGACCCTATGTCTCCCAAACATCTGTCAGGAGTTTCAAGTCCGCTTGCCATACTTGAGAACATCAGAGCGAAGGCCAAATTGCAGACTGATCGCCGCCCTATCGTGGTGAAGACCCCTTTGAGCTTTCCAGTGTTCTAAGCATCTGGCAATTTCCCAATCCTGTATAAGGTTCCGCACCAATATAGTGTGTCATGGGACCTTTCAATGCTTCAATTCCGCTGTATCGTTACCATCTATCCCACAGTGTCCAGGTATCCAAAACAACTGAACCTTATTTATAAGCGAAAGCCTTTACAACGTATCGTAGCAATATTTGGCCAGTATAGATGTTATATCATTCGAGCCAAGTGTCCTTAAAGCAGCTTGGCTGTCAGAGAATATATTAACGGTCTTACCCTTGAGCCCACTGTCCAGGTTGATCCCCGCACATATCGCAATGTACATGATCTCAGCCTGAAACTGCTGTTATTTGTTTGTAGTTATTTAATAAAATATAATTTTTATTTGACCTTTCAATTATAGATTATATCGTCAATACAATTATTTGTCAGATTTAGTTGATTTTTCTTTAAATCTATGTGTTATAAAGCGTAAAATTATTGTTTTTCTCAATACTTAACTGTTATAATTTTTCTTATCAATTTTATCTGTGTGAAAAAATTTACCTACGAGCATCTGTACTCTTATTTAATTGTATATAAATATGTTGTATTTTATTAACGGTCAGTAAGGATGGTAAGTATAAAATAATAAACAAAATACAAAAATTTTAATAAAAACATGCATAATAATAACAACGTGATTCTAAGTTTTGTTAATCTATATATATATAAAAGAGGACTATAAAATCCGTTGTAATTGATGTTCTCTGAAATGCGACAACCGATTTTATGTTGTAAGCCCTTAAACGAAAGGTGATATCAATTCCAAGTTTTTTTTATGTATATGCGGTTTTTGTAGGTCCATTGGTTCGCGAGTTATTATCGTTAGAGTGAACCCTTTGTATTGCATAAGTTTTACTTGAAGACGAAATTTATTTTAGCATTTAAACTTTGTATGAGTTAGAAAATTTTCTTAAAACTGTATATTAAGCTTTCATTTGGTGTATGGCTTCACTATTGTTCAACTGGTCGGTGCCACGCCAATATAAAATTTGTATTTATATGTCCATATCTTTAAAACGGTAATAGTAAGTCTCTAAACTTGGCCGAAATAAATGTGTGGTCAAAATAAACCATCAGTTAAAAATTTGACCGACGTGGTTAAATGGGTGTAGCACCACCCTTATTATCTTTGAAACGATAATATTGGAAGGTTCTGAATTTGGTCTAAATAACTTAGTAGTTAATACACACCATCAGTCGAAGTTTGGGCGAAATTGAATAAGTAGGTGTAGCATCTCCCACACAAATTAAATATTGATTTTTGTATATCTAGAGAACGATTAGAATGGAAGGTTCTGAATTTGGTCTAAATGATTTCTTATATAGTACAAACCATTAGTTAAAAAGTTGGCGGAATCGGATAAGTGAGCAATGCACCTTCCATACAAATTAAACAATCAGGCTTATTGCGATTCTCGAAGTCGTAGTCGAATTCGACAGTTTTGTAATAGATTAAAGATAACAGACAAATTTTTTTTGTAATCTCTTACAAAACTCGAAGTTGTAGTGGAATTCAGCCATATTGAATGACTTTTGTATATCTTGAGAATGGTTTGAGCTAAAGTTTCTTAATTTAGTTCAAATAACTCAGCAGTCAGTACAAATTATCATTTAAATAAAATATGGAATTTTACATGTCTCTACACATGTTAACAGTTAAAGTTTTCTTTATTTATCCACATCAGTCAAAAAGCAGGCACATTACAAAGGCTCCCAGCAACGCAGGAGGGAGGAATTACTTCAGTTTTTAAATAAAATTATATTTTGTCATTCGTAAGTTTTGTTTTTCCTTTTTATTTCTTTTTCCGCATCGTAACTATATAAGAGATGTGCACTCTAAACCACTTTTGCTGAAAATTAGATCGATAAATAGTAAACAATACTACCGTCTATTTTCGGCCTAAAATTAAACAATTATTTTTTTAACATTTTGTTGATTTTTAAACAAATTGTTGTAATATTGAACAAAATATGTTTACAAATTTTACGCAAATTATGTATGTATGTACGTTTCTGCTTACGAAAAAATATGACCGAAAAGGAGCTGAAGGATTATAAACACTTCACTTTACCATTATTGGGAAAATGTGCAGATGGAATGAAATGGAAGATGGATGAAATTTCATTTACACTTCCCAATAACTCAAAATTTACACCAGATCTGACTATGTCTTATATTTTTTTGCTCACGGGACTCTTATTAGAATAACTACCAGTTAAATGCTTACATAAGTATATCAATTGATAAATATTTTATTTTGTATGTATATGATAAGTTCTTAAACTTCGACATTTTTACAATTTATTTTTTATTTGAATCTTTTGACAAATTTGTATGTTGCTTTTAGGCAAATATATTTAATACTCAACATTTTCAAATTATTTGGACACTTTTAAGCATACTTTCCTAAAAATTAACGTTATTATAAGTAAATTTAGTGTTTTTGTGTAAAATTAAGCAAATTATACGCTTTTGTTAAAACTAACAATAAAAATTGATATAATTTTAGACAACGAGAAAATTTCAACATTATTTTGACAATATATAATCCTAAATTCAAACTAATGGTTAGAGTGTATGCAGAATTTGTGTTACTAAAATGCAAAACTTTTACAAAGAGCGTAGTGTAATATATTTTTTTACGTCGAATTTAAATTAGTTTTGTTAACTTCAGAAAATATAGTATATGTACAAAATTTAATAGCTTCATTGAATCGGCGGTTGCCCTAGAATTTTTGTATAAAATGATAATATGAATATCGAATAAACGATTCAAAGGCTTAGACAAAGTGCGTATACTCCCGCCGCTATACTACTTGAGATAACTTACATATGTATATGATAATAACTATAATTTGAATCATTTCTATGTCCTAATGTATCACTCGTCGTCCAAGGAATACGTAGCAATAGTTTACTTTAGTTTTATTCGGTTTAATTCGTTTATTTTACGTTAAAATAAAGCAAAACCCAAAAAAAATATATTACTGGGCAGTAATTTAGCATATATTAAAAACAATTATTTTATAGTTAAAATTAAGTGCCTTTCTCTTAATAACATCTTCACATCTCCCTGGCATACAGTCCATAATTCCCACGCAAAGTTCCTTTGGTATTGTTTACCATTTCTTTCAGATTTATGTCCATAAATCACTAACATTTTAAGGTTTAACAACAATAATGTGTTGCTCTACATCATTCCACAGTTTCACGACAAGACTGAGATCTGGTGATTAAGCTGATCAATTAAAAATGTCGTTTCTATTTTGCTCTGAGAAACACTTCATTGTACGTGAATACGTTTTGAATAAATGTCATGCATAAAATACCATCTAAGCGGCCTGAAACTGAGGCTCTATAAATAAAGGAGTCCTTTTTACGAGATGTTTTTCTAGGCCTAGCAGACAATGCAATACTTTTGTATGTCCCATATGATCTAATACGTTGTACATAATTTGTAGCGGTTTAATAGAGAAACAATGTAATAAATGATAATTCCTTTCGAGCTTATTTGACGAAAAGCATCTCGCTATGCCTTTGCGCACCTGACCAATTTCTATTTATTATTTTATGATTTTTATTAAAATCTTTTGAAATTAAACATTATAAAAATTAACCAATTTAAGATTTTAAACAAAAAATTTGTGAAGAATATCCAAATTTGAAAAATGCGCTAAATTACTGTCCATTGCAGATTACATATTTCTTTAAACAAATAAATAAATAAAAATAAAAACCGAGAAAGAAAATAAAAAGAAGTTACATACCATAAACAACACTTATAGGTAAATAATTTACTCAATTTTAATACCTAGAAAAAAATATACGATTTTTAATGCAACGATGTGCTAACCCAATGTATATAACCTATGTATATGCAGATAGCTATTTACTTAGTATTGGATGTAAATTCTCTGTTTTATTGCCACTTGTTTGTCTATTTAAAAAAACGCTAACACAAAGTTTTAAGTCTACCTCCATTAGACATACCATACTTTTTTATATGATTTAGAATATATGATTTTCTTAATATGAAAAAATTTCCCTTTGTCCAGATCACAGTGTATACAGTGACGACACACCAACAAAAATACAACTCAGTAGGGATACACGAGACAGTAAATATTAACATAATATACATAGCTATCTCTTTTTTCGAGCTGAGTTGTAAAATTTTTTACTTTGCTTTATTATTGTATTCTGACAATGTTTTTGGTTAAAATTAATGTTAAATTTTATTCCACATTTTTTACTTACCTTTTTTTAGTTGAAAAAAGTACATCTATTTCATTATATAAAACAGAAAATTTTGTATATCTTTAAAAAATCATACCCAATTCAATTTTATTGCATTAAATTTTATTTTTATTTAATTTTATTTGGCCTAAGTGTACCAGGCATGTCTGGCAGCCCCTTTAACCCAACCTAACCTAACATAGTGCACAATGTCGCCTTGATCCGACCAAGAGTGCAAAGTTGTATTATAAATACTAAAACAACGTAGTTGTACTAATAAATAAAAAATATTGTCAACTTAAACGGAATTCTGAAGTAGTTATAAAACTCAGTAAAACCAGTCCATCAAAAAACCCAGTGGGTTGGGCTCTTTAAAAACCCCGGGTTTTTTCCAACCCTGACTGCGACCCAAGCAAACAAGAAATATACTTACAGAGAAATTCATAATATATATGTTTATTATTATTATGGATTAAGCCATGATCTTCATTATAATAGGTGGTAATAAGTGGTGGGTTATTGAGTTCATATGTACATTTGCATTACTCATAAGCATACAAATTAATTTGATCAAATAAAGAATAAAATACTATTATATGTTAGTATAATGATTAGGCTTATATGTTAAAAAATAATGCAAAACTAGCGGAACAATTTATTAATCTAAAAAGTTGATTTATTGTTTATATTGCGTTTATTATATCGCAATATGAACAGCAAATTAAATCTCTTGTAAATTTACTTTGCAATAAATATGTATTAAAAAATCTTCATTAAAAAATACAGATTTTCCCGATTCTATAGAATTCAAGATTCCAAATAAAAAAAATAAAAAAAAAATACAAACTATCATACTATAAATTAATGGCGTTTTCTTTTCTGACAAAAAATGTTACACTTCTTTTGTTTGTTGCCACAATACGTCGTCAATACGTCGTCAAAAATAAAATATCAACGATTTTTAAAGGAGATAAACAAAGCATCCTTTTCTTATATTACATTTTGAAAGAAATTAAAAAAAAAGAAAGGGCAAGAAAGTGCAACATTTTTTTCAGAAAAAAGGAAAAGAAACGTCATTAGACCATAAAATGCAATGTTTTGACTCTTTCTAATTTGTGTAGGTAGTTCAAAGGATTCAAGGTTGAAAAAGAAGTACAGGTCCTCATTACGAACAGAGCTGGGGCAAAATTAACTAGTTTAATTAAAATAAAAATAATAATAACAAACAAAAGTAGACTATTTAAAAATGTTCAAAAAATAAAGATCCCATCTTTTAATTCATGCTGAAATTAAATAAGGTACAACAACTAATATTTTGTATAAAAACAACAAGCAATATTTTTTTGTACATTGTATGGTAGAAGTCACAAAATTTCCATATAAAAAGACGTAAACAAAAATGGCATACAGTTAATAGTTGTAAATTAGAAATATTTTATTTTGTTGAAAATTCTTTTTTATAAAAATTTTCAAATATTTAGTTTTTTGGACGTTTTTTATGAACATTAAATATTTAGACATATTTATTTATAATGCGTTATATTATTTTTAATGCGTTTTGAAGTATGTTTTTTGCAGTACAATATAGTTTAACGATATCCTTGGATCGTTCTTCTTAGTAAGTCTCTCCTGTGCAAGAAAATGTTTTGACAGCATGTAAATCATGGTGAACAAAAAAACTATCAGCCGGACAATCTACCTCGCCTTATATAATTTCACCATGAAAATCAACTCCGTTTGCTCGAAATTGAGCTTCTGAACTTTTATTTCCGAACTTGTTGGTATTGTTAAGCTAAATGGAAATGGGCTCTTAATAAGTTTGTGTCATTTTATATAAAATCCCTGCAGAAACATTTAAAATTTTAGATTATTTCTCACACAATAAAGGAAATTTAGAAACTCTAAAAAATGTCGCTAAGAGTTAACACACCTAAGATATGAAACGTAAACCGTTTGTAACACTTAGGAAATTTAAAATCAAAGACTCAAGGTTTTTTTTTGTTTTAGGCATTATTTGAATTTTATATTGAATCTTGTAATTTAAATTTTATGTCGTAGGTATAAGCGTAAACATTCTTCTCTGTTGCATATTTTTGTATTTTGTTTTTTTTTTCTATCTTTGTTCGAGCATTGACGTAAATGCATTTCATTTTCGTCAATACAAAAATACAAAATTGTGTAATCAATAGTATCGTATAATTTTATTTCCTTTTCATTCTATTTTATTTTTCTTTTTACACTTTGTAAAGATTTTTTATAACATTTACAATTTTCATTCATTTTCGAATTATGTTCACTTTATGGCGATGTATTAAAATGCTTTTATGGCAGGGAAGTTAAAAATGTGCATTTAAGGATTGTGCAAGTTTTTTGTCATTAATTGAAATTAAATAGGTATGTATACATATATCATACATACATACCATCTACAATAAACGAAAAAATAAAATATATAAAATAAATCCCATATAGGTTAGGTCTGTCTATTGGTCGCTAGAGAAGATTTAAATAGGATGTAAAGCCCACTTGGGTGCAATATATTGTGTTATGGTTCAATTGTGATATATGAAACGGTAACGTGAGTGAATTTAGGGAGATAGAGGCGAGAGTGTGAAACACTTATTCACAGAGTGCGAGTTTAAAACACATATGATCCCAGCAACTTGAGACGGTGTTCTCCCATGGCAGGTCTTTTTTTAAATTTTTTTTTTGCAATTTCCAACCAATTGTCTTTGTTTTGAAAATAAATTTCCAATAAATCCCAACGTTGCTCAAGCGTAAATTGAGGAATTTCATTCAGTCCATATAATAAATATTAGGGTATAAGAAGATATGAGCTTATATTTTAACATGCCACAATCGTTTCCTTTAAAGAAATACAAAATCGGCTTCAAAGTTGGAGCGCTTTAAAAGACGATAGGTTTTTTTGAGACGGGATTTGGAAATTGGCTTAGAAATGTAGAAAAGATATAAGCAGTGATTTGATAAATTTGTTACTTCATTATGTGTTTTGTGGTCAAAAACAGAACAAATAAATTTGTAGTCCGAATACGTAAATTACACCCATTTTTGTTGAAAACAAACTACGAGAACCTTTAAATAAAAAAACCCACCTGGTGGGTTGCCAGCTTGATTAGAAGCCATGTAAGCAGACGTCACACAGTGACTCATTTTGATTATTTTCGTTGCAAAAATCATAACTTTTGAAATAGTTATTAAAAAAAATTAAAGTCTTCGAAATAGCACGCTTTAGGTTTTATTATTCGGTATAAATTTTACATGTTTATTTTGTAAAAAAAACTTACTCGTTTTGCTAATACATATTTTTATGTTTTTGATACTTAAATCTAAGAAGATTTTTATTAAGTAATTAAATAATCATAACATAACTTATGTAATATGTATGTATGTATGAATTTTATAGAAAGTATCTCCCTGTATGTCTGGAAAAAACTATAGGCTACATACATTTCAAAAATACAAACTTGGCGGTGCCACGCCCATACAAAGTAAATATTTATTTGTCTATTTCTTCAAAATGGTCCCACTAAAAGTCTCTAAAGTTTGTCCTAATAGCTTTGTATCCAGTACAAATCATCGGTTAAAAACGAAAACGGGCCAAAACGATTAAGTGGGCATGTTACCTCCTATACAAACTAAAATTGATTTTTGTGTACATTGAAAACGATAAAAGTTGGAGTTTCTTAATTTGGTCTAATGACTTCGTAGTCAAGAAATTGGCGGATCTTAATAAGTAGGCGTGGCATCGACCATACATTGTAAATATTAAAAAAGAATTTTCTTAGTTTGGTTCAAACAACTACGTGAACAATATACACCATCAGTCAATAACTGGAAGAGATCGGCGCGGATTGGCGTGGCATCTCTCATGAATACTAAATATGAATAATAACAGGTCCTGTAGGCAAATAATATACAAAACAATGCAAAAAATAAGGATTCCAGCGCCGTTTTAAAACGGACTACGTACACCGCTGAATGTGGAAATAAGTTTAGAGTTTTTTTTTACTTCTTTTCACATTTTGAACACATCTTTATTACATAATTTAAAAATAGAAACAAAATCCTTCTGGTTTTCGCTAAGATTGTAACGGTTTTCTCTTATTTCACGAAAGTTGGTCATTCATTGTGGATAAGCTTAGTTAAATCAGTTAGAATATTGTGTAGCACATATGCTTAGAAAAATAGTGGTGTGATCAATTGTGAATATTTTTAGTTATGCTCTACTTTATCTGCTAAAATGACCTAAGAAAAGGCTGTCTGAAAATGGTTACTACCGAAAAAGTAGTGTAACCGATGAAAATTTTATTATTATTATTTTTTTTTTTATAAAAAATGACATAGGGTCCGCCATCTAACGTTTTTTTCTCAACTAGTGCTTATTTCATGAGTGGTAACACTTAGCTCATATCTGATTTGACAGATAATTAGTTTTATCCTACCGCTGAACGAATATGGTTGTGTATACGCTTGAACAACGCTGGGAATCTGGGCCTGCGATCGACTTACAGAAGATGCAGATTTTGCCAAAAAAATCATCTTTTCAGATGAAGCTCATTTTTATCTTGGCGGGTATGTAAACAAGCAAAATTGTCGCATTTGGGGCACAGAAAACTCGCACGCATACATTGAAAAGCCGATACACCCAAGACGAGACACTATTTGGTGCGGATTTTGGTCCAGAGGCATAATTGGGCCATTTTTCTTCGAAAATGAGCAAGTAGTGGCCGTTACAGACAATGGCGATCGTTATCGGGCCATGTTGAACGAATTTTTGTTCACAAAAATTGAAGAGGAGGATATTAGCAACATTTGGTTTCCACAGGACCGCGCTACGTGCCACGCAGCCGAAACTACACTCGATGTTTTGTGCACTGTTTTTGAAGATCGCATTATCAGCTGCAGAGCTGATGTCGTTTGGCCACCTCGGAGCTGCGATTTGACACCGTTGGACTATTGTTTGTGGGGTGCCGTTGAAGATAAGTGTTACGCCAACAAGCCAGAGAGAATTGACGCTTTAAAGGACAATATTCGTGAAGCCATTGGTGAAATACAGCTGCACACAATCGATAATGTGCTTAAAAATTGGACCGATCGTGTAGGCTACTGCATGGCCAGCCGAGGCAGCCATTTGAATGAAATTATTTTCCATTATTAACCGGAAGGATTGTACTTTCAAATAAAAAAAGAAATTTGAGAAAATATTCAGTAGTTTTTTTTATAGCATTTTCAAAAAAAAAAAAAAAAAATATTTTGCGGACCCTTTACTATTAAAAAGTAGCAAAAGTTATGATCGAACGTCAATATTTCTGACACTTCATTTCTAAACGTATTTTTTTCCAAATACTCTTTTTTTGCTGACTTTGAGCAGCTTTACCACCCATATTTTTTTCCAATTAAAGAGAGCATTTTTGATTCATAATCAGTGAGAACTTTTTATACGATGTATTCATTCATTTCACAAAATTTTGTCGTCAAATTCTATATTTTGCTTGTAGTCCGCAATCATGATCACCATTATGCGGAATACTGCTATCTGTTAACCGTGATATTTAGTGTCTTCAACCAAACGAATGCACAATATAAAAGAATCAGTCTGACAACCACCTCTACTAGCCAACAGAGTCCCTCAGATTCCATACCCTAGACCAAGACAACAGTGTTCCTGAAGATGTATAAAGCAGTCAATACCCTCGCTACCCTTCCTCGGAGGTAAGGTATGAAGTTGCGCAAATCGATCATTCAAATAGGGAACCTTTCAAATCTTATTTCCAAAGCAATTAAAAACGTTATATTTCCAAATTTAATTTAGGGTTTGATGTATTCGCCAATAATCGATTATTTTTTGTGCAGAAATTGTTTGAAGCGTAAAATTTCTCTATTGATTTATTTTTATTTCGTATCCTTTACTACTTATCAATCAATACTCTCATTCTTATAATAATAAATATTTAATTGTGAAAGATATTATTAATAGTTCAAATAAAAAGACATTTGATATTATGTATCTACTCGCATGCAATTTTGAATGGATTGTACGATAGTGATATTGACGATGACGCAGCAAAAAACAAATTTGTGTTTTCATGTGTTTTATTTTTTTGCTTGGTTTTAAAAACGGATTATTGAGCTTAATAAATGAAACGACCTTGTGTCACTTTGGATTCGCAAACGATATCTAGTCAGGCAGTCATACTTTTACATGCAAACTCAATATGCATGAATGAAGGCGATTACTATCTTCTTATACATATATAATGTTTGTTTGTATGTATGTATGTTTGTTTATTTCTTTGTGTCTTATGGACAACTAAACGGCTGAAATTTAAAAAATTTCTACAGGGTGATGAAACGCCCTTACAAAGTAAATATTAACTTGTCTATATCTTCAAAATGGTAGCAGTATGAGTGTCTTAATTTGGTCCAAATAGATCCTTAGTCAATACAAAACATCAGTTTAAAAGTGGACGGAATCGGATAAGTGGAGATGACACCTTCCATACAAACTAAATATTGATATTTGTATATCTTGACAACGGTTAAAACTAAATGACTTCATAGTCAATACATATCATC